>CM053790.1:22008535-22608535 GCA_028749045.1 Cupressus sempervirens
TTTCTCTCCACATACTAGATATCAAATTCGCTAAGGAGTATAACCCATTTGGCCAAACGGCCTGTAAGTGTTGTTCTGGAGAGCATATACTTGAGAGGGTCAATCTTGGAGACTAGTTGGATGATATGACTCAGCATGTAGTGGCAAAGCTTTTGAGTTGAGAAAAAAACTACCAAACAAGCTTTTTCCATAGGAGTATAATTGAGTTCATAACCAACTAGGGTTCTATTGATGTAGTAGATGGCTCTTTCTTTGCCGTAGTCATCAAGCTGTGCTAGAAGTACCCCTAGAGAAGTAGGTGTTGCTGATATGTACAAGATCAAGGGATGACCAGGAACTGGTGGAACCAAGATAGGGGGATTGATGAGATACTGCTTGAGATGATCAAAGCCTCATTGACATAAAGGATCCCACTTGAAGTATTCATCCTTCTTCAGTAAGTGTGCAAACGGCGTACACTTATCTGCAAGCTGGGAGATGAAGCGCCAAATGGATTGAAGCTTTCCCTAAAGAGTGCAAAGCTGTCACAGTGTCTAGGGAGGAGGCATGTCTAAGATAGCTTTGACCTTCTTGGGGTCAATCTCTATACCTCGTTTAGAAACTATAAAGCCTAGAAGATTGTCAGATGTGACCCCAAAGACACATTTCTTGGGATTCAGCATGAGATGATATTTGGCTAACCTATCAAAGACTTTCTCTAGGTCAACAAGATGATCCATGAAGGTATGAGATTTGACCAAGATATCATCCACATAATCCTCCAAAATGCTATGAATGAGATCATGAAAAATGGTTGTCATAGCTCTTTGATAGGTAGTCCCAGCATTCTTTAGGCCAAAAGGCATCATGTTGTAACAAAAGGTTCCCCAAGGGGTAGTGAATGCTATCTTATGCTGATCCTCTTCTGAAATCTTGATTTGATTATACCCAAAAAATCGATCCATGAGGGATAGAATTTCATGTCTAGCTGTAAGGTCTACAATCATATCTATGTTGGGTAAGGGAAAATCATCTTTTGGACAAGCTTTGTTAAGATCTTTGAAATTAGTGTAGATTCTGATGTCATCGAAAGGCTTAGTGATGGGGACCATGTTGGAGATCCACTCTGAGTAGTCGATAGGTCGGATAACCTTAGCAAGTAACATTCTTTCTAATTCAACTTTGACCATTAATGCCATCTTGGGGTGCATTTTTCTAAGCTTTTGTCTGATGGGCTTGATCTTTGGATTGACTGCAAGATGATGAACTACAAGCTTTGGATCCAGTCCTAGCATGTCCTGATATAACCATGCAAATTGGCCAATGTTCTCTCTTAAGACCTCAAAGAGGAGGTTAGCTTGGTCTTGTGATAGGGATGTAGCAACGTGAACAAGTCTGGGGATCTCTGAAGAACTGATGTTGACTTCTCTAGTATCCTCAATTAGAATAGAAGACACCTCTAGTTGATTATCTTCAAAAGGCAATGCTAAATCCTCATGTTCTGCTTGTGACTCTAGATTTTCTTGCTAAGGGGTTCTCTTCACTACCTTAGCTAGTCCCAGATTCACCTTAGTTCCAGTTTTGGGTGTATCGAAACTAGGTTGGGGATTTTCTCCAAAATACCCCTTGGGATCTAGCTTATAGATATAGGAAGAATCCGGCTTTGTTTTCTTGTGAGGAGTTTTGGCTCCCATGAATCTCATAAGCACTTCCTTTGATGTAAACTCATCAATGTGTATGATGCTTGGTTGGTCCCAATCTATGAGTTATGGATGGGCGAGTGGTAGGTCAATGAGATGGATTGATAGTTCTTGGAGAACAGAGTCTCCGAGGAAGATTTGGTTTGGGATATCATTTTAGGCTCTCTTTTCAACTTCCTCAGGAATGTCTTCAATTTCAAAAAGGTCACGATGAATGTTTGAAAAAGCGTGACCATTCTCATTGGTGCCCCAGTTGTGGGTATGCCAAAGAAAAGACCTGACTTCGATTCTCACTTGTGTGCGTCGATGGGGCACTGCATGCCTCTTTCTGCTAGTCCTAGACCACCACCTTGATAGTTCCATTTTTCAGTGATGAGCTTATGTTCTTGGGGATACTTCTGGCTGAAGTGATCAAGGCATGCTTGATTTCTTGGAGGTGCATCCTTATGTAACCAATTGTTGATATTTGGAGTGAGCTCCTCATGAAGAGGGATTTTTGAGGATACAAAGGTTGTTGGGCCAAACTATTTGTATCAAAGAGGTGGAATCTCCTTAGCTTTGTGATATGTTGGTCATCCATGGGCATGTGGATCAAGTGGGAGTACCCTGACAACAAATGCATTTGACAGACTATACTCTCCACAACCTTTGTTATTGATCTTCACAATAGACAGGGTGGAGGCGAGGATGGTTTCTGGGTCATTACAAGTGTGGGATGAGCTGGTGATGGCTATGCCGATATCAATTCTAGGGCAATGGTTTTCATATGAAGCTTCAACTGCATTGCAGTAAGCAAAGGGTTCTGGATCAGCATGGATGGTTACCTCAGTGCCTTGATGCAAAAATTTGACGCATTGATGGTAAGTGGATGGAACGAATTTCATGGCATGAATCCATGGGTGACCAAGGAGGATGTTAAATGGTAGGTTTAGATCAATAACATTGCAAAGTGTTTCTTAGATGACTGGCCCAACCTTGATTGGCAGCAAAATAGTTCCTTCTGTGGTTCTTTCTAATTTATCATAAGCTTTGATGGTGATAACCTCACTGATTATATCTGCCTTAGTATACCTACCTTGTTTTATGAATTTTAGGGTGCAAATATTCAAGGCTGATCCACTATCTATCATTACTCTTTTTATGACAAAATTGGATACCATGTTGGCTATGTGAAGTGGAAGGGTGTGATCTGGCTCGACCACGGGTATGTTAGTCGGTTTGAATGATAGGGCACATGAGGAGGATAGGTGTCCAACGAGATTATGAAAATTAGTAGCGTTGATATCTAAAGGGACATAGGATTCTACAAAAGCACTGTCAAGGATGTTTTTGTACTCAGGACTAGTGCAGAGAAGGTCTAAAATGGATATTTGGGTTGGTATGTTCCCAAGGTGTTCCAAGATATTGTACTGGATTTTTGATGGAGTTGATGGTGCTGGTGAAACTAGTGGGCTTGTGATGTTAAATCGCACTCTTCGAGTGGTGACTGCACACTCATTGTTTGGTCCTTGGATATTGATAACATTGATAGAAGGCTCTTTCTCAAATATACAACCTATGAGGCTACTATAATCTATAGAGGATGAAGTGTGGTCATTGTTTTTCCCATGTTGTTGGTTTGGCTAGCAGTTGTTGGTGTTGTTGTTGTTGGTTTGGATAGGTGCTTTTCCAAGATTTTGGTTGTTGTGAGGAGGAAAAACATTTTGATAGATCTGTAAGCCAGCATTGGGAGAGGTTTGGGCACCAATAGTGATTTTTTTCTGATTAATGAGGTCCTGCACATAATCTTTCAGTTTCATGCATCTGAGGGTGGCGTGACCTTTTACCCTATGAAATTTGCAGTACTCATTGTCTTTGTACCATGCAACTTTGGATTGGCCTGGGTCAATTTGTTGGGTAGGAGGAAATTTGATGAGGTTTTCCTTAGTCAATTTCTCAAAAATGACATCCAATGGCTCACTAAGGGGTGTATAGTTTCTAGGTGCAAGTTGGAACTTAGGCTTTGGTCCTCTAGCTACATTGATGGAATTAGCTTGATTGCAAGACCCTTGAAAGTTGGGTCTTGGATTGTGGCTTTGAGAGCTTTGGTGATTCTACTGTTGGTAGTTGATAGCTTGTTGACTATTTGATTGATACAGTGGGTTGGACTGATTTTGGGAAGGACCAACAATATTCACATGTCTCGTATCGGTAACCCCATCTATTGCAACGTGCTTGTTTTTGTTCCAATACCTAGACTTTTCATTTGAATGTGTTTGATTTTGGTTGGCTTCCTTGTAAATATTGACCACACCATCTTTAATGAGTCCTTGCTCAAGGATCATTCCTTTCTCTTTGATATCTTTATAGGTCTGCAAATAGTTCATGGTCATGTGGTGGGCCAAGATAGGATGGGCATTATCAATAAACATTTTCACCAAATGGAACTCTGGCAAGGTGCAAGATATGCGAGTGGTAAGGGTTTGCCATCTTTTTAGATATTTGGGAAGGCCTTCTCCACCTTTTTGCTTAGTGTGGACAAGATCAACTACTGATAGCTCTGTTTCAACAAGATGGGCATATTGGGCTGCAAATGCCTCAGACAATTTAGCAAAGTTTTTAATTGTGCCATATGGGATTCTATAAAACCATTCAAGAGCTGGTCTGGCCAAGCTTTTGGGAAAGAGACACAAGAGGAAGATGCCACCGTATGCCACTTCTTGGCAGTGCATGTAAAATTCTTTTATATGTGTGACAGGGTCTCCTTTTCCTTTGAATTTGTCAAACTTGGGTCTCTCAAAGTGTTTGGGAAATGGTGTCATGGTAATGGCTCTGTCAAATGGGTAAGGACACACATTTTCAAACTTGAAGGTTTTTGGATCATTTCCCTCCTGGATGTTCTTCAAAGTTGTCTTCATGGCTTCCCATTCTGAATTAATGGGTGATGGTTGGGGTGCCCCCAATGAAGGAGTGCCCTGAGGTAGGTATGTGCTAGATGGGGCAATAGAATATGGATGTCTTTGAGGTATGAGCTGGTAGGTATTGTACATGGATTGGGCAACTGAATGGTGGATGATGGGTTGTTGAGGTGGAGGTGGCACATATTGCTACATGTGTTGTGAGGCTTGCTACTGATATTGGATTTGAGGTTGGGATTGAGGAACATAAGCTGGCTATGGGATAAATTGATTTCTTTGTGGAGGCAAGGTGTAAGATGGTTGTGAAGCTTGGGGAGCTTGTGGAACTTGACTTTGGATTTGAGGATTTTGACCAATATATGTGAGTTGTGCCCCCATTTGGGAAGGTATCTGCATGGCAAAAGAGGCCAAGTAATTGGTGGTTGGTGGTGGTGGATTTCCTCCTAGAAGTGGCATAGAAAAATAGTTAGTAATAGGAGGTAATAGATTAGTTTGTGGTGGAGGTGGTGGGAATTGAAAGCCTAGAAATGGAACTGATGGGGTTTGATAGCTAGGTGGTTGGATTTGAAAGCTTGGTAGAGGGGTGGCAGGAGCTTGGGTCACTTGAGAGCTTGGAAAAACATTGGTAGTAGCTTGTGGGGTTTGATAGCTTTATGGAGTAAGGGAAGTAGCTTGTGGATTTGTGGCTGATAGCACTGAGCTCCAAGGACCTAGTGGAAATGATGGAATTGTGCTCTGAGCTGAGGTAAAAAAGCTGGGGGTGATGAAAGGTTGATTTCTTGGCCCCATGGGTGGCATCCCGATTGTATATTATTGAGGTTGGCCAAAGATGCTAGCATTGATTTGGGAGATGGATGGATTTGGAAGGCTGGGTTGGAGAACAACAACATCAATAGTCAGGGAGTGAATGATGAGGTGTTTTGGGTGAAGGGGGTTTGGGATGGAGTGGTATGGACCAATGGTGGAGTGGTGGTGGCTGGATTGGCTTGTGGAAGAGAAATTTCAACTTGAGTGGAGGCTAGTATGTTTAGGTCTATTGGATCATATTGGGTGGGTTGAGGCTCTTCTTTTGGTATATACAAAGGATGACTTGGATCATAAGAGGCTATGGGTGGTAGTTTCCCAAACAATGGGTGAGATGGATCTGATAAGGGAGGAGGTCTTCCAAAGTTGAAGGCTCCTATATTGTCCCTTTGAAAGTTAGCCATGATTGTTTCTTTGTTCTTGTCTATAATGGCGTTCACCAATACTACATTTTCTAGTTGGTTTATGAAAGCTTCAATGTCAGTAGGTGATGGTATAGCTTTCTTTGGGCTGAAGGATGGTTGAGTGCTCAAGGGGAGCGATGCTGTTTGATCCAAATGATAGGACTCCATTGTTCCCTTCTTCTTCTAGGCTAAGCAAGTGACGGGTGGCATAAAAATGAAGAATGTTTCTAGGGATGAGATGCAATAATGCTGATGGATGCAAAAGGGGAAGGCTTTTCTATGCAAATGATTTCCTAGGTTGAGGCAAAGCTATATGACAAACCTAAGGAGGATTGGGTTGGGGATTCTAACTTTAAAGATATGTTTCCAAAGCATGAAAGGTCTACTTTCTTATGTGCAAGCTTGGTGGTGATTGTGTCAACTTAAGGATAGACTAATGATCCTTTAGGAAAAACATGAGATTGTCCACTTGTGGATCCCAACCTTTAGCTCAAGGTGATGAGGGATAACAAGTGACAAAGCTAGATTACACTAGACGAAGCTCTGTCAGAGGGATAACCTTAGTAAGATTCGTGGATTTGCAAGATGGTAGGAATGGTAGACTTTTGGCAAGGTGACAACAATTTTTAAGGCTTGGATGTGAAAATTAGGCTTTTTGGGATGCTAGCTAGGTTTGATTCTAAGGAAAATATCTAAATGATATGGATGAGCTAAAATGCTTAATGGGATGACTAAGGATGGCTGGCTTTCCTAAAAAGATGACTCTAAAGTGAAACTTATGCAAGAAGATGTGGAGAAACAAGGGGGTCTAATCATAAAAATTATGCATACTTGGTAAGGCATAAGTAGGGTTAACTCCTAGATGTTTGCTAAATCTGATAGTGCGATCTAACCAAGTGTCTTGAAGGGCTTTGTTGGTAGTTTTGTCTTCTGCTTTGTGGAGTTTGGAAATTCGAGGGCTTGGTGTTTCTTCCTTTCTCTTGGCTGAAATTTTTTGATATGCCTGAGAGGGCTCGAGTTTGGCTTTGTGAAACTTCTGTTTGGGTTTGGGTTGTTCTGACATAAATTCTTGAATCTGCTTGGCTTTGAGAGATCTTGGTTGTTTTGCTTCAACTTTGTTCAACTTCTGAAACAGGAAGTGACTATGCTAAGTGTGCCCTAAGCTAGGATTGACCAAGTTTGGCAAACATTCATTCAACAAGTAAAAGATCAAGCAATAGATAGGAACAACCAGATAGAAATTTTTGATTCTCAGAATGTGATACTTGTGCCATGGAGTGTGTATGTTCTACAAATGTTTCAATCAGTCACTTCAAACACATTAACATCCTAGATGGTTGTCTACAAGGCTGACAGTTGGTTTAGCTAGGGAGTACTCAATATACCCAAGGTAAGTGAGGCCTTAATCCATAGATGAAATCAAAACAATTTCACATAGCCGAGAGGAGGGGTAACCCACTTCTCCTCTTTCACTTCTCAAGGGTATAAAGTTCCTTGAGGCTTAGCCCAAGTGACAAAAATCTTGATTCCAAGAGAGTTGTCTTTGGATTCACCTCCTGATCTTTATACTCCACTGGAACGCTGGAGTTGAGGTCATCCCAAGGGGTGATGAAATCCCCAAGTAGACCTCCTAAAACTTAAACAAGATTTTGGATCCTAATCTTATGCACCCAAGATGGCCTCGAAAGATGACAAGGGGAGAGAAGACTTAGATGATCTTGGGCTAAAAGACATATTTCTTTTCCAACTGACATTTAAGTTTTCTAATCTAGACCTTGCAAACACACATGTTTAGGATGAAAATGTTCAATTCCAACTTGAAGCATTAACAAAAGTAAAATTGATCAAAAAAATGAAAACAAGAAGAAGAGTTAGGGTCAACAAGAAAATAAACCCGCGCGCCCAGAGGCCCTCCACGTCAAGTATCGATTGATTTTCTTTAAGGCATTCAAGATTGAGTGTGAGTTTATTTTGAGCCCAAAATAAAGATGTGTGAAATTTGATTTCAAGTGCGTGCCCGGAGGCCCTCCACGTCAATATTTGTTCAATTTTTATGCCCAAATGAAGTGTTAGTGAGACTAATGTGCATTCAAGAAATTTTCTATTTTAGAAAAACCAATAAAAACTCAAGTGAGTGGAATTTGATTTTTGTGGAGCACTTAAAACCTTCTTAGGTAGATCCATCCCCATATATGGTGCTGATATTGCAACCAATGGTTAGAATGATGGTTGATTAAAGAGGGTGAGTCCAACAACAAATTCACTCAAAGTGTCTTTATTTGTTTTTATAACTTAGAAAGTTTCTAAAATGTAGATTCTTTTTATGCCCCAAAAGATGAAGTGTGAGATATTGTAATGATTAATTGACCTTTTGCATTCAAGATTGGATTTTTTGTTTTAATCATGCATTCATAAAAAAAAAAACAAACAAACTTGATTTTAATCCATGGCACTCAAGAGTGATTTTAGCAACATGCATTCAAAGACAAGTGATTAAACATTCAAGTTTTTTCCTTTGAGCATTCAAGATTGAGATTTTGCGTGTTGTTTTAAGAACTTTGAAGTGCTTTGTTTTAACCTTAGATCATTCAAGATCGTTTTGGACTCAAAAGTGAAAATGACTCTTTGGACTTTGGTTTTCATTCAAGATTTTGTGTTCTAGTTTGCATGTTTTAAGCCCAAAAATGATATTCCTAGATTGTTTTGATGCATGAAAAACTTAAGAAACATTCAAGATTTTGCAACAAGACATTTGTTTGGAACAAATAACAAAGTTTTTTAAGACAATTTTGGCAACCATTTAGGACTCTTAGGTTTCATGAGATTTTTAAAAGAACTTTAAAATATTTGCAAATGAGGTTCATTTTATCCTTGATTGATGCTTTGAGTTTGATTTAGATTTTAGTGTGCACTTCGTGTTGATTTTGAACCTTTTGAAATGGAAACTTGAAGTTCTTTTTAAATTCTCAAAAATGAAGTGTTCCTAACTTTGCATGAATGCATCTAAAACCTTGATGTTGCAAGGATGCAAATGATTGGATTGGTTTAGTTTCACTTGTTAAAAGATTTTTTTTTTTGCAAATTTTTAATTTTTAATGGATTTAAGTATGATTTGGGGGTTCATTTTAAGCACTTAAAAAAAGTGTGTATGATTTTGCTTCCTTAAAAAAAAAAAGGCCAAGATCCCTTAAGAAGAAGAATAAGAAGTAGACAAAATAAAAGAAGAATATAGACAAGAAGAGGAAGAAGAATTCCAAGTGCTTCCTCCACCTATAAGCTTGAAAAATCAGCAAACACTATGAGATAGACTATGAGTTCCTTTGTCTTCTTCATGCTTATGTGGACCTACAAAACCAATTTATACAATCCTACCAATCACAAAAACAAGAAAGATTAGCCAAAATAAGCAAATGACATACAAAACTTGACTAAAAAGCTAATGAAAATGACCCATGCGGGTCCCACCGGGCATGCCAAAATGTATATGCTACTTTAGTATGTTAGAAACACTAAATTAAAACAATAAAAAAGCATTTGCATACTAATTTAACATAACTTCATGAGAGACAAAGTGAAGTCCTCAAATGAGAATATGAGCCATGGATAGGCTCTCTCAATGAGGATGATCACTTGATGTAGAGGTGTGTCTAATAGCTAAGATGGCTTGATTATTTATGTATGCTCAAATGATCAAATGGGCTTCAATAAAGGATTTTTGATAGATTTTGGTGAATGGATTTGATGTAAAAATGGCTTCTCAAAATGGCATTATGGCTTTACTTTCTAGATTGTGTTCCTTTGCAAAGGGGAAAGATCCAATTTATAGGCAAGAGGCTTGAGGGATTGAGGGCTAAGATGCAAGGATGGGGAAAAGCTCATGGAGGGCTCAGATTGCATGAGAGGAGAGCACATGGATTGTGCTTCCTTACAGCCAATCAGGGAGTGACACATGTCACAGGGTGAGAAGATGGAGGAAAGGGGAGGATGAGTCAACAAAGGAGGCTCAAGGGATAAAATCTTCATAAAGACCCTCATAATGGCTTGAAAGAGCAATGAAAGGGCTTGGAAGAGTCATTTATGGCCTAGTGGGCTTCATAAAATTTTATGGTTGGGATATTTTGAGGGAGATGAGAGGAATTTCGACTTGGGCTTGATTAGGAAGGTTTTAAGCTTGCTTAGGATTGTGAAAATGATTAGAGGATGGATTAGGATGGTTTAGGATTAGCTTAGGGATAGGCAAGTGGATGGCATTTAATGAGGGTGGGTGAAGGAGGAGATATTTGTTAATTTTGGCTTGGGTTAGTAAGTCTTAACCCATGTTTAGGGAATGTGACAAGGTTAGGAGGGGATTAGGATTAGGTTTAAAGACATCTTCTAGAAGAGTCTAGACTTTGGATGAGGATAAAGACTTTCTAGAATAGTCTAGAACTTTCTAGGACGAGGATGAAGACTTTCTAGAAGAGTCTAGAACTTCTTAGAATGAGGATAAATTAGATTTTTAGGAAATAAATAAAGTTTTATTTATTTCAAGGGTTTGGGTTGAGGAGATATTTATTAAAACTTTTTTAATAAACATGAGGATTAATATTTAATCTTAATTAAATATTTTGAGTTGGGATTAGGGGTAGGAAATGATGGGATTAGCCTTTAATCAAAATTAAAGAAGGATTAGAAGATTTTGGAAGAGGTTAGTGGTCTTAAGGAAATTGGCCAAGTTTTGGGCAAAAAATAAAATTTTAAATAAATTTTGGATTTTTTGGTCAATTAATTAATTAAATAATTAATAAATAAGGAAATAATGTTTAAATAAGATTTAAACATTTTTGGGAGGGATTCCTTAATTAAATATTTTAAATTAAGATAAAGGGATTTAATGGCATAAAAATAAATAAATAGATTAAATAAATAAATAATCAATAAATGATGATGTCATCATGAATTTTTTCAAAAAATAAAAATACTTTATTTTCTAAAGGATTTAGGTGTCTACATAAGAAGCCTGCTTAAGACCATAAATATACTTCTTCAATATGCAAACCATAGTAGAATCTAGTATGAACCCCTATGGCTGCTCCATATAAATTTTCTCATGAAGATCACCATTCAAAAAAGTGCTCTTAACATCCATCTGGTGTAAAACCCAACCTTGAGCTGCAAAAATTGCAAGTGTCAGGCGAATGGAGTTCATCTTGGTAATTGATGCAAAAGTCTCTGTATAGTCAATACCTAGAACCTGCGAGAAACCTTTGGCAACTAGTCTAGCCTTATGTTTATCCACACTTCCATCCACTAAAAAATTGGTTTGATAGATCCACTTACATTGAACCACTTTTCTTCCCTTAGGGAGGGGAACTAAGTTCCAAGTGTCTTTTTTCATCAAGGAATTATATTCTTCCTCCATAGCCTTGTCTCATTCTGCAATACCTGATGCTTCCTTAAAAGACTGTGGATATGAAGAAATTGCTATATATGCATGTGGAAATGACTTATGCTATGACCTAGTCCTCCAAGTGTCTAAAGGATTTCCCACCAATGAACCTGTTGTATCAAGGGTTTGCTGTGCCCAATGAGGTTTAGTGGAAGAAGAAGAAGGAACGACCTCAACTATTTGTTGACCTTGTGAAGATGGTGTCTTGCGATTCAAAGTTGGAGGAATCTCATCTTTTGAGTCACTTTCATCACTATGATCACTATCCACGAAGGAGGAAGAAGGAGGAGTTGAAGAAGCCAAGCTTGGACATGTCTCTTCAAAGTGAACACTCCTCTCATAAAAGATTTCATGAGTCTTTGGATCCATTAGTTTGTATGCCTTGAGATGATTAGGATATCCAACAAATATGCATGGTTTGATATGTGGTTCTAATGCCTTTCACTTTTGTGGAGGTATCCTTGCCCATGCTAGACAACCAAAAACTTTGAAGTGCTTAACACTTGGTTTTCTACCACACCAAGCCTCAAAAGGTGTTATTCCATCTAAGGCCTTATGTTGACTCCTATTTTGGATGTAGTTGGCACAACACATGGCTTCATCCCAAAACACTTGATCGAGAGACTTGTGTTGAAGCATGCAAGTAGTTGTTTCCTCAAGGGTTCTATTCTTTCTTTCAGCTACACCATTCTGCTATGGTGTGTATGCAATCAAATGTTGAAGATCTATCCCCTCATGTGTGCAAAAGTCTATAAAGCTGGAGTTGAAATATTCTCTACCATTATCTTTTCTTAGGATCTTGATGACTTTCCTTGATTTTTTCTCAACTTGAGCTTTGAAGGTGATAAAGTTGTCAAAGACTTCACTCTTATGACCAAGAAAAAGACCCAAGTGTACCTTGAAAAGTCATCAATAAATGTGAGAATATAGTGGGCCTTACCAAAGGATGGTACTCGAAAAGGGCTAGCTACATCACTATGAACCAATTCTAGAATAGTTGTTGCCTTCCAAGACTTCCCCTTGTCATATTTCTCTTCAAGATGTTTACTTGCTTCACAACCTGGACATACACCCTTTGAAAACTTGACTTGAGGTAGACCAATGACCATTTCCTTGCTGTTGAGTTGCTGAAGGTAGTGATAATTAAGATGTCCAAATCTCTTGTATCATAGTTTACTTTGAGTATTTGAATGAGTCAAGAAGGCAAGAGAAGTTGACTTAGGCACAAAATGTGAGAAAGAATAAAGTATTGTCTCATGATTTTCCTTTCCAACCACCACCATTGAATCATCTTTGAGATTTTTCACCACTACTATGTCGAGGAGGAACTCTACTTTGTTGCCACATCCATAGGGAGTTATTTGATAGATGGGAAGAAGGTTTGTGCTAAGATTAGTAACATGAAGTACATCCTTGAAGATGCCATTTTCCAACTCGACATTTCCTTTACTTCAACTTGAGTATTATTGCCCACATAGATGTAAGGTACATTTGATGGTTTTAAAGAAGAAAATTGCTCCCTTGAAGCACCCATATGATGTGTTGCTCCTGAATCAAGAACCCATTCCTCTACATTGTTTGTACTTGCAACTAAAGCTTGTCCCTTGCCCTTTGAAGTGGATGAAGATCCCTTGTCCTTAAATGAATTTGGAACATCAATTTTGTGTTTCCTCATAATGTTGATCAATTCATTAATTTTTTTATCCTTGCACTCATGTTCATCATGACCATTCCTCTTACAATAGGAACAAGTTTTCTTCTCCTTTTTGTTGGAATCATTCCCCTTTTGATTTTTTTGGAAGAATATTTTCCTTGTTGTGAAGAAGAATGTTGAGTGAAAGAAGATTGATTTGAGGAAGATTGTTGTTTTGAGGAGGACTATTGCATGTCATCTTGTGGCTTAGCCTTCCATTGCTTCTGCTTCTTGTTTGAGTTTTTACCACTTGAATTACCTTCATTTTCTATCAAGGCTTTTATTTTGGAAGACTTGAGAATTCCCATACCCACTAGATTGTCATGTTCTAAGATCAATATTTATGAGAATTTCTCAAATTAAGGCTTAACATAGGCACTACCCATTGTTACTTTGTGTGTATTGAAGCTAGAAATAAAAGAAGCATATTTAGGTGGAAGATGAGTCATGATATGTTTGATCATCTTTCCATCCTTGATAGGTTAACCACAATCCTTAAGTTGTGCCCTATACATTTCTACTTGGGTAAGGTACTCCTTGATGGTGTCAAAATTTCTAGGATCCAACTTGAGAAGTTTATCCTCTATGGTGTAAGCCATGTCTTCATCTACTATCCCATACGAAGCTTCAAGTTAAGCCCAAACCTCTATTGGATTTGTAAGCTTCCTAATGTGAAATTTGACAGGATCAGAGATAATTTTCAACAAGGTTCCTAGGGCCATCTCTTGTTTGGATTCCCAATCTTCTTTCCAAGCTTCATCAGCATCAGTAGGAGGTTTCTTTGCTGCACCAGTGACATAACACAATAAACCTTTTTCTACTAATGGCTCTTTAATGTTTTCTTTCCAAGTAGCATAATTATGTGGAGTTAACTTTGAAAAATAACCCATAATGCAATAACACAAGATCAAGGAGACACAATACATAGTACACGCCCCCCCCCCCCCAAATGAATGATTTTGGCACTTTATATATAGTGCATTTACAATGGGCCACTTGTCAAAATGGATAGAGTGGGTTTTCTAATTTTTTTGATTCCAACCTCTGTAAAGAGTACAAATTTGAAATTTTACAATGTAGCTCAAAATTACAACAATTGTGAAGCAATACAATGCAAAATAGGGCCTATCTCTGAATGTGATACTTTTGTCCAAATAAGACTACAATTTAACTATAGATCTGAAAACTAGACGAAAAAATATACACTTTCAAAAAAAATGGAACTTGAAAAGGAGTCTAGATGAGCCTGTACAATGCGTTTGAAATTGCAAAAAAAGGGATTAGATAGGTACAATTGCCAAAAAATGCTTATTTTAACAAATTCGTGCACCAAAACTAAAAACTAGCTACACCACTAAAAAATTCAAGAAGTTTTACCCAAAATCAAAAAAATTGCACTTGATCTAGAGTTCGAATGATTGAATTATGGCCATTTGAAGTCGGGCTACCAAATCAAAACTGGATCTGAAGAGGGGTCTGGAGAGGAAAAAACTATGTTAAATTTGATAGTCAAATGGTCATTGTAGCAGTTCAAAAATGCCCTGGAATGATAGTTAGATGACTGTCTAATTTAGGATTGTGATTTGCTGATATTAGCAAAAATAATAGGCCCTACTGATGTGTCAATGAAATCACTCATACAAATGATGACATCATCCATATGAAACTATATGGAATTTGTAGAAATGGAAACTTGTGTGGCTATATGAAACCCACTGACTGTGTAGGGTACGATCGATGACATGTCTCTGATAGCTGTGTACGGCTGGCTAACTGAGCAATGACTGGATTGGCTAATGTCATTGTTGACTTGGCACTGCCCAGTGTCCTTTTTGACTAACTATGATTGTGTCTACCATACTACTGACTGAGTCTCTATGTGGAAAAATAGGATTGGGCCACGTGGCCTCTGATTGCACAGGGAGGAAGGTATAGTAGACTGCATGTATTATCCGCATGGACTACTAATAGAGGACAAGCTGTTGATGTGTTTGTGTTTGATTTGCTATCATAGGTCTATTGCAGGTTGACTGGATAGGGTCTTTATGACTTTACACATGGAAAAATGTGTGGGTGCTAGGTATACAGGTGCTGTTGGAGGTCGCAGCGGGAGTTTTAAAAATGCGGCGCCAAATTTTTAAAAAAGAAACTACCGCATATAGTTTTTGGCCGAGGAGGGGACACTAATTAGTCCCACATTCACAAGTCCATGGGGTGTAGAAATACATAAAAGAACTTGTCGTAGAGTATTAAACAAAAGGCCTCCCACGTTGTGGAACCCATCTGTGAGTTGAGAGGGCATGGCTGGAAAGTATTGTTATGGTGCGCTGGTTGGATAAGCCTACCCTCTGTGTTATTGTGAAATGCTTTCTTAGAATTGTTAATACCTATGAAATAAAATAATACCTAGAATATTTTGTACTACATAGGGCCGGGGTGTGATTGCCTGATGCCTGGGCAATTTTTTTTTCATTGCTTGGATGCCCAATTGGGCTATTAATCTAAAAAAAAAATTCCAAAAATACAAAGAAAAATACGGAATTAATCAGATCCAAAAATGAAATAATCAGATCGAAAAAAGATCATACCCAGATTTGCAAATTGGGCCTTCGAGTTTTGATTTGCAATTTTTTTTCCCTCTCAGTTGGCTATGGCCTAAAATAGAAAATCTTCACCGAATCGTCACTCCAGATGCAATGGCAAGGTTCACTTCAACTCTAGACGCTCCCAATTGTAGTTGATGCTCCAGATCTAAATCGGGTCCCTTAGAGAGATAAAGCAATGAGGTCTACAATGGCTATGTGACGAGTGTCTCCCTCAGCTTTCATACCATGTAAGTATCTACCTTAGGAAAAAAATTACACAAGACCAAGGAATTCAAAACACAAGCACAAATTAAACCAGAGTATGATTAGAATAACTATATAGTATTCAATACAATGTACAAGTACACTAGGAGTGACTGAATATAAAGGCCTTTGAGATGCATCTAGAATGCCTCAGAATCAACATCATGATAAGTCATACAACCAGGCACATGTCCACCAAATATGGGTTATCCTCCATTAGGCACATAAGTGTGATGATGAGAGGATAAGCCTACAATGGTGTGACACTCAAATCAATGTTGTAGACAACATGTGCTAAATTAGGAGTGTGAATAACTGTGTTGTCTACATGACAACTCAATGAATGATGCAAACTCCCATGTTGTAGATACCATGTGCATAATTAGAGTTGCATACTCCTGTGTTGTCTACATGACAACTCAAAAAGGTGAGAAAACTCCTAAGTGTCTCATAAAATAAATAATAAAATATTGCAAAATAATAAAATAATGCACTAACCTAAGTAAACTTAAGTAAAGTGTAAATAGTAAATATCTATTTACACCAACACTTTATTATCTCATTAATATTATGAAATAATCTTCTTTTATTCTTATGGCTAATGCTATGAATTTAATACATAAAAATATCACACACACACACACACACACACATGTGCGTGTGCATGCACACACACACACATGTGCGGGTGCACACACACACACATGTGCGTGTGCACGCGCACACACACACACACACACACACATGTGAGCGTGCACATACACACAAACACACACAGACATATTCATTTTGATTTCTTCTTCATGTTTTGATATTCCCAATGCTTTTTCTCTTTCATTCACTTTTGACTTATAACCTCTTACTATTTATCCTTCCCTCATATCCCTTTCATCTTCTACATACCTCTATATTCCTTATATATAATATATATCTTTTCTTTTCTTGACATATACACTTCTCCACACCATTCTTCACATCTGACATAGTGCAAGGAAAGAGAATCCACAAAGGAGATTTCTTATCCCTCAATAAATAATCATACAATAGAAATTAAACAATATCAGTCATAAGATTTTCATTCAACATGCCCAATTGTAAGGCCTTCTGGGTTACAACCAAATACAATGCAATTACTATAGTAATTCTACAAGACCTTGCAATATCCAAACCCTAGCTATCTCAAACCCAAAATCTAGTAGAAACTCTAAGAAGAATCTAAACTTGTGCTCGCAAGCCACCAAGTAACCATCTTGTTTCCCAAGCCACAACAACTACCTTTCTTACAAACTTCACTCTCTAAGCTACTCCATGCTGAACTCAATAATGATCACTATAAACTCCACAAGGCTCACTACTTATACTAAACCAAGACACAAGTTGGACTAGTATAATAGACATTAAATACACCCTCAAGCAACAAGTCGACTTGGCAACAAATATAAATATGTGAAATAATTAAATACTTAGGGTAGGTCCCAAGTTTGCAATGTATAACAAACTTAAAAGACCACATAGAATATGTACACTTAGAAATAGGTCCATGTTCCATCCAATGATCCAAATCCAAGAGTGGACATGCCAACTCCATTGAATCAAAGCTTGCAAAAAAAATGTAAACATTTTAGTTGTAAATTAGGAACAGACGATCAACAGTCACCAAAATGGCTCTAACTCCATGATGATAATTCCAAACTTTATGCGCACTTAGGACAAGGTTATATAATATGTCTCAAATATATCCCCAATTGCACATATCATAACTACAAAAATATAACCCCAAATCCCCTACATACATGATTGTTGACTTTCGTATGATGCTCCTACATCAAACACCCTAGGTGTGAAGAAAAGATGTTCTTAATAGATGGAAGAGCATCTTTCAGGGTTTAGTACATAAACCTCAAACTATTTCTTCACATACATGTCCTCTACCACATCAACTTGCACACTCTTTCCTTTGTTCCAATTCTATAACTGGAAGCTTCATATCTATCACGTGTGGAATAGGTCTATTTTCCACGTTGATCTCTAACCCTTTTAAAATCCTTCAACTCAGCTTAGCTACCAAAACTTCCATTCCTCCTACCAAGTTTTTCATCTTGTAAAGGAATCATGAAATGCTTCCTACCCTTCTCAGCAGTCAACATATTCTCGATATAATCATGCATAACCCTGCAATCATACTACCAAGGTCTACCAAGTAATATATGAAAACTACTCATGTCCATAATATTGCATAATATTTGATCCATATACTTTCAAATCTAGAATTAACATGTCATTTCTCCCTCACCTCCAAAGCATGTTTAACTTGTAACCAACTAATTATATAAGGACAAGGATGTCTCACCCTCTTCGAACCAAGTTTTTGAACCATCTCCTCAACAACTAGGTTATCAGTATTACCACCATCCACAATCACATTCTAATATTTACCTCTAGACTTACAATGAGTCTTGAACAAATTCCTCCTTTAACAAGGTTCCACTATCTTCTTACCAAGTAAAACTCTTCGAATAAAAAAATTCTCCCCATCCACCTTAGTTACATAGTGATCAACTTTATTCACCACGACAACTCTTTTATCACCAACCCTCCTGTCAGTATTGGGACATTCAAAGGATCTATGTCCTTCTTCACCACATCTACAGAAATTATCCTTAAATGCACCTCTACCTCTTCTCTTTCTTTTTCCAACAAGTTTTGGTTCATCTTTAGTAATCTATTTATTCTTCTCAAAATATTCCTTCTATTCCTTCCCTTGGAAATTACCTTGGTGTCTTCTCTTCAACTTCTCTTCTACCCTTAGAGCATACAGTTAAGCATCCTCAACCAAAGCAATATTCAACATACCAATCTCATCCTAAATATTGAATCTTAAACCATTAATATATCTAGCTACCTTCATTTTAGATAGGTTTCTATGTTTAGACTATATAGTCAACTTGTAGAACTCCTCTGTATAATTTTTCACAAACAAATCCTTTTGCTTCAGAATTTGCAACCTCTTAAACAATTTAAGTTCATAATCATTAGGAATAAACTTAGCCTTCAATTTTTTTGCCATCAACCTCCATCAAGTGATCTTCATTTCACCTTCTTCTTCTCTATCTCTTTGCAATTCTTTCCACCATAAAGTGACATGTCCTTTAAACTTAGTTTGTGCTAACCTCACTCTAAGTGGATCACCAATATACTCTAACTCAAAGTAGTCTTCCGATTCACCAATCGAATAAATCAAATCTTTAGGATTCAAAGTACCTAAGAAATTCAATTGAGATCCAGATCTACCAATCAACTAGCCCTATCTCACATAGGTCTCTCTAATTGATCAATTCTATCTTCACCACTAGATCCAACAACTTCAAGTCTTCAACAACTTCCTCATAACCATCTTCAGTACCCACATTCCTAGGTACACCAATAATAGTTCTCATGATCTCATTCTTCATTAATTCCATCTCATATATAAAATCTGATCTAACCTTCTTTGAAATCCTAATCTTCGCAGCATCATAGAGATCATTAATTGCCCTAGGGTCCAATCTTCTCGAAGGAATCTTCCAAGATATTCACAAACCCAAAGTGACAAATTCACAAGATTAACTAGATCAAACCTTCACTATGATAATCTCCAACCAGATTAAACCTTCCTCTGATACCACTTGATTCAATGCAAGGTAGGAGAATCCCCAAAGGAGATGTCCTAGCCCCCAACAAATAATCACAAAACAAAAATTAAACTCTCATAATAGAATTGTTGGTGTAAATAAGTATTTGCTAAAATATATTGATTTGTTTATGGATTCAATTGTGTAAAGATTTTTACCATCAACGTTTTGAATCACACTGCATGATCCATCATCAGGATGAAAGAGAGCAAGAGATGCTAAACAAAGTATTTGCTATTTATGCTTTACTTAATTTTACTTAGGATAATGCATATTCATGTTAGTTGTCATGTAGACACCTAGGAGTTTTCATATTTAAGCCGATAGGATTCTCCTATGGAGCAATGGATCCAAAATATATTAATTATTTTTCTCATGCCCAGTCACCTATCTCACAACTTTATAAATCATAGGCAACCAAATTTGTCTCAAGCAACCGGAAAAAGAATCTGGAAAGATTTAACTGATGATGTAGAAATTAGAAAATTAGGTGCAACAAGATAGAAATGTTCTAAGTATATAGTTGTGATAGCTATGCATCCGGGCTTGATAGTTATACATTTGAGATTTTAATGATTGATTTATAAAATTAAATTAAATTATGATACTGCTATTAGGATTTAATTGTGTGATTTTGAGTCAAAATCATTAACCCATGTTTCATGAGTAGTGATTCAACATGAATCCATCTCTCATGAGAATAAATGGAACACTTAATACTCATTGGATCTAGGTGATTCTCACAGGGGTGAAGCACCAAGACTTCTTGGGAGGTTACTGTAATGGACCTGGATTAATGTGTTTTGTTTTATTAGAAATATTATGTACCAAATTCAAATATTTATTTAATCAATTTTACTTCTATGATAGCACTACTTTAATTTGTTTCAATCCAAATAACATACTAGTTGTGATAAATATTAACTTCACATTTTCCAAGTCCCACATAAACATTCACATTATAAATATATAATATGAACATTTATATTATAAGTACACTATTACATATTTAACTCTTAATAAATAGGTTTGTTATTACAAATATTATCTATGTTTAATAAATATAATTATTATAAACATTCTTTGAAAAGAAAAAGAAAACCCTAATCAACTAAGCATTATTATTTGATACTTATATATATATAATCACAAAGCGCTTATTACATGGGTATAATAATGCTTAGTGAATAAACATAACACAAGCATTGAAATATACAAAAAGGAAAAATTAAACTATAAGTCACGACTTTACAGACGTGACTTCCAAAAGGTATATAAATACCCATTATTAGGGTTAGGTCAAAAGCAAGTAAGTAGCAAAATACAATATATATATCAACCAAGTTATTAAGCAAGGGAAATAGTAATCGCGCCACATATAATTCTTTGCTCAACGTACGAATACTTTCTCCCACCACTGATCATGCAACACTATATCGTGGACTGTCCACTGCCTGCAAATTCATCAGGTACATCACTAAATTTTGATTACAATCTTTATTGGTTAAAAGAAAACATGGGTATCGAATATATTATCGTGAATATTGTTAATAGACTCACGCATTATGAGTTGGAGGCTACATAAGGTTTAAGTATATATATATATATATATATATATAAAGTTCCTTTCACATATATCTAACTCGATATACATAAGATGATATTAGATCAATACAAATATTTAACATACATTATATATATATATATATATATATATATATATATATATATATATATATATATATATATATATATATATATATGCATGTATGTATGTTTATATATACAATGATGAATATTTCATATAATAATAATGTGTGAACAACTATGATAATAAAGAAATATGGTTACATTATAATTAACAATAATCTTAAAGATGACCATTAAAAATATATTTCAAACTATAGTTTAGGAAACCTTGTTCTTATTTGAACTATGACATCTTCAGATAGGGAGTGGGTGGAGGGAGAGGCGAAGTAAATTTGAGCACCTAACGATGTCCTCCAGGGAGCCACTTGTAGCTTGTTTCACACACCCTTTGCACCATCAATCTACCGTCTCTAGATAGTCATAATCCTGAGAGAATAGCTTGCTTGGTGCTATAGAGTGAAACTTTATAAATAAATTAAATTAATTAATTATATTGCTTAATCCCTCCATTTTGAATAATAATAAGGATCTAAGGCATGTTAACTGGAATGACTTCCTAAAATTATACTAAATTGTGAAATACAGGTCAAAGAATTAAAAAGGGGTCATTACAGTCACCCATCTTGATACCAATATCATAATTTGACTTGCTGTGGAAATTATCTCCCACTTATCAATTGATGAGCTTAAGGGCCTTTCCAATGAATGGTTCATAAGGCACAACACTTGGTGAAGGTTTTGCAAATGGGGTTGCAAGCTTTGGGTTTAACCATGGATTTAAAAAAATCACCGAGTCAAGCTTGTCACTGATTTAATAGTGCTTTTGCATTTAAAAAAATTTAATCACCGATCCACGCTTCTCACCTATTTATATTTAATGCATTGCCAAAGTATACATGGACCCCATCTTAGTATTACAATACATTTTTTCTTTTGAGTTTCTGCCAAAAGGAAAGGTAACTTAAAAACCAATTGCGTGCATTAATTATTTCTCTATTTTACTATGTTTCTTTTGTCTTGCTAGATTTGTTTATGAAATGCACTCAGATTTTCTATTTTCCCATTGATGACTTTTACGAATATGAGAAATTTTCATGTTGGAGGTTACAATTTGGGAACCACAAACCAAATCAAATCGATTAAATAGCTTTTGTAGTGTGCTTTTACAATGTGCAATTGAAACTCTTTTGGGTTTTTGTTGTTTGATATATTGGATTCAATGTGGAGTAGACCATTTTAATTGGAATGACATATACATCATATCTAAATTTATTTAGGAATCTATTACATAACATAATCAAATAAATGTGGACAAAAGCTTGAAGAAGAGATTTTTAATGAAATGACTACTATTAGAGAATGTAACATGTGTCATGGCAATTGTATTTTGCATTCACATATGTAGGCCTTGTTGACATGTGGACATCGATATTCTACAAAGAAAATCCATAAATAACCCCCCTTGTATGGATATAGAAGCAACATTGGATCACAAGCTCTTCATTTCCTATCGAATTCATCTACATTGACAGGTACATGTATTTACTTGTATTACAATGTTTTTCTTTCAATACTGATTTAGTGATAAAAACCAACTTTCTTGCTATTGCTATGTAACTATTTTTGTGCGTGATTATTTTTCAGCTCTATGTGCTTGCTATAGCCAACCAACCGTATATCACCTTATAGTGGGACATTTTGTTCTTGCTATTATATGTTGATTTCTTAGCTATGAATTCTTGGGCTCTTTCATCCAATCTCAAAGCAAATACAAGTTTTTAATTAAATTTGCAGCTATATCTTAAAATTTATAAGTAATCTTTTACTTCCTCACTAATATACCATAGATCATCAATATGATCTAAAAATATTTATGAAGATGAATGGATATTGGCTTGTGGAGATAGTTTTGTATGCCTTTCACAAGTTGGAAACATAAAATAGCTTCAATCTTAGGATTTTGTTTAATTATTGGATTTGTCAATGCATTTTAGAAATTCATTCTCATGTTAATTTGCATCAGCCAATACATAAGCTAAATGATCCATTGCGAATACATATTTGGAAACACTGCTAATGACAAAAGAAAATTCTTTTACAAAATACTAGAAAGCATTAGTAAATAAGTAAGCAACCAAAAATGTTCACAAAAATCTTTAAATGTGTCTATCAGTAATACAAATGCAACAATTACCATCATTGTGCAATGCCCAAACTAATAGATATTTGTCATTATGGCGCTTTATAATTATTTAGACAACAACAAATAATTTTTTAAAATAGAAAATTGGTTGTGGGCAACCTATTATGACAAGGGACCAAAATATTTATGTCAATAATCATTGTAAATGTATATTGTATAAAATCTATATGTATGTTTATTTTTTTTCAATGATATTTTATTTTAAAATAGAACAATGAATAATTTATATTTTAGTATTTATATCTTTGTTTTTATTTTGATTTATTTTACATATTGAATAAATGAATACAAATTTGTGTTGGAGTTTACATCATGGTTATGTTTGGTTTAGAATTTAGTTTTAATGTTAACGATAGTGTTTGTATTATAATTAAAATAGGTTTAGTTAGAATAGAGTTTTGGTAGTAGCATTGGAATTAGTATTAAGGTTGGGGTTGGAATTATAAGTAATGCCATAAAACATTCTACAATACCAACAAAGGTTGGATTGTGATGGTGTCACTCTATTAGTGTCAAAATATTTATCCATTTAGCTTAAATTTTACAACCTTCTACATGTCAAAATATAAATATTGATTATAAATATAATATACTTAAAAAAAAACTTTTATATGTTTATGGACATTACAATAATCATATGTGATAATTTTGTACCTTATTAATATGACACAACAATTATCTAAAAATACACATTTTAATTCAATACTTATATTTGCTATGAAATAAATTACTTACTATTCAGTTTATAAATATCGCATTGGCATTGTGGGGGTGTGATTATAAATAGAGATTATTTAGATATGGGTTGAGGATATCTTGATAGGAAGAAAGGTTGGTTAGGCATGTTGATCTTCATATCCTATGTTCAATAAGTTTTTTAATAATATGAACATTTGATTATGTGTATAAGAAGAAGTTATCTCAATAATGCTATTTTGGCATTTTTCCTTTTTCTTTTTTCATATCCATATATATACACTTTAATAATTTTTTAATATTATAATTATGTATATATTGCACTCCATCAACCCAAAATAATGTACAATTTGTATTCCATCATATATTTAACATTGCAATTATTTTATAGGTCATGGCACATAATCCACTTCAAGACCAGATTATAGATATATTGAGTAACATGTGTGATATAAGTATTTCACTTTCATCATCTACCTCAAACTCATCCATCAACTACAAAGGGTTTCTAGAAATAGAGATTGAGCATTACACAAGTTCAATTAATCTTGCTTCTGAAATTAATGTTCAACAACTGAAAGTAATATGTGGCATACATGTGATGTCAAAGAAAGTGAAGTTTTGGCTATACACAATATGCTTGACAAAATTCATGCCAATTATGATATATTTACTAGATTCTATACTTTCCTAAGGGAAATGCATGTTGAAGAATTTTATCATCATGACAATGCTCCACTCATTCGTCGTGCATTCTAGGACTACCTCAACCGTACTTAGCAATGTGTTATGGAATTAATATAATGTTCTTTACCCTATGCAAACTTGAGATAGACGTTGGATATTGTCGAATTCATGACATAGTTTGGTTATTCACCTTTAAATGTTGTAATTTTTTTGGTCTAATAGATGGTCCTATCTCTCTTCTTACACCTTCTATAAAATCAATGTATACTCAGTTCATAAACAATGTATTACGATTATCAAAAACTCTTCGTCAAGAGTGTCATTAATAATTTATTTCCAAATATATTCAAAAAATCTTCTGTAAAATGTTCTCTTTATTTTTATACACTATCTTTCTAACCAATACAACATTTTGGAACAAAATTTCATTACCTAAACAACCTAAATGACTAGTTCCTATCAATATAGCTGATTATTGGCAGGGTGTTGTTAATTATTGTTTTTAATTAAATTATAATAATATATTATCTTATATTGCATTTCTAAATTTTGAAAACTATAAACTAAATGTTTCTCTTCATATAATACTATAGTTTTTTTCTATTACAATACACTATATTCAAATTTTCATATTATTATTTATTATAGAATTGTCATATTTGCAAGAAGTTACATTTTTATCTTTCCTTCATTGTAAATCCTCCATAATAAAATTGATCTACTAAAAAATATACAAGCATTACTATTACTTATTAGATCATTCAAAATAATACTCTTTACACCTAATTATTTTTGACCATTCAAAAAAATAGTTTTTCCTTTTATTTTGTCATTATTTTATGTTCTTCGTGGTTGTTTTATAATTTGTTTAATTAAAGTCTTCACTTTTTAAAAGAAAAATAATTACACCACTACATTAGTGATATGTTAAAGTACATTTATTCCACGCAACATTTGGATATTTATTAATAATTTTGATTGATGGTATGGCAATTTCTTTGCTTTTAAATTATTTCTTTACTAACAAATACTAATAAGCTAAATTACCATAGCCCAAGTTCCACAAATGTGCATCCATTTATTTCTATTATCTAACTTCTTTTTCCCTCTTTTCATATTTTTAGGATTTACTGTACCTTTCATTTACAAGTTCTACATCATACTCTTATCAACTTGTTGCTTGAAGGTGCATCTTTCTATCTTTTGCTATGTTTTTTCTTACAACTTACATTAGCCCAACTTTTTACTTTTTTTTAATACCTATCTGCACAAGGATTAATTTTCCAAGAATTTTCATACATGTTATTTAATATATGACAACCTAAATTTTTTCTATTGCCTTTCCTTTCATAGTCTTCTACTTATACAATACAATTTCTTGTGGTTCTATGTTCAAACATACATCTTTTCCTTGCATTACACTCTTTGTTTCCATGCTCTTTATTATTGAATTTTTTTGTTTTCCATTCTATTCTAAACAATGCTTAACACCTCTCAACTAATAAAATGTTCATTATGAAACCATTTAGTTATGGCTTCATCTCTCACAAAAGATGCTATTACACTTCTCAATAGTGATAACTTAGACGTGCATCCATTTCTTCAAGTGTTTTTGCTTTCATGAATTGGTCATACAACTCAATCAACAACTAGATACAAGTTAGAGCTCTCTAATGGGATCCACTTACAAAAAGCTACCTTGTCAAGCAAGTATACTAGCCTTGTCACAATAGGAAAAATTCAAAAGGGCATTATTATCCAACTTACTACATATACTATTCCTACCATTTGTTCATCATGGTAAGCCACCTATTGTCTAATCTTTCTTACATAAACCATTTCTATTGTTTCATCCAAGTACAATCTATACTTAATATACATATCTTCTCTTTTCTGTAGGTGGATTGTAGTTTCCAAATTGTTGGTCTCCTTAGTGACACATGCAATAATTGGTGACCCCACCTTCTACTTCAAAGAACCTAAGAAACTTGTAGAAAAGGAACAACCTTCTTCAGATACATTCACAAATGCAAAAGAATTTTCAACATCTGTTCCATGCACTTTTCCAAGGTTGATGTTTGGAATGCATGCATCCCTAATGAAAAAATCCCCCCCCACTACTATTTCTCCTATTTGAAGCTTGAATCCATTCCAACCACAGTGGATGATACAAGGTTGTGTTATTGAAAAGAAGGAGATTCACCACTTCAAAAAAAACAAAGGAAATGGGCACATGTTTAGTTTTGATATGATTGATAGTGAAAGAATTGAAGTTCGTGTCACTTGCTTCAATTAGCTAGTAGACCTTCATTTCCAACAAATTCAACCTAGAAGTATTTGTACATTGTCTCGTGGTACTATCAAGTCTATGAACAAATTTTATAATAATCTTAATAGTGATATAGAAATCACACTGAATGATGATTCCAGGGTCAACCATTGTGAAGATGATCAGTTAATTCCAACATTACATTTCTCATTTGCACACATTCTAGATATCTTGTCTCAGAATGTTAATACTTCTCTAGATATTATTGGAATTATTATATGTGTTGATCCTTCCTCTATGATACAACAAAAAAATGATGCAACTGAGGTCCTTAGGTGGAGTCTCAAACTTATAGATATGTCTTCATCCATAATAACTATAACTTTGTGGGGGTAAACAACCCAAAATGAAGGTAGTGAACTACAAGAAATGTATCATCTAAAAAAGGTTATTGTTCTTGCCATTAAAAATGGCCATGCCACTGAATACAATGGTAAGGTGGTGAATACATTGGCAACATTGTAATTATTTATCAATCTTGATATTGATGAGGCAAAGCAACTACTATCTTGGTACACATCAAATGGGCTAGATATCCTCCTTCCCCAAAGAGACTTTATAGGGCCATCCACAATCTTAAAGAAAAATACCATCTCATCTATCACTGAAGATCCTTCACACACATTAAAACCACTACATTGCATTGTTAGAGCAACCTTATTTTTATTAAGACCAAAACTACTTTTTATCTAGCTTGTCCCAATGAAAATGGCGAGAAACAATGCAAAAAAAGAGTAGAACAAAATGCTGATAGACATTGGTCTTGTTCAAATTATCTACTTACTTTTCTAGAATGTATTATAGATATGTTCTTCAAGTAAAGATTGAAGATCCCATAGGTGGTCTTTGGGCAACAACTTTTGATGAGGCTACAACAAAACTTGTTGGGATGCCTGCAAAGGAACTATATATGCTACAATTTAACCATGACAATGAACATTTTTTTTGATTTTGTTATTAAAGATCTACAGTACCATCAATTCCATTTTACCCTTTGAAACCACATGGAAACATACAACAATGAAACATGTTTGAAATCAACTATTGATGATGTGATAGAATTTGGTTTTATTGATGAAATCAAATTTTTGTTACAAGGTATTTCTTCATTTTTTCTTTTGAGTATTGCCTAACACCTCTATCCTAGATACCTTTATATGTACCTCTTTACTTATTTCTTCTTCCATACTCTCTTTATTTATTTTTAATTTCTTTGTCTACTATCTATGTATAGTGTTTCAAGGCCCCTTCAAAACTTGTTACATACACTAGATGTAGACATAACACTTTATTTATGGTTATATTTAAGCATCACATGTAGCTACTACTTCTCTTGTATACATTTTTGTGAGTCCTTTTTAAAAAATATTTACACTTTTATGTCCACAGACTTTGGAATACTTAATATTCATACTTGCTATGTTTAACTTTATGATTTTTCTTTTTTGGTAGCTTACAATTATATAATGTTGTATACAAACCAATTCATTCTACATTCACATAGATTACTACTATAACCTTTATCCCACAATTCTCAGTAGAAATTTTAGTCATTTTAATCAATAATTACACATGATTAATTGTAACACATTATACCTCACTATGAAATTAACAATTAGTTTTGTTGCTACCATGTGTGCTCCTACAATTGTATATTGTATTAAGGATTAGAGTTACTAATCACTTCTATTGTCCCTTTTATGGACTATAGAAAATGGACTCAAATCTACATGATACTGATGGATGACCAAACTTGACTAGCCCTGTTGATCTTTGATCACATAAAAGAAGCTAGTTGTATTATGCTAGCCATAGCGCTGAAATTAATGCATGACATAGGATCCATCACACATCTTCCTCCCACCCATCTCTTGTTCATACACTCCAATCGTACTCCCATCCTAAGTCATTTAGAACTAGGCTAGATGCATTGTCCAACTTACGCACATGTCATATATGTAATGAGCACTACTTGGGTATGCTTGTGTGGTACTCAAACAAAGGCATAGCTTGTAGAAGATGCATTGTTGAGAAAGGTCTTCATCACTTCCCACTTGCAAATAATATGGACCCGCTTGAACAACCAAATGTTCTTAAAGTTCTCACACAAGTAGAAGAGATTCTCATTGCATTTGTTAATCCAATCTTACAAGTAACACATGCCCATGGTAGACAATACAAATATAGTAGTCATACAATAAGCTTCCTTCAAGATATAAAACAATTGCAAAAACATTGCCACATAGGATTGAAGAATTGGATGTTTTAATAGTACGCAAGTTTAATTCACATGGGAAGGCTTATGATTGTTATGTCAATAAAAGTCATGTCCATAATGCACTCCAATACAAAATCAAATATGAGCCTTACTACAATGATGTGATAATCGATGAGACCACATTATTGCTACTCCTAGATACTACTATTGACATCTTTGAAATGCTTTGCTTGTTTCATAGAAAATATGAAGAGCCACATTCAACCAAAAATGACCTTGCAAAAGTAATGATTGACCACGAACAATTCATACAAAATTCTACCTCATTTATGGTTAGTCTATGAAATAAAAATCTGAGTTACAAATCATTAAGGAATCATTGTAACTTGACCATGAACCAAACACCAAAATTGATTGGCCCCACATTAGTTCAACACCAATTAATGAGTACACCACTAATAGATTGTTTGAAATGGAATTTCCAACTC
Source organism: Cupressus sempervirens (assembly GCA_028749045.1). Lineage (NCBI taxonomy): Eukaryota > Viridiplantae > Streptophyta > Pinopsida > Cupressales > Cupressaceae > Cupressus > Cupressus sempervirens. The sequence goes on from CM053790.1 coordinate 22,038,232, forward strand.
TATTCCCAAATGGAACAACACAACCCATGCAACCATGGGTAGAGATGTGCAACTTCATGAATATGCTCTACACCTTATGTGCTATCATGATGATAGGTTCGGTCAACACCCACGATTTATATACTTCCTCCTTAAACTTATGATGCACCATCATAGCCAAGCTCTAGTATCAATATTTATTAAATGCAAAATTGATGATAATATACCTTCCACTATAGAAAACCTCCACTCCCACTTAATAAACCTGCCTGATTATCAAATAGCTGAAGAACTAATGCATTTTGGATCCACCTTGTGAAGTACATGCTCATAATGGAATAAACATCACACAAATCTAACAGATTTGATTACTCAAATAGGTTCTCCCACATTGTTCTTCACTTTAAGTATAGCTGACACAAAATGGCCTTTCTCCAGATGTAGCATTTATTGACCTAAACAATAAACATCACATACATAATGTCATTAGGAACCCCCACTCAATAGTGTTATACCTACATCAACCTTTCACAATCTTTTGTGAAGAGGTCATCGAGAAACTAATGGGGACAATCAATTATTGGTATTGTTATGAGTGGAAAAATCATGGGTCTGCTCACATTCATGGGTTTATTTGGATAAAAAATGCACCCAATATGGATACATTGGATTGGGGTAATCTAGATGAAGTAAAAAAGGCCAAAGAATTTTTTGACCAATATGTCACTGCTTGGAACCATTGAGCCAAATGTGATATTAAAAATGTTATTCATAGGGCTCCAACTAATGATCCATGTTTGCACAACACACGTGCAATATATGCTACTTATCCACATGTTGACTATGAAGAATTGATTAATCATGTTCAATAACACATCAAATGCACCTAGTGGACTTGCCTATGAAAAAAATGCCACCAACTAAAATGTAGGTATAAAGTGCCTAGGAAAGAATGTGATGAGTCACAACTAATATGTGATGATTTAGGTTGCAAGTCATATGTGCTTGCACACAATAATGATAGGGTTAACATACATAATCCAAAAATGCTCTTGGAGAGAAAACATTGATTGACAACCTGTCACCTCATGACTTCTTGTTCTCAAATACATTACCAAATATGCTTCTAAAGTAGAGAAGAAATTTGAGAGTTTTGTTAATATTCTATCAAGGTTATGTTTAGATGCTAATGAACAAGATAATGCCATCAAAGCATACCAAAAATTCATGGCTGAAATTGTTTCCAAGCGCAATATCAGTGCATAAGAAACATGGTGCATGGTACAAAAAATTCCTCTTGTCATGTGCAACAGCCATTTCATATCGCTCAATGCTGGAAAAAAATATTTCATCGCATTAAACCAACTACAGATGGACATGAAATAAAATCTACCTACATATAAGCCTACATAAAGTGCCCAACACACTTAGAGAAAATTTCACTCATTGATTATGCTAGATCATATACATATTTAGCCAATTGTAAAGGGTACAAATGGCATCCTAGAGATGACAAAGAAATTGTTCAAGTCTTCCCAAAATTTCATATGATTCCACTTGAAGACTGACAATTTTGAACTATTTTTTGGAGTGAGCTCCTTTTGTACAATTTTTTTTGATCACTCACAACAAATATTGGTCTTTCCAAAGAAGAAATCATTTATCACTGGAAGTCCATGTCATTGCAAAAATAGAATGTCTGGCATATTGATCACAAAGACCAAACTAAAAATGACTTGGGAGAAGATATTGAAAGTGAGGATGAGCCATCTCTACAAGACCCACCTCAATTGCATGAGTGGGAACTTATTTCGAATATGTCTCATTCTAATAATTTCAACTTTAATGAACTTGACTTGTTGGGAAATTGTGATTTTGACAAAAACCACAATTGGGAAGGTCACAATGTTCTTTTACAATTGCATGAAGATACAAACCAATTTGTTCATAGAATTAAGATATCTCAATAGGCTATACACCCCCCAACATATTAGTTCAATCACCACTATGAGTTGTAACCTAACAACAATTGGCCCTTCAACTAATTTTAGATCATTCCATTGCCAATAGTTATATTGAACCTTTGTACATTCTCTTGCGAGGAAAAACAGGAATGGGCAAGTCATATCTAATTAATTGCATATGTAGGTCTCTTCAAAATAATTCCCTATATGCCTTAACTCTGATCCTATTCTTGCACCAACTAGAATTGCCACATTTAATATACATGCAACAACTATACATGCAGCCCTTAAGATACCAATTAGAGAAATGAAACCACTACAAGACAAACATTAACAACTTTCCAAGGAGAAATGAAAATTATCAAAAATATTTTGATTGATGAGATGAGTTTCATTGGCTTGAAATTGTTACTTAAAATTGATTCTAGGTTACGTGAGGCATTTCCCCACCGAAAACACATTTATTTTGGGGGTCTATCTATAATTCTAATTGGAGATTTCACACAACTTCCTCCTATTATGGACAAACCTATCTATGTATCACATACAATAGCTCAAAATCTTTGGCTCAAGTTTAATATCATTATAATATTACAAGAATTTTTTAGACAAGATGATGGTGACCCAACACAGATAAAATTTTGTCATGCATTACAAAACATGCACAATGCTGAACCATCTGAGGATCACTAGAAATTACTAATGATGTGCACAAACAAATACCTTCCACCAACTGAGCAAGTGGACTTAAACCAAGCAATAAATTTATTTGCTAAAAATGAACTAGTTTCTATACATAATAAAAAAAAATTCAAACATCTAAATGCACCTATTGCACTCTATGTAGCTGTAAATACTCAATGTAATAAAGCTGAAACATATACAGATTACCAACTCTCACAAGAAGTTCTCATGTGTAAATTCCAACATGTCATGCTTACCACAAACCTATGGATACAAGGTGTTCTTGTAAATGGATCCCTTGGTGAAGTTAAGGACTATATATGCCCCATCCTCTAAGCCTCCTTAGTTGCCAACATATGTTACTGTCACATTTGATACCTATAATGGGCCACCATGGTATGTCAACAAACCAAAAACTATACCAATCCATCTAGTTACCTAAGGCAACCATACCCAACTACCACTAACCACTACCTGGGCTATCACTATACACAAATCACAACCTAACATAGAGCAAGCCATAATTGATATAGGTAAAACCAAAATACAAGGCCTCACCTTTACAACCATCTCAAGGGTCAAATCCCTACGAGGCCTTCTAATTGAACCTGCCTTCTCTTTTGAGTGCTTTTGCAAAATGAAAAAATCCCCCACAATATTATTGGAAAGAAAGAAGAAGCTCGATTGTTCTTGCTCTCACTTTGATATGGTAATTTTTCATATTCACTCCCTCACTTCTATACAGTTTTCTTTTTTTCAATAATCTAAACTAAGAATGTCATTTGTTTGTTGATCTACTTCTCTTTTATAAGTTCACTAGTTGTAGGAAATAGATGAAAAAACTCATTTTGACTTGTCATATAGATGATTTATTAATGAAATCCAAATATGTGCATTGCTCAAATTTTATGGGATATCCTACAAGTTATACCTATAAAAATACATTTTACCATAAAATTTGGCACACTTACTTTTACTTACAAACAATGCATCTATCAAATATCATGCACATTTCAAATGACAATTTAAATTATATTATTAACTACTATTTACCACCACAAATACCTTTCTTGTTAAACACTTTTATCAAACATTATGCATGCTTCTAATGACAATTTACAATTTTATTGTAAACTACTCTTTTGCTTCTAAATACCATTATTTTTATGCACTTTTGGACCACCCTAATATCATACTTTCTTGAAAAATAATGCTATATATCATTAGAAAATTATGTTTAACCCTTTACTATTCTATGTAATTTCATACAATGATAATCTTCTTAACTTACTCTGTCGGCTTATGCCTTGAACCTCTCATAGGTACAAGTGCTAGTCATATGAATTGTCATGTTGACAACACAATAGTTTGCACTCCAATTGAGCACATGTTGTCTACTACATCTCTTTATGAGATAAACCTTTATATTCTTATTATCTCATTGGTGTATGTACATTCATGTACAATGGAGGATAATCTAATCTTGGTGGACATGTGCTTAGTTGTTATGCTTATCTCTTATATAACTTCTAGACATATTAGTTTCCTTTATATACAAGGCACCTCTTTAATGTATTAATCTTAAAACCATTATTATTTGATCATTATTGAGATCTCCCTCTAATCAAACTCACAGAAATAATCTCCAATGTCTGCTAGTAAATTAGGAACATGTGACTAGAAGTCACCAAGATTGCTCTAACTCAAAGATGATGCACTTAGGACAAGGTTTCCCAATATGTCTCAAACATATCCCCAACCACGTGAACCATAACTCCACAAATATGAGCCTGAAGCCCTTGTATACAAGATTGTTGACTTCCCTAGGACGCTCCTATATCAACATCCATTTATATGTCACACATATCCCTTCTAATTATTTGTAACTTTTCATTTTAATTAATTTCTTGTTATCCTAATTACAAGAAATTTTAATCACACCACTTCATATTTTAATCTCACCTTTATAATAATCTTTTGATACATATCATAAATTTTTATATCTTGCTGCTTAATAAGTGTGGGATACCTATTATTATGTCCTTAGTTAGGAAAGACTATTATTTTTATCAAATGAAATTCTTCGTGAGTAATTTGATAGTTTCTTCTTTTCAAACAAATAGGTTGTTGCCTTTGAATTAAGTCTGACCAAATTTTATTGGGCCTCCAAAATATATTTTCCCATTTTGTTTGAACAATACCAACCTTTAATAATTTAATATGTCTTTAATTATTGTAAAATATGTTCTTCCTTTCTTCACACACATCCTTGTCATATTGTGGAAGTTTAGTTGCTAGCTATTCTTACACTATTTTTTCTTTCACACGACAACATGGGCCTTTTATTATTTTTGTCATGTAGCAGGTTTGGGAGACTTTTATTGCTTGATTATTGACTTGTATTCATTGTTTATACATATATACTCTAATATTGTTAACTCTAATCATTGCAAATTGATTTTAACTATTCACTACACCTTTCATTAATCCATTGACCCACTCTATCTTTTATGCATCTCTAGCAAAACATTGTTATGTGTTTTTGTGGTTTTACAACACCGTTTCTCCTAGAAATCAAGATCCCCTACTTTATTTTTATCTTTCTAGATCCCTAGTCCAGGGTCTAACTCTTTTTAAGGTTTTTTCCTAGTATTTTTAGCTAATTTGGGTCTTCTTGAAAACCTAGATTCTAGAATTCATGTTGTTGAGAGAGAAAGTCATTATTTCATATAAAGAGGTGCACTAGTTCACCTAGCACACCTCACTAGGTGTTCTAGTGTACTAAGTTACCTAAGAAAAGAGCACACCCCTTGGAAATGCATAGCTGCACAACTGTGCATCTCCAAGAGGTGTGCTAGATCCTAGGTCTATAAAGCTTGGGAGCCCACCCCTTTCCTCATCATTTTCTCCTCGAGCTCCCACCTTTCACACCTTTGCAACTCTTGAGGTGCACTACTTTGCTCGCTCCATCTTCCCTCACCTGCACACAAAAATCCAAACACCAAAAAACAACACCTAAGGTAAAGGTGTGCACCTTTTCCACTAACAAGAAAAACTTAAAAAACTTAACCTAAGATTACCTTAAAGACACTCATTTGAGATAAAGGTGTGCACCTATACACCTTTACCACCCTAAACATTCACAAAAGTGAAACCCCATGAGGTGCACTAAGTGCACACTCTTTTCATTTTGTCTTGCCTTTGTGTTATAAAGGTGCACACCTAGCACACCCCACAAGGTGCACCCCTTATTTTTTAAAAGCTTTTCTTTAAAAAAGTGCACCTAGTGCACCTCTGAGGTGCACAAGGTGCACTATTTTTTATCTTTTAGGGTTGTAACTTTAGATTTTTAAAGTTTTCTAGTAGTTTTGAGATTTAGGTTTCTGGGTTGATTTTTTTATCGTCATTAGGGTATATGAAAGTTGATTTTTCTTCACTTTCAAACTCATGGATATTGATTTTATGTAGATTCAATGGCTTCCTCATCATCCTCCCTCACTGAAAAGATGGCCCTAAAACTAATAGTTTTCAAATTTCAAGGTGTTCTAGAAAAATCATGCTTCCAAGGTGAATATTCGAAGATCCAGGACACTAAACTCAGCCATATCGATTGGAACACCTTCCTAGTTTTATACAACAAACCAACCAAGAGGTCTCCAATGATATCCGCTTGTATCAGATTAGGACTAGTCAATGCAGCATCTCACTTGGTATTGGTACAATCCTCAAAATTGATCATGGCATAGCGGAGAACTATGTCTCAGAAGAAAGGATTGTGAAAAGTATAACTGAAAGATTGTGCTAGATTTGAGACCTAAGAATATAGAGAAGGCATTCCATCTTCCAAGAAAAAATCAATATATCAGATTGACATATCATTAGGTGAAAAGATGGTATAGAAAACATGGAGAGGAAGCATAAAAAATCATTCAATCCTCATATCTTATTGATAAGACTCCTCTTGGACACAAAGTAGACAAAGTGGACATGAAATATGAAATATGATATTGGATATTCTATAGTACTTTTGAGTAGAGTCATGGGGTTACCAATGTTAGGACACCTAAATATATGGATGGTACACTTCATTGAGACCATTATAACAACAAAGATGCCAATTGACTAGGCTTCAATTATTAGTGAGAATTTGGATGAGTAACTAGTATAGTCAAGAAAAAACAAAAGTTCTATATGACATCTTATTTGGTGTACTTGTTAGTTGTGAGAGCAACAAACTATCCAAGATTGTTCAAAAGGGGCATCATGCAAGATGCAAACACATGGCCTTATATAGTATACCTCTAGTTTGTGAAGAAAAAGCTTTCAAAGCATAGTAAGGAGTATAAAATAGTGAATGATGCCTTCATTTTTGCAATCATTCGATTCATTAAAGGAGATTATATAAAAATTATGTCAGATGAAGTAGCGAAAAAGATTACTAAAATTGACACCTATTACATCCAATATAAGACATTTAGTTATTTGAGGGTAGTAGGTATGACTGTCAATCCCAAGAAGCTCCCAAGATATCCATGTGATAGGCTCATATTGCTAGAGATTTCTTGACAATTCTTGTTTACATATGAGAAAGTAAGGAAGCAACAAAAGAAAACCTAGGTATGGCCCATTATTATAGGACCATTTAGTGTTGTTCAAAAATAGGATATTCCAACTTTTGAGTCTAAGTGGGATCTATTTCCCTTGGAGGAATATAAATCTCCTCATCCTTATTTTGATAACATTGGAAGAGTGCAGTTCTTAGTGGGGAAACAATTCCAACATGAAGATGCGATTGAGGACCATTGGATGAACGCAGTGGATGACTACAAAATCTATATAAGGGATTATTATAGGATGACTCTCTACTTGGAAAACAATGCTTTGAAGATAAAGGTCCCTTTAAAGATAGTGCAAAAAGATACTGAATAGGTCTTCGATCCATTATATGATAGAGATAAGATATTTGATCGACCTATCATGAATGCAAAGATTGATAAAGAGAAAAATTTAGATATTAATCATAGGGCGAGGCGTGTCATTCAATTGACCAAGAATTGGATCAAAAGACCTTTCAAGCTAGATCAATTTCTCAAACTATAGTTTTCCAAGCTATAGCCTACCTAGTGAAAGGTAGATTGGCTAAGGAAATAGTGCCCATATTTATGGCTCAGTCCCCAGTAAGGCTAGAAATAGTACACCAACTTGATAGAGAAGTTTGATACTATAGGGCTCAAATGGGTAAGGGCAAGAGGAAAATAACTTCACCCCAACAAGCTAAGCCAGAAGAAGGAACAACTCAAGTACTAGAACAACATCATGGGGTAGAGAATATACAAGGATCAAAGAATGTAGAAGTCATGTAGACTTAGGATAATCCTCAAGTGCCACTGCCAAAACAAGGGCAATAAGGAGATGAAATAGAAATACAAGAAGTGTCAACACGTGAACAAGCCTCCCCATTAGCTCCCAAGACAAGAAAGATCAAGACTCTAGTCAAGAGGATATAAAAGGTAATTAGAAAGGTTATCCCTTTTCCATCAGTTCCACAAGTTATTTCGAAAGAAGAGGAAGAGGATGATGAAGATGAAGAAGATAACCTTCCCTTGAGTAAGAGGACTCATCTTGTTAGGGAAACATAGATAGAATGAAGAAGAAGCTCCACTATTACTCCACCATCCATTCTTACACAACCTATTCAGGCTACAACTTTGGAGGATGAGTTGCAATAATGGATTGATGAGTAGGAAGATAAAGGGGTTGATGCCTTTCAGATGTCATATTTTGATTTCATGCTAGTAGGCATTGAGTTGGTAGGAAATAGAAATAAGGGATACTCCAACAAATCAACCTCCACAAGAGGATTGGAGTTAATTTCCACCTCAGTCATAAGAACCTGAGAGTGTTCCACCATCATCAAGTCAAGATTTATCTTTCTTGGATAAAGGTTCAACTACTCCTCTCCCTCTAGCTAATGATGAACAAGTTCAAGCTGAACATGAAGAAGAGCCACAAAAAGTACCCACCAATGAAGTGTTAGAGGAAGGAAAAATATATGAAGCACCTCAATATACTTCCCAAGACACAAAGGTAAGGATTGTGGACTTGATAGATACAATAATGCCCAATGTGGATCTCTCACAAAAGGAAAAGACTTGAGAGAGGAGTGATAAGGGAAAAAATATAGTAGTACAAACTCCCTCTTCTTTTAAAGGTAAATTTCTAATGGAAAATACTCCAAGATGGTTGAGGAAAGAGGTAATGATCAGAAACAAAAGGAAGTAGTATTCTACCGAGGAAGAGGGGATGGGAGAATTAATTGAAGGCCTCAAGGATCTTGAATCACATGTAGGTGATGCATGAACACTAGCCTTTATCATGAGTGATCAGAATCAAGACTTGTTTTCCCATGTTGCTATCCCTCCTCTGCATGCAGACATTGAGGACTTGACTCCAAAATATTATCAAATCAGGTAGGTCATACTTGGAAAACCCAATATGGATGCTGCCCAATTAATGGTTACAATGGGAATCAATAAAGTTTTTAGGTACTTAGAGCAACATGAGACTAGATTGATAACCCTTTAGAAGTAGAATGAGATCCTAAGGGGATATCTAAATGAAGTAGTTGATCTATTGGATCTTGAAAATCCCAAAGAGACTCTAAATGCAACACTAGAGAAAAGGGATAAGGAGAATGTGCAACTTGATCCATTTTTGAAGGCTTGTGAGCAATGATAGGAAAGTTTTGAATAGAAAGGTGTGGAGATTATACAAGGAAATCTTAAATTGCTACATCATATGTAGAATAATGTAGATAGGCTAGTTGCTATATTAAACTAGGATTTTGGATCAATGGATGAAATACATACCTGGGGTAAAGACTTGCAAGCGTTATAGTCCATAAAGGGTCAAAGGTATTAGATGTTGATGGATGTACATACAACAAGTGAGTTAGATAAAATAGATGATTCGATAGAGAAGATTACAGATGTCAATAAATTAATGGAAACATTACATTTAGATATTCATAAGATCAAGGATCAAACCCAAGAGCAAATTTTGGAGGCAGAGAGACATTATAGTGATGCTTGCTTAGACATTTTTGAAGATGATTCCAAGGATAAATTGATGACCGTAGAAGTATTTTTTGAACATTTTTGGAAGAATTTTGAAGAAGCTTCCATTGATGATGATATTAGATAGGCTTTTAAGACCGAAGAGGCATTGCTAGATTTGGATGTGAAGCTGGGAGATTTTGTAGAGACTCACATTGAGGTGGGAAACTATAGGAAAAAAGTGAAGGAAAAATATGAAGCTTTAGATTTTCTAGATGAAATCCAAGTCACAGAGATTATAGAGAAATTCAAGAGAAAATACCCAAACATAGCTCTAGTATGAAGGGTGTTAGAGTAATTAATTAATTATTAATTATTTATTCTATTTACTTAAGCCTACTTAGGTTAATGCATTTATTTAATATTTAGTATTTAATGCATGTTGTGGTGAGTTGTTGACAACACAAGAGTTTGTTCCCTTCTAGCATGTTCCACCTTTTTATGGAAGGGTGCTTGGTTTTCAACCTTATCTTCTACCACCTTCTAGCTTGTTCTACAAGCTTCTTTGAGGCCTTTATAAGCGGTCTCTCTCTCATTGTAAATAAACTCATATTGCATTCTCATTGTAAATACAAGTTCATTGTTTTGCAATATTTTCTCTCTCATGTCCGTTTAGGGTTTTTTCCCTTGCTCCACGCTCTTCTCTCCTTGGCTTCCCTTTGACAGGTTATTCGCATGCAGGTGATCTTGGGCATCTTCAAAGTTGGATTTCATCAACTTCAACATGGTATCAGAGCCTTCCTGCTACTGCTTGGTTGAAAATTTTTTGAAGCCGTGATTTGGAGTCACAAACCCTAGTTTGTTTGTGCATTTTTCTTCAATTCAGAGGAACAAATTTTTTTGGAGCATTTTGGACCCAAACAGACACTACCATTGGATCTAGAAGGCCATTTGCAATTAGGATTCATATAAAACTTGTCAATTTTGGAGAAAAAGCTTCGGGAGGTAAATTTTTTTTGGTTGCAGGGTTTCGTACAGATCGTACAGATGCAGGGTTGAAAAAATAAATAAAAAAAGGGCCACCATCACAATAGTGCTTGCACGCCACTATGGGGTAGCTTACACTCCACCAGTGCTTAGCCTATGGGCCACCACAGTTGGTTGCACGACCACAACACCACACCAGCCTAGCCGCCACCCATCACCGGCGGCAACGCCCCTGCTTTCTACCGTCAATGCTCTACTCTGCACCAGTCACCACCGGTATCTACATCTCACACTTTGTCTGCTCTACTTTGATAGCCTACTAATATATGGAGACTCCTACCACCTTGATAGTTGTGAGCTCAATTTGGGTGTGACATGTGGCAGGTCTACCATGTGGCAATTTTCCACGTGGCCCCTGCCACATCACCCCACTGCCACATCACCTACAAACACATCAGCCGTATGCCATGTGGCCTTTTTTTTGGTGCGACGGCTGATAGGTCATCAATTTTAAGCTAGTGAAATTTTGACATCAGCATGATGTCAGTGCTGCATCACCCTCTTGCACCTCTCCTAGGTCCTTTTTGACCTACTTGCAGTTTTTTGGCCATAACTTGAGCATATAGAGGTATTTTTTCGATCCAAAAGAAGTGCCAAAAAGCTAGTTCTAAGATGGAGACATTTGTATAGGTATTTTAGGTTTTGATACATTTTTATTGCCCATTTTTTCAATTGAAGTCCGAAGTTCTATTTTTGACTCTAGCATGCACATCTTTTGCATCCTATGTCAATTATTTGAAAATGTTATATTTTTGGAAAGATGGTTTTGTCATCTTTTTAGAAATGTAGTCCTTTTCTTTAGATTTTAGCCCATGCTCTTTCTATCACATTTTTGGCATTTTTGCTATATGGTGGATATCTTGGGTGTTTTAGGTCCGAGGATCATTTTCCTGACATGGTTTCTTTTGTTTTAGGCTGTACTTTCTTTTTTGTCAACTTTTTCCTTGTTCTAATCATTGTAGACATCATTTGTATGTACTTTTGTATTCATACTGAGTAAAGTGTCACTTTTTCATTTCGAGGGTTCATGAACGTTGTTTTTGAGTCAGTTATACATGCACTATTTTTATAAAGCACCATGGGGGGGATAGTTGTTTGCTATTTTAGGCCTTCTCCCTTTTTCAAGTGAGTTTCCCTTCCATGACATTTGCCCTGTGCAATGTCGTTGTGACTGTGTCTTTATAGGTGTTTGTACCTCTTCCTCTCTCATCGTTCTTGGTTTGTTTGTAAGAGATTTTTGGCCTACCTTCTTAGTTGCCTATCATCACACCCTATCTGCATTAAGGGGGGGTTATGTTGTTGTTCTAATGCATCCTTGGTTTGATGGTTCAATAGTGTGAACTATGTATTCAGTGGTTGATCTTATATACGAGGCAATTGCAGTGGCTGGCTACTTATGCATTTCGGTGAGATGGATCATCTTCCATATAGAAATGCTCGGTTCATGCCTTGTTCTTCCATGGAAGTTCTTCAGATCAACAATCTTCTTTTTGATGGCAAATTTGCGGCTTCTACATGCTTTAGTGATGCTGCTCTTTCATGATCACTTTCTTGTTCTTGTTTGCGGGGACACTTCTCTAGCTGAAGGCTTCTTAAGTCCTTCACTAGGTGACCTCTTTTTGGGGGAGGGTTTTTCCCATATGGTTTTCTCTCTTTCCCCACTTTTAGAGGTTTCATTTCTTTTCTTTGTACATGGGTACCTAACATGGCCTTGTTGCTAGGACCCATTCCTGCATTTCTTAGTTTTGTGAGCTTAAGGCATTTCCCTAAGTTGCACTTAAGGGGGGATGTTAAAGTAATTAATTAATTATTGATTATTTATTCTATTTACTTAAGCTTACTTAGGTTAATGCATTTATTTAATATTTAGTATTTAATTCATGTTGTGGTGAGTTGTTGACAACATGGGAGTTTGTTCCCTTCTAGCATGTTCCACCTTTTTGTGGAAGGGTGCTTGGTTGTCAACCTTATCTTCTACCACCTTCCAGATTTTTTTACAAGCTTCTTTGAGGCCTTTATAAGAAATCTCTCTCTCATTGTAAATCAATTCATATTGCATTCTCATTGTAAATACAATTTCATTGTTTTGCAATATTTTCTCTCTCATGTCCGTTTAGGGTTTTTTCCCTTGCTCCATGCTCTTCTCTCCTTGGCTTCCCTTTGATAGGTTATTCACATGCAGGTGATCTTGGGTGTCTTCAAAGTTGGATATCATCAACACCAACAAAGGGGAACAAAACCCAAAAGCTATAATTTCAATTTTGACACCTAATAAAATTTTGCATTTTTTTGTACCTGCTTTTGAGGTGCGCTAACTTTGGAGGTGCATAGGTGCACTAGGTGCACTGCTTCCAAGGTGTGTAGTTTCTAAGGTGCACTGGAAGTTTTTAAAATAATTCAGAGGTGTGTCGATAGTTAACTACAAGTTTCAAATTTAGAGCTTTCCATGCACCAAAAATGCATTCTGATGACAATTTAATTCCTACAAACATCCAGTGAATGTGTAGCTTCTATTTTTGGCACATCTAGAGACTCCCACATCATCTAATGGCTTTCCTCTTCTTATTTTCTCATGCTTTCTTTGTTTTAAGACATGAAAAGGCTCACACATCCATTAAATGATATAAATAAGGATGGAGTCCTACTTAGCATCAGTTAGAGAGTCAGTTTGTACATAAATAGATTTCTTTTATTAGTTTAAAACTGTATGTTTGCATAAAGAGATCTCTCACTCTCAACACAAATTGAGGAGATTATTTCTTATAAATTTAGGAATGTAAAATGTATTCTGAGCCATTATTTTGATGCAATAATATATGCTTTTGGTTTTCTCATTCAGAGTGCAGTGGTTCTTGCCTGAATGTGTTATTTTTGTGAATGTATGTTCATGGAATGCAATGGAGCTAATAGTTTTATTGTGTTATTTTGATTGAGCGATCTTTTAATTGTGGTGTTTTCTATGATTTTACAAATTCTATTGATGCACTTAGTTCAAGAAGAGATCATCCTTTTGTTCTTGCATAGTCTTTTGTCTCACATGAGCACACTTTTTGTGGCCTTGCGATTTGATGAAAATTGAAACATCTTATAGTTACTAAATTCCCATTGACGATTGCATCAGTGGAATTAAGGAAGTGTTGTTCCTATTTTCATTGGTTACCTACCAATCTTTTCAAAGGCTTAACTTGTAGACGTGTTGTTTTTGTAGCTTATGTCCATTAGGGATTTACTTTTCAAGTTATTTTCTTAAACTTCTTGTTACCCTATCTTTGCTATTTTCTTTTACAAACACTTGGTTAATTTAGGAATTCATATAGTTGCATTCTTAGATTGCATTCATTAAAAAATAGATAAATAAAAACATATAGTTCTTTTGTGTGGTTCTTTTTCTTTTGAGATAGCAAGCAGATTCAAATCTTATCTAAAATCGGTCAGAACTAGCAAAGGCCTCCCTATGAACAAATATATTTATCTTCAACTAAGCGGATTCTTGTAGGTTGCAAGATCACCTAGATCATTTCAGGTTTTAAGGGTCATAATAGGTCACATTAGGTTATATTAAGTCTATTAGGTATGTTATGTTAGATCATGTTAGTTTGTATATTGTCTATGGTCCCACTAGGTCATGTTAAATAATTTTTTAATGTTTTCTAACATTATTTACATTAGGTTTTCAAACATTTTCTAAAGTTTTCATATATTTTTCTAAATTTTTCATTTTCCTAAGGTTTTCAAACTTTTTTCTAACATTATTTCTAATAAAAATAAAGAAATATTTGCATACATTTTAAAATTATAATACACACACACACACACACACACACACACACACATATATATATATATATATAAATTATTTTTCTAACATTATCTCTAAATTTTTACACCAATTTTTTTCTAAAGTTTTCTAATTTATTCTAGCAATAATTCTCATTAAAACAAAGATATATTTTTCTAAAATTTAAAATAAAAACATCATGAGAATACATCAATAAATGAATAAAAACTATGAAAAAATATTTAAGAACTATAAAATTATATTTAAAACTATTATACATATTAAATAACATAAAGTAAAATATTAGAATGCTTAAAATAATAATTAAAAAATCTACTAACTTGGTCTGGTCGAACAATCTAGATAGCTCCCACTCGCTCCTTAATTCTTAGAAATTGTTACATTCAAAAGATCCTTTTATGGGCATTTCGGGGGTTTATATAGAATTTTGGGGTTCTTACGAAACTCTTTGGTCAAAACCCTATGTTTGGTTAGAATGCCACCACCACATCAACATTGTGTGGCGTACAGTCGATGCCACATGGGTCTGGCCTAACATGTTCCAATTGAACTCTTAGCCACCAAAACTTGTTTGATTGAGCCCACAAAGTTAGCCTAAAGGGTGACACAACTTTGTACTTTCACTTGCTTATGCTCACTCTTCAAGACTCCATCATTACAAAATTTTGAGAATAGTTCTCAAATAGCCTTACTAGCTAGTTCCTCAATCTTGATTTGAATGAATGCACTTACATTCTCAATGAGAAAAACATTACCTGGAAGTGATGATAGGGCACCTGACATATCTGTCACATCTAGCCTCAGTAGAAGAATCACATACTCAAGATGCTTCTTAGTCTTCCCATCAACCGACATGATCTTTTGGATTTCCTCTACCATTTGACTTTTGGTTGGTAAATTCTACTTCTCAACTTGATCACAAACTTGAAAACACAAAATTCCAACAATCTTTCCCTCTTACACAAATTGTCATAAAACTCACACAATAATCACAATCCAAAAGACAGGGTTTGCATATCAGAAAGGTCAAGTAGAGAATGAATTCACAAAGTGATAAATGGCTTTGACATGAGTCTATTTATAGAAAAAAAATTATAACATTAGTGTCACAATGGAAAAAAAAGTATTTACCTACCACTTAACTTGAATAATAAATACTTGTAACCCATTTGCTAACAATAATTTTCTTAAAATTTTCCTATCTTATCACAGGTGTAACTTATTTTCTAGTACAACCAACACTTAGAAAATTGTATGTCATAACAAGTGACTTACTATTTTAGATAGGAGGGCTACATTAACCATTTTTATTTGCTAGGTTTCTATACAAATTCCACTTTTCCTTTGAATCAAAATATGCAATTTTATCTGTGTTGTGCAAGAATTGTCTCTTTTTCCTTGTACCATTAATTAAATGATATTATATTACATTCTTTAAGCCATTTATAATTCAGCTATAGTTTTTCCTATAACAAAAAAATTTAATGATGCAACTATTAAACTAATTTTAAATACCATAAAAATATATACTACATTTTCTTCCACCACTTCACAATCAAACAAAAGTATTCAATTTTACAACTGTGAATTAGATTTTTAAATCTCTCTTATTGATTTTTTGATTCATAAGAAAACAAAAAAATGAAATGTAAGCATCTAATTAATTATAGGAAAATTTCTATATGGAGTTGTTATAGTCATGTGGTGTCTTCGTGGAGTTTTGCAAGATATCTTTGGCAAGCACATTTTCTTTCTTTTTCATTCCACACCTCTTTCTCTAATAAATTAGATTACATAATCAATTTCATAGCATTTTATTTTATCACAACATTATGATTCCTTCTCTTAGGGAAAGGAGGAACCAAACCCTAAGTATCCTTACACCCAAGGAGGTCACACATTGGTAATTCATCTTTCTACCAATCAAGTTTTCCTTGTGGAGGGATCTTGGTGTTCTTCCTACATCCCTAGCTGAGTGCCTCCCATTTATCCTTTTATACAATGCTAGGAGTATAATAATTTCATTTATTTACTATGATGATTACTAGTTTAGTGAAAGGGTTACAAAGAGTTATTGTGATAAGTTGCATAAGATAAGAAATGTGCCTAAAATGGATTTGGGAGGTTCTATGTAATAGGTTAGTTCATACAAAACAATTATTATCATTTGTGCATCACAAATTTATAATATAGAAAGTTTCTATTTGCAATGTGTCATGAAAATGACAACTTATATTTTTTAAGTCAATTACCTTTTGAGAGTATAAGTAGGTTTTGGAAACCACTAGATATTTCATCTTATGTGAACTCAACTTTATCCATATGTGACTTCTTAATGTATTTTGTATAATGAGATTGAATATTTTCTAAGTTCTTACATGTAGTAAAATCTTCCAAAATTTTATCTTTTGCAGTAATCACTTATGAAAAACATGGCTCTATATATTTTATTGTAATTCTTGTTCCTGATAATACAATTGGGCTCTAGCTTTTGGAGTCTTAATTTTTCTTCAAATTGATTTTACCATATTATAAATTTTGTGTTATAGATTTATTTTTAAAATAGGATATAATCTATACCAATTAAATGGCTTGCAAAAATTGTGCATTATCTCTTATGTTAGATTGAACATTTGGAAGCACTATTCTTCATTTGCTTCCTTATTTTTAATTCAAAGTTTAAAAAATCTTTAGTTATCCTAGCTAATGCTCAGATTGGATCAATATTATTGCTGGTCCAAAATATTTAGTAATAGTAAATAAAAGCCTGAATTTTATAGTTTTGAGTTGAGGTGGTCTTTGTATAAAAATAAAGGTAGCTTGACAATTTCCTTTAATAACATTAGGAGGAGGGATATCTACAAAAAATCTTAGATCTTTAAAAAAGTTATAAAAAGTTAAAAGAAATAAATATAAATAATATGTACACAACAATATAATGATTTAGGTGAGAAAAAGCCCTTCTAAGAGAAAAGCCCCACACTTCAATTTTTTTCAGTACAATATTTACAAATAAATAATAGATTATAATATACTTGAAAAAGGCTGTGATAATCTTATTCTTGTATTGACAATAAATTTGTTATATATTATATATTAAGTATTAAATTATAGTTATTAATTTTAATAATAATTATACTATATAATTATTATTTTATATTAAATTGATTATATAATCATTATATTTGCTATAGCTGCTATTGTGCATGCATCTCTACCCCAACTTGTACCTATGTCTGTGCAAGTAATGGATTTGTAATTGCGCATCAAGATCTTATTCGGGATACTTATTAATAATAATATTATAATATTATAATATAAAAATATAAAAAATTATTATGTAATTATAATAAATAAATAATTATAAAAAAATGGTGTTCCTTAATGAGGAGGCACTGCCCACATATATTAAGAAAGAATAAATCTTCTAGATTTTGAAAAAAAAGAAATATATCCACTCTAAAAATTAACATGATATCAGAGCAAGGATTCCCTATAATACTGACACATATGCAATGCCAATCAAACAAATATGCAATGATTACCTTGAAATCTAACATTGTTATAAAGTCTATTATACGATACTAGAGTCAGGGAGGAAATGGTAGATATACATGTTATTGAGTAAGCAAACAAATTAGAGAATGATATTTAGCCGATAGGATTTCCCTTTGAGGTTTCTTGCAATTGAAATTTGTCTCACACTAAAAAAAAACCAGCAAATAATGGTTTTCTAGATCATAGTTCCAATCGTGGTATTCTTTGCTCATAGTTTGAGTGACTTACTAACTTAGGGTGTTGTGCAAGTGTTCTCCAATGCACATAAAATGGTAAGGTTGTGATGTAGGTCACTAGCAACATAGGATCTTTTTTCAGATGCTCATGATTTCTTAAGCTTTGCATAATTCAAAATGTACCTATCAACATAGGCATGATAGTTTGAAAAGCCTTTTCATCATATATTTTTCCTACAAGATCTTAGTTTTGTGATTATATTTTCCCACACTATAGAAATACGCTTGAATGAAAGCACATCAAATCAATTGTAAGGAACATCTCAGATAATTAACTTCTAACTTCTCCATCTACTCTCATGATGGGAAAAATCCTTCAAAATCCTTATAGATATGATCTAATGACAGGATTGAGCCCTTTGACAATCTATATTTATAGTATAATTTGAAGAGGTTCAGAGGATCTTTGTATTGTTCTCATCCAATCTCTTAGAACTAATAATCTATCTATTATTACCCGTGAGAAGTTATGATCATTCCATTACTCTATATGCTCATAGGTGTCATTTGGTTCTAGAATTTGACAAGATCATTGAGCACTATAATGCAAAAAAATGTTCAAAATTCCTATAAAACAGGTACCATCTATTCACATTTCTCCATTAACTCTTCTTATTTTTCAATTCCTTCATATTTTATTTTGAATATTTTATCCTCATTTTACACAAGAACATAATAAACATCATATTATGGAGAGCTTGGGAATAGTTTTTTAATTTTCTACTCCTCTCTTTGAAAATCTTGACCTATTAGATTTTATGCCTTCCTTTTGTTTCATATTATTTTCTATTTAGGTTTCACTTGGTAGGGGGTAGTAACTAGAGATTATTTTGATGATAGGCTCATAAGCTTTCTCAGTTAGATAAATCCATCAATGCTAGAGTTTGATTTCAAAAGAGGAATGATTGATAAGTTTGAGAATGTAAAACCTTGGAAGCTTCATCTCAAGGGAAGATAAGTTATTGTTGTTAATTTCATTTCCCAACTTCATTGTCTACTTAAAAATGGTAACTAAAAGTTTTGTAACTAAATCTTGATTTTTTAAAGCTTTTTATCATTGTCTTATTTTTAAAATATATAAACATGATATTAGTACTAAATTCAGACGGGGGAACATGTTTAACCATGAGCTCTAGAATGGAAGGATCAATGTATCAAAAAACCTAAGTGAAAATACTAAAATTTATTGAAGTCCACTTATCGATGGCCTCTCTTTACCAAATCCCCTTGACTACGAGGGGGAGTTGAATTTACTTGTGATATTTGTCACTAATGCACAACTAGTGCTATCAACCCGAGTGTCTATATATATGGAACTATTTTTGTTCAAGTTTGTGACATCTACAAGCCTCAAATATTTGCGAAATTATTTTGGGTTGGATACCTTCATGCTGAAGAATGATATGGGAGCTTTAATTTGAAGAAGGGAAAAAAATTTGTACAAGTAATAAGTAAATTGTGCCTTCAGTTTATAACTATACTGGATAGAGGTTTATTATTAATTATATGTACAAAGGTTTATAATTATTAATGATTACTAATAGAGATAGAACACTACTAGATAATAGAATTTCCAAAAAAAGTGCATTGATTATGACAATCTACAAACCCTCCACTCAAGCTATATGTCTATAATGTGCACACTGTAATGTTTTACAAATATTGGTGGATAAGCTCAATCTTTTTCATGAATTGAATGGCAACATATACCTAAGATATGATAGGACAAGCTCAAAAAAGTCACCACACATGAAGTTTGTAGAGATAAATTCTAAGAGAAAAATCAAATGGAGATTACACTTTATGTTTATATTTCCAAAACCCTACACTTCTAGTAATTTTTTTTCATCTAGTAGGAAATACATGTATATTCCATGTTGACAATGCTTTGACTAATTTACCAACATATCTTATCAAATATTAATGTAAATATGAACTAATGTAGTCATTACATCATGATGAATAATGATATAGTCACCTATCATTGGAACTCATAATCTTTTCACCTATGAAATCCATTTTATTTGTACATATGCACTTCTTGATATTTAGAGTTATTTACCCTTTTTTTGGTTGTTTGTCCCAAATGCATTTCACTTGGGAACAAGTCAAAATAGCCTTGGTTTTTCCTTCAATTTTTTTTCTTGATCTATTGTAGTTTCTATTCTACTATGACTATCATCATTAAAAAATAATAAATTCATAATGTGTGGAGTAATTAATGTTTCATATAGAATATGTCATGAATATTCATTAGAATCATATGTTGATCTCGGATTGGTTTTGACAAGTGAGTGTCAACATACTTAAATCATTTACTTAGTTCATACTGAACTAGTAATACATGTTGAGCACAACATGTAAATACTAGACCATGCCTAGTTGCAATGAGTGCCAAGTCACTCATGTGTTGAGTCACTCTAGTACCAAGTAGATAGACCATGCTGAGTGATTCAAGTGCAGAATAAATAGTGGATGCCAAGAAGTATAGGTGCTGAGTAAGAAGTAGAAGAATAATGTATGTTGAGCACCAGAGACTTCATATGTTGAGTGGACATATTTTTTTTAATGGCACAAACAACTAAGTAAACCATTTCTGAGCCAACTTAAGGATAGATTTTGATCTTTTGGAGATAAGGACAAATTTATATTTGGATTCCCTATGTAATTACATTTAGCTAATCAAAAAATGGGAAAGTTTAAGCGGCAAAATGGATGAATCTCAGTCGTAGATTCATACCTAACCCTAAGCCACTAGAGCCTTCTTAAGGAGGACAAAGCCCTAAATTTTTTACAAGTGTACAAGGGGTGAATGATCAAATTGGAAGAGAGAACAAGAAATTTTACAAAGAATTCAAGGTGACTTAGTAGTAAGAGTGAATTGCAGAATCAGTTAGAGAAGAACATAGGATAGAGAAGGATACAACATTGATGCATCAGATCATGAAGGATCAATCAAAGATTGTGTAGAGGTGATCTGTTATTAGGCAAGCAAGTACCAATCATAGGATCTATGCTAAGACATTTTAATAGGTGATTTTAGTTAAATCTCATAACAGAGTAGTCCTAACAGGATACATGAAATCCTTTAACAGGGTGCTTACTTAATTGTAAGTTGAAGTCCTCTAACCAAGCACACTTCTAATAGGGTATTGAAATCCTCTAACAAGGTGGGACTTAAAAATCTTTATAAGTCTTTAAAAGGGTAGGCCTTTCACAAGGCAAACCATGATTCATGGTCAAATCATTGTAACCTTCATTGGATACACTTTTTTGCTGTAGTAGTGAAGATTTGTGGGTGTCATACCCACCCCAATTTTACCTTCTCACTTGGAGGGTTTTTGGGTAATCATATTTGGTGTTATGTGTGTGTTTGATTACATGTTTACATGATTGATGCATATGATTTACATGTTATTTCAGTATATTAATGCATGTGATGTATGAATGGTGAAATTTTTATGAGTCCAAGTTTAAAATCTTGATTCACCCCCCTCCAAAGAAGTCTACTCTCTTCCCACTTTTAATTCCAACAATTGGTATCAAAGTCTTGTTCTCTAAAAAAGGAGCTTTGTAGCTTAGAGGAAAGATGTTGAAATGGAAGTCTACAAGCTAGGAAAGACTATTGAGAAACAAGAGATTGAAATACATCTCATTCTACATCAACTAAATGAGGCAAGAGAGGAATCAAAGAAATCCTTGAAGAGAAGGAAAGAGATTTCTATTGCAAAGAATGACACACTATACAAAGAGATAAACACCACCAAGCTATTTGAAAATGGAAACTCTAATGACTTTGATGTAGTAGTTGCAGATCTAATGGAAAAGAGTACAATCCAAGCTGAGGAAATTAGAAATCTCAAGCTAGAGCAAGAATCACAAGCTATACTACTATGTGAGGTGACTGAATAGAAGAAGAAAGCCATGGAAGATGAAGCCATGATTGAAGAAGACAAAAGAATTCTAGCAAATAGATTGGAAGAGAAGTCAATAGAGTTAACTAAGATCTCCAACATGCAATTGGATACTCTAAGTTAAATGATGAATGCTAACTATGTACTGAATGTCAAATACATTGAGATAACTACATTGAAGTTGTAGAATGAACAATTATAGAATGACCTGAAGAGAGAAAAGGAATTTGCTGAAAGTCTCAACAAGCCAAATGAAGCCATCAAATACTTTGAGCAATTATTGATATCCCCTAGATGCAACAAAGATACATTAGGATTGGGCTACACAAACACTGATGAAGGAGAATCATCCAAAGTTGTTGAAGAAATGAACATCAAAGGTGAGAACTCCAAACCTACTACTATCATAACTATGGTAAAAAAGGACATACTACTAATGTGTGTAGGAGCAAGAATGAAAATCAGAATGTCAAGTCTAAGAACATGACTCATTGTCATAAGTGCAACTAACAAGGTCATTAGGCATATGAATGTAGAACTAGGACCATGCTAAAACAAAGATTTGAAGGATATTGGTATAATTGTCAAAAGTATGGACAAAGAGCCTATGAATGCAAATCCAAAAACATGTGGTCGTGAAATAAGCTAGCAAAGGTAAGAAGCTATGGAAACCTTTATAATTGGGATTACAATACAAGATATATCTGTCACTATTGTCAAGAATATGGACATATTCCTAAGAATCATATTAGAACACACTTCAGTGGTAATTACAAAAGGTGGTTGAGTCAAACTAAATGTTTTAACTATTTGAAGATTGGTCATATTAGAAAACATTGTCCAACTAGGTCAATATCACCAAGTTGTGACTTTGATAAAGGTAAAGGCAAGGCAGATGTTGAACAAATCAGAGATGAGATGAACAAGACATGGAAAAAGAAGAATGATTTCAACACATCAAATGGAGAAGGGATCACTTCACCCAATGAGTCAAGTGATCACACCTCATCAACCAAGACAAGCAAGAGGTATGTGGGACTAAAACTCAAGTCTTATATCATACATTAGTTCCAAAAGGAGATAGTACTAAAGAGACTATATTAGCATTAATAAAGTTGCAAGATGTTGTTGAAAATTCAAGTTAAATCTTTAAAGGTTTCATGTTGTTGTCGAGCATGAAATGTTTTCTATGTATGTCGAGTGGAATGTTAGTTGATGCTAAGAAATAGGATTATCTAGTTGATGTCGAGCATGTAGTAGCTACCAAGTGATGGTAATATCAATGGATGTCGAGTGATTTTGAAATCAAGTTGATGGAAAGCTTATAACTATGCAAGCACTAAGCATTAAATGCAAGGTTTTTGAAGGGTATATGATCATTTTATACTCATTATTCATCATTTCAAATTCAAGCAAGAGTGAGCAGAGAAAAAGGTGATTCATAAACCTATTCAATACATTTGCAAAGATTTTAGTGAAGATCTCACACCAGCATATAGATTTCACAAGGTATTTATCACAAGTTGAGCTACCCAGTTTTACTTTGCATAAACCCTAGTTTGACAAATGGTATCTAGCTCAAAAAATGTAGAAGGGAAAAAGGTTTTGAATGTTCAACTTGTTATGAATTAAGTCAAACAACCTATATTTAAGTCCATTCGTGACATAACTTACAAAAAAGATTCTTCTGGCACTTTAGCCGTGATCCCACCAAATGTTATAATGGTGCAAGATGTAAGGATATGTTATAATTGTAAAATTGGTAGCATTAGGGTCTTAGAAATTAGAGAAGAATATGATAGGTTATGTGAAAATGGTGTTCTGAAGGAAGAGTATAAAATTGTTGAGAAGAAGGGTTTAATGCATGCCCTAGATTTTCCTAGTGTATTTAGAATTGAATGGATTAGAATTGTGTTGAGCCAAATATATGATGGATCTTTATGGCTAGAGGGTAGACCAATTAAGATTACCAAAAGAATAATTCACAAGGTTACTAGCTACCCAACCCTAGATTGGCCCAAGACTCTGAGGAGTGATTCCAAGGAAGTAATAGAGAAAAACACTAGAGAAAAATAGAATAAAAGAGGCATGACAATAGATACTATTGCTGATCCATTGTTGAACTTTGATGTAAGGGTAATTTCTCATAAATTCTATCAATATAGTAGATTGAATAGTGTACCCTATATTGATGTGGATGTTGGCTACAAGATTGTGAAGAAAGATCATACTTATAATCTGGTTGAGTTTCAACTACAACAATTGATGGAAAATCTTGGAGCAATCAGGAAAACCAAGAGTGCTCAATGCAAATTTGGTTCAATTATAGTTTTTTATATTCTTCTATGTGAAAAATAATTTTCCCTCTTTTGGTACTGTAGGTTAGAAAACAAATAGGTCAATAACAGTGCAGATTAATGAATTTATTGAATAGATAGGAGAAAACTTTGAGACATTGGTGACAAATTATTTTGAATATTTCAAGAAATCAATGAAGGAAAGAATGAGGATACCTATTTCATTGGTTGAGCAACATTATGATGATATGTGTTTTTTGGCTGATGTTGATTATACCTTTGACTAAGCTACCACATCAAGGGTTAAATGGTTAAGGCAATTGGGTATGAAATAAATGTTGATGAAGCTTCAGTAGCCATCACAACACTCCTAGTAGAGGAAGTGGAAAAAAGTGAAAAGATATTTGGCAACTGTGAAATGGTAAAATCAAAGATTACCATGGAGTTAAAAACTACTTCCACACTCAAGAAGAAAGATAAGTTGGTCAATAAGCTAAAGGCCAAATCTGGTGAGGGTGTAGATGATGAAGAAGAGAAAGAAGATGAAGAGGATGAAGAGGAAGATCAAGCACAAGCATAAGAACCTCTTGCATTGACTCAAGGCATGGGAGAGGATAAGGAAGAGGAGGAAAGAAAAGGTGCCAAGGAAGAAGAAGTTGAGGAAGCACCCATTCATGCTAAGCCAAAGAAGAGAAAGGCTAAGACACAATCAGTGGCTAAGGCAAAGAAAACTGTTAAACCAAGCCCAACCAAGCCAAAAACACGTACTACTAGAGCAAGCACATGAGCAACAACATAGAAGGCCAAGGAGAAATCCAAGCAAATAGAGCAAGGTGGCCAAGTGCAAAAGAAACAAATAAGAAAATATGTTGCACAACCTAATTTAGATGAAGAAAGGACTAAATTAGATGATATAAGCCAATTCAAAGTGGTAAGTCACAAACCACTCTCTGATCTTTAAAATCTATTTGAAAATGTCAAGAATAATGTAGATTTATCTAGTTTTAGACATATAAATTTTGATGATTTGGGAAAAGTGGAGAAAAAGCTAGTGGAAGAAGCCCTATATGCAATGATGAAAAAATTTAAAACAACACAATTAGAATTTTCCAAGTCAGTACCCAAGAAACTATATGATTTAGTTGAGCAAAAATGACATTATTGTTTAAATTTGGAAAAACAAATAAGGGAAACCACTTTAGCCCAAGTAATGTCAGAATTGAAAAAAGGGCAGATTACAAAGGCTAATAAGAAATATGGAGTTACGTTTACACCTAAATATAGAGCCTTCAACATTCTTCAAAATAATATTGAAGATGTGGTAAAGAAATCAACCCAAATATGGAAACTTATCTATGAGTTGACCACTGTAAAGCAAGGAGAAGTTGACCCTTTTGAGGGTAAAGATGATGATAAGGATGAAGATGAAAATGATGATGATGACAAAGACAAAAATGTTAAGAAAGATGATACAGTGGGAGAGGAAATTGAAAAGCAAACTGATGACAAGGCAACAACTAAACAACAAAAAGACGAATAGAGTATGCAAGACACATAAGTGCCAATTTCAATCCCCCACATGACACATTCAAGTCTTCTGAAACTATTATTGTTAAAGATGTCTTTGATCTTTCAGCTCAAAACATCAATCCCTTAACTGTAGAAGATTTGAAGAAGATATTGGAGCAATCTACATTGCAAGCCAAGCTATGTGAAAATCTAGTTTTGGTTAGTATAGATGAGATCCGAAAGGTAGTAATTGATGTCACAAGGGACAAGGTGAATCCACAAGAACCACCTTCTATTATCCCTATAGTTACTCAAGTACAACCTTTGACTCAAAAAATAGTAGATACATCTACTAAGGTTGATACATTTGTTAAAATTGACATAGTTGAGTAGAAGTAGACTACAAAAGAAGAGAAAGACACTACTACTGGATAGTAGGAAGCAGGACAGATAGATTCATCTGTACCTGAAGCACAAGCATAAGGTGCTAGTCATGTCATTGTGGTAGACAAGAGAAAATATAAAGAGAGTGAGGAAATACCAAAAGTGAAGGAACAAGAGGCCATCCAAGCACTGGTAACTTACCAACATCTAGCACTCCACCTGCAAAAACTCTTTAGAAGTCGAGCATGGGAGCTATACCATTTCAAATTCTCAGTGCTAGGCTTTAGCTCTTCAAAAATTGAAAAGGTAATTCACTATGGAAATATCACTCTTGATGAAGAGATTTTAATACCTAAGTTTGATTATGATACAATGACATTAGACCAAATAGGAATTTTGCAACAAGCCTTAAAGAAGAAAAAGTATCAAGTAATGCTTAGGAGAGAACATAGGCAGAAGCAAGCACTTGAAGACATTAAAGATATCTTGTTGGATGCATTTAGTTTACTAACTCCTGAAGATTCCAAGGCACTACTAGAACAACTATTAGATATAGTGGAAAAGGTCAATAATGAAGACATTGATACTAATGCTAAACTCTTAGAATGGTCTGAAAAGAAATTTGAGAGCAAGGTAAATGAAAAGATATCTAGTGATATAGCACTCACTTAAGTTTCATTGGCTACAAAGGTTGAGGATGTGGAGAAGGTACTTGATAATATATTCTCATTATAAACCAAACTATGTGACCCTACACTCTTTAAACAAGAGACCAAGCATCATATTCTGAGCTTGGAGAGAAATCTCAACATATCTAGTACAAGGTTACCTCAAAACCTTGCTTAGAGTGAGAAGCATTTTCATATATTGCGTCATACACAAAGTCAATTAGCAATGTTAATGGTAGAAGAGGCTAGCATAAGAGCCAAATTGACATGTATATAGGCATCCCTTACCCCAAACATGGAGATATTGCACAAGGAACTAGGTTATGCCGAGACGGTACTGAAGAAAGACCCCAATCTTTCTACTCTAGATGGCCTAGTACACCTTGCTATCAAGCTTGCTATCTAGATCAAGTCATTAGATGTTACATGTGAAAACTGGGATACAACTCTTAAAATCATAATGGAAGTCCATAAATCTTTTTTGGACAAACACACTATACATTTATTGCCCATTTGACATAAGTGTCAAAAAGAGGGAGAAATATAGAAAGAGGGAGAAATATCCATAAGGAAGAAATATACCATGGGGGAGTATGAACAAAGGGGGAGCATAGAATAAAAGAGAGGAAGAAATAACAAAGGGGGAGCCTAGTAGTAAAGTTATATCATTGGGGTGATATACATTTTTGAGATTCATTTTTGGAAAGAAAAAGAAGTAAATAGATATAGACATCAACTATGACAGAGCATATAAGATGAAAGAGTATCAGAATTAGTGCATTGAAGTCAGAGAGGAGCACAAATTATGGATACAAAACAGACTTAGTAACTCAAGGGGAGTTATCAATTTTGAGGCATATAGGTTATTGCAAAATTTTGAAATTTTGAAGTATTGTATATAAGCCTAGTCATGGATATGTTATGCTTAAGAAGATTGAAGATGATCATGTATATTCAAGTGTTTTTGAAATTCATGTCAAAGGGGGAGATTGTTGATCTCAGATTGGTTTTGACAAGTGAGTGTCAACACACTTAAACCATTTATTGAGTTCATATCGAACTAGTAATACATGCCAAGCACAACATGTAAATATTAGACCATGTCGAGTTGCAATGAGTGTCAAGTCACTCCAGTGCTGAGTAGATAGACCATGCCAAGTGATTCAAGTGTTGAGTAAAAAATAGATGCTAAGTAATACAAGTGTTGAGTCATAAGTAGATAAACAATATATACCAAGCATCGGAAAATTCATATGTTGAGTGACACAGTTTAGACATATTTTTTTGTACTGGCACAAACAACTATGTAAACCCTTTTTGAGCCGACTTAAGGATAGATTTTGATCTTTTGGAGATAAGGATGAATCTATATTTGATTCCCTATGTAATTACATGTAGCCAATTAGAAAATGGGAAGGTTTAAGTAGAAAAATGGATGAATCTTAGCCATAGATTCATACCTAACCCTAAGCCACTAGAGTCTTCTTAAGGAGGATGAAGCCCTAATTTTTTTTATGATTGTACAAGAGGTGAATGATTGAATTGGAAGAGTGAACAAGAAAGTTTTTAGAGAATTCAAGGGGACTTAGTAGTAAGAGTGAATTGTAGAATCAGTTAGAGAAGAACAAAGGATAGAGAAAGATACAACATTGATACATCAGATCATGAAGGATCAATCAAAGATTGCATAGAGGTGATCTGTCATTAGGCAAGCAAGTGCCAATTGTAGGATCTATGCTGAGACATTTTAACAGGTGATTTTAGTTAAATCTCTTAATAGAGTAGTCCTGATAGGCTATATGAAATCCTTTAACAGGGTGCTTACTTAATTGTAAGTTAAAGTCTTCTAACCAGGCTCACTTCTAATAGGCTGTTGAAATCCTCTAACAAGGTGGGACTTAATAGTCTTTGTAAGCCTTTAATAGGGTAGGCCTTTCATAGGGTAGACCATGATTCATGGTCAAATCATTGTAACCTTCATTGGATACACTTTATTACTGTAGTAGTGAAGATTTGTGGGTGTTATCTCCACCCCAATTTTACCTTCTCACTTGAATGGTTTCTGGGTAATCATATATGGTATTATGTGTGTGTTTGATTACATGTTTACATGATTGATGCATATGCTTTACATGTTATTTCAATATATTAATGCATGTGATTTATGAATGGTGAAAGTTTTATGAGTCCAAGTTTAAACTCCTGATTCATCCCCCCTCTTAGAAGTTTACTCTCTTCCCACTTGTAATTCCAACATCATAAATATTTCATGAATATGTGTTGTTAGAGTAATAAAGTTTATTATTATTAATTAAATCATATTAATTTAAATATTAAGTCACTTATTATCTCTATTTTACTTTAGGCATATAATAATTAATTCTTTTATTAATTATTATCATGAAACCTAGGTTTTACCTTTTACAGTTTTGATCTCCTTTATAAGGACAATCTCTCTTTGTATACATTGAGTCACTTTTGATTATAGATATCTCTCTTTTTTCCCATCAAGAATGTCTCATCTATGGATTTGGGAATTAAATGGGCCATAAATTTTTCTTCTCTCTTTTTGTGATAGGTGTTTGCATGTAGGTGACTCTTGGGAGTTGTGGGGTTGATCTTTCATCAACTTCAACATGGTATAAGAGCTCCAGAGCTTTATGCCCTTGTTCTATTTATGAGAGGTTTAGCTTGGCTTTCAGATCTATTTTTTTCTTTCAAAGGGTTTTGTTCTTTAGAATGATTTTTTTTGATTTAGGGGGGTCATGATGATTTTTGGGTCACTTTGACCCCAAATGAACATCACCATTGAGCTTAGAGTGCCCAAAAACCCCTATTTTCATATAAAATTTGTCCAATTTAGACATAATTTGAATCTGAGACAAAAAATTACTCCTTGATTGGGCACATTTCCTAAGACAACAATTTTATGCTTTTTGATATTGAAATCAAGATTTTTGGCATGAAAATTGAGATTTTTTGGCACAAAAATTGAGACAGTTTTTGGTATAAAATTGACACACTTCCCGAGGAAATTTTGGTACGAAACTTGCATGCTTCTTGAGATAATTTTTGATAAGAACTAGCACACTTTCCAAGGTAATTTATGGTACTGGTGGTCACTTGTACTGAGATATTTTAGTTTGAGTCCCGATGCAATGATTTTTTTTGCCCTTCTAGCTCTTTTTTGACTTACCTATGGTTTTTGGCTGTAACTTGCATATCCAGACTCTACTTTTTGCCAATGAGATATCATTGGAAAGATGATTCCAAGCCCATCATGATGGTGTAATTTATTTGGATTTTTTATGCTATTTGGTTGCAAGTTTATATTGTCAAAGTCAGAAGTTCTATTTTGCACTCCGGGAGACATACCTTGAGACATTCTATTTTCCAAATTCTGCTCCAAGCACATCCCATTCAGTTTTGTTGTTGTTTTGCATTATGGTGGATATCTTGGTTGTTTCAAGTCCAATGATTTATTTTATTACTTTAGATGATTTTCCATGGGTTGTACTATATCTTGTATCAACTTTATGTCTCTTTTGATCTTGTTGACATCATTTTGTAGTATTTTTGCAAACACACTAAGATCTCTATTGTGTTTCAGGATCTTGCACATCATTGTGTTTTGTTGTACTTTCACTACATTATAAAGTTCCTTTTGGGGTTTCATGTTGGCCATATTTTCCATCTTCCTTTGTCAAGTGAGTTTTCCTTCCATGATATTAGCCTCATGATGTGTCGATGACACATGCCATTATAAGTGTTTGTACTTCTTTTGCACTCTCAATATTCCTGGTTCCTCTCTGTAGGAGATATTGTATTTAGTTTGAGTGTTCATGTCTTACCTGTTAGCTTTATGGGGAGGTTATGTTGGTTCTATTACTTTCTTGGTTAAATGGAGTGAGCTATGTATTTAGTATTTGATCCTATGTACTAGACAATTGTAGTGGCTAAATACCTATGCATTTTGGTGAGATGGATCATTTACCATATATACATTCTTTCATTCATGTTTTTGGAGGCCATGAAGATACTTTCCATCTTCAATTGATCAGCTCTTCAAACTTAGTCTTCTCTACCTAATCATGTTCTATATATGGAGGTTCTTTAGATTAGTAGTTTAGTAGTGTTTATAGGTTCATGGTTCAGTGGTGTTCTTCATGATCATCTTTTGTTCCTATCTTCTGGGGCATTCCCTATTTTGGAGGCTTCTTCAGTCCTTCACTAGTTCTTTCACATTATTTCCATATCTTTTTGGAGTAGGATTTTTCCTATGTGGTCTTCTCTATTTCTCCTTTTTTCAAAGATTTGGTTGTGCTTGGGTACCTCATCAAACTTTGTTGTCAAGATCCAAATTTCCTTTCAGTAGTAGTTTCTAGGTTTTTAGCTACTCTGTAAGTTTATCTTAAGGGAGGTGTTAGAGTAATAAAGTATTTTCTTATTAATTAAATCACATTGATTTAATTATTAAGTCACTTATTATCTCTATTTTACTTAAGCTAAACTTTAGGCATATAATAATTAATTCTCTTATTAATTATTATCATGCAACCTAGGTTTTACCTTTTAGGGTTTTGATATCCTTTATAAAGAGAATTTCTCTTTGTATACATTGACTCACTTTTGATTATAGAAATCTCTTTTTTTGCTCATCAAGAATGTCTCATCTGAGCATCTAGGAATTCTAGCCCCCATAGCTTTTGCTTCTCTCTTTTTATGACAAGTGTTTGCATGTAGGTGATTCTTGGGAGCTGTGGGGTTGATCTTTCATCAACTTCAACATGTGTTTTAGTTTGTTGTTTAGATGTTTCCAACATAGAATATGAATAGTGATATCTTGAAAATGTTAAGAAGCTATCATTCAATGATATTTAACTTATACTATGAGACATCTATTACCATAATATTGATGATGCTTACTATAAAATTTTGTAACCAATCTTTTTGAACCATCATTTGAAAAGAGTCCTATTTTCCAAGGACCTTCTTTACATTTCAAGTTACACTACATGCAATTTATTTTTTTACAAAGTTTTAGTGATTTAGATTTGAATATCATGGCTGATGGTTTATGCTTCCACTCTTTCTAGATAAATATTTTAAATTTGAGTAGGCCTCGGGACAAACCTTAAACTTCTTAGTTTTTATAATCGCATTTGTAATTACATATACCAATATTCGTTGCTTCATTTTTCTTATTATATGCCACCCCTCTTCATTTTTCCATGATATGACACATTTTCAACATGCTCATCCATAATATGTTTGATATGAGTAGCGCGCTAGATTTGGAGTAGAAGGTGTATGAGTTTAGTGAACCCTAAAAGGTAGATTGTTCATCTATGTACTTTTTGAGTGTCACAAAGAAGTGCAATATTACTAATTAGAGTGAAAAAGATTATTATGAAGATTGTAACTAGGTGACCTACAAATATGTTAAACATGAGTATTTAATGTTTGTTGTCTAAAACTTTGCTTACTTATCACATGTCACTTTGATACAATCAAATTGTGATAGCATAGTACTATATAAATTACTTTTAAGCCACTTTAGGTGTTAATCATGTAAAGTTTGAAGTATGCACTTTTTTCTTTCTGAAAACTAATTAAATTTCTTTTGTTAATTGGTACAAGAAAATACTAATGTAATTCATAATTTAATGTGACACAAAATATGGCCACAAAATGACTTGAAGATTCATTAATCTATTAGGGATAATTTGTTTCTATTATTCAATGGAGAGTAGTTTGAACAAGACATGGTAGTTTTGATATTTACCACTATGTTTTTGGGTAAGAATGAGTATAATTTCTTTTGCATCAACTTTTTAGATGAGATCATTGAATATTATTTGAAAGCACACAATATTATCTAAAAGCATAGTGATAAGATCATGAATTGTAGAAACCTGTAATTGTTAGTTTTAATGTTTCTTCAGATTTTAATCCTTCCTGCACTCGAATTTGCTTATCATTCTATGGCTTTCACTACTTATCCATAAGGGTGAATTGTCAAAGAAATGATCCTAACAAAAAATACTCTTGGAACGTCAATATTTTTGATTAAACTCATTTAAGAACAAAATTTTATTTACATGATTTTTAAGAAAACTTTTCTATACTATGTATTTTGACTTAGTTCACCTAACACTTTGCCAATACTCACGATTGTTTTATAGAATTGAAAATTGTAGTTCACTTCTAGTTACTTCAAAAAAATGATCTACCTAGATAATGGTTTGAGAGGTTTATGGGTCCATTAAAAGTGTAATTATTAATTTGATAGCAAATAAAAGATGAAAGTTCAATACGAAGTTAAGGATAAATTTAGGTTAATGCCAATGCATTCGTGCTTGAGAGAATGTGAAACATTCCTTAAACCTAGGCTTTGTGGAGGCCACAATTTCAAATCTTAAATTATTGATGACTTGTGGTCCTTGAAGATACATGTTGAAACACTTAATTATATCTTTGAAAATAGGTCTTCATCTATTCTATTTGGAGTGTAGTTTTTTTTATAGTACAAATCAGGCCATGCCACATTTATAGATGAGAGTGGATCTTAAGATCTCTTATATAGATGTTACCCCAACTCATCACTAGACTTGTTATTATAATTTAAAAAAAAATATACATAGTTTCTAAAATTGATGAAAGCAAACCTTCATTGCATATCTTAATTCACACACAATTTGCACACCTTAATTCACTCACCTTAATTTGAACATTTTAATTCACCCACCTTAATTTGTACATTTGAGTTCACTCATAATTTGCATAGCTTAATGTTGCACACTATTTTATATCTCTTTCCATTTATTTTAACAATTATGTTAAAACATGATCTTAAATTTAGAGATATCTTTTTGTATTTTCCCAAGTAAATATCTTTTCCATTAACTTGCAACAACACTTGTTCATTGCTTCTATTCATAAATTTGTTTAATGTTGTATTTTGGAAGATTTAATTTTTTTTCTTGCATCATTAAAATAAAAAATAATAATTTAAAACATATTCATATAAAAAATTTAAAATCATATATTTAAGTAGAAATTTCAATTGATTTCTTCTTTTTTAATATATTGCAATTAGTTTTTTTACTTGCTATAATTTGATTTATACTAAAAAATCTTGTTTATTTATAATACTTGTAGTAGACTAATAGATATAATAAAATTATCAAATTTAATTGTATATTTATTTCTTTTAGTTATGATTAGTACATATTCTTAATGAGATTAATTAAAAACATGCTCATTAAAGGTTCTTACATGCATGCTTGATATATTTTAGTAGGACATATGCCTCACTTGTTCCCTTCCATCGTACATTATAAACAATACATTTCATCTTTCTTTATTCTAGCTTTTTCTCATGTTGTTTAATAAATAAACGTATTGCTTCTTCCAATAGGATATACAAAAATGTCACCATCTACATTTTTCTTATATAAACACTACATCTATTCCATGGGTTGGTTCTAAATCTATCATGTCAAAATAGTATTTCTTGAACTTCATCCTCAAGCCCTCTTTCCAATACTTAAGTTGTCTATCTTCATAGATACTATACAATATATTTTTTGAAAATGGTATTTGACTGGTTTTAACTACAATTGAGTTATTTTTCCTCTTTGATCAATACATTATTTTCTTCTTATTGCATGAATTAATGCCTATTTTGTTTTGAATTGGATATGAAAACTGCCATCTCTTCTATTCCTTGTTTTGCCTCTCTTTGCAATACTCTAATGTCTTATCTATATTGATAATGTAGAATATCAATTTCTGAAAGAAGTAATAGAAAGTGGGTTGGTTCTAAATCCTTCATGTCAAAATATTTCCTCACTATTGCAAGCATTATGTTGTTGTTACTGCATGAATTAATGGCTACTTGTTTCCAAATTAGTGTTGGAATCATTGTTGCCATTAGACCAAAAGCTCGAGCTATAAATGCATGTTACAACAACCAAAGTGAAGGATCCATGGGAAGTAGTTATGCACATGTCACAAATCCATCAGTCTATTCTGAATGGTACCTTCACCTAGAGGGGATAGAGGCACCCAAGTCCCAATAATAACCCCCTTAGCATGACCCAAGGGATTTGAACCCATAACCTAGCATTTTGATACCACTTGTTGGAATCACCATTGTCATTACACCAAAAGTTTGAGCTATTAATGAATGTCACAATAGCCAAAGACAAGGATACATGAGAGGAAATTAAGCACATGTCACAAATCCATTGGTCTATGTTGAATGTTACCTTCACCTAGAGGGGACGAAGGCACCAACCTCCTAGCAATTGGATATCAAAACCATTGTCTCTTCTATTCCTTGCTTTGCTGCTCTTTGCAATACTTCAATGCCTTTCTTACATTGACATGTAGAATATCTATTTATGAAAGAAGTAATAGAATGTGTGCAATATTTGTTTCAATAAAGAAATTTTCCTAGCACTAATAATTTCAAGTTATTTTTTCCTTCCATATTCACATGAAAATCACTTCTCTTATATATATATATATATATATATATATATATATATATATATATATATATATATATATATATATATATATATATATATATATATATATATATATATATATATATATATATATTTCATGATTTCTTGTATCTTACTCATGATGCATTGCAACTTCCTTGAAACTTGAGAGCTTTCCTCAATCAACTACTTTAGTTTCAATAGTGAAAAACAAGGTGTAAAAAAAAGTCACAAATCACATGGCCTAAAACAAAAAAAAGTCACAAATCACATGACCTAACACTAAATAGAATCATAATTGATATATAAGTAAAATTGAAAGATGAGGCCTCACATTTACAATAGTCTTCAAAGTCAAATACCTAAAAGACCAACATCACTATTCTAGAATGAAAAGAATCCATTCAACATAATTACAAAGAAAGAAACTAGCCTATAATTGCTCTCACAATAAGTCTAGGTATGTGAAGTTAATTTCAAAGCCACTTTTTAAAGTATGATGCTATAAATTATTCCCTTTCTTCAATTTATGGAAATTATTTTTACTTATCCCTTAAATAACATATTAACTTCTACAAGGTCATACTTGCTAATCAAAAAGAGGAAATATAGAAGATTTTTTGTTACAAATACTACATTATTTATGTGTTTTTATGAATTTGATTGCTATATTTTTTGAAGAGGATGAACACTATAATAACATTCATTCATCCAAAATAATGCTACTAGGTACAAGACTTTTTCATTTAATGATACATGCTATCAGATACAAAACTTCTTCATACAATGATACATGTTTGTAAACCTACACTTATGTTTGTTACATTAAAATTTATTATGCTTTCAAATAAAACACACATCAGCATACCCTTTGCACCCATTTTAAATAGAAGTGCTAGTCAATAAAGAATCCAAGAATGCAGTCCTCCTAAAACTTGAATTGTGAATATATATAATTATCCATTTTTTGTTAGTTCCATTGTAAATCAACAATGACTAAGACCAATTAGCCTATTTTTGTAATAATTAGACATATAACATTTAGATATATTAGTATTTATTCATTCTAGAAGAATGAGCACAATTTAAATTTGATCTTGTGAAAAACAAAAAAATATGCAAGAACACCACTGGTTTTCCTGACACTTGAGAAGAATACAACGAGCCAATAAAGTCAAGTTGTGCATAATTTAAGTTGAAATATATGTGAGGAAGATATTTTTGGAGATGGACCAAGAGATCATCCATGAATGTTAATGCAAGTATCTTGAAGAGGAAATAAAATAAAAACTTATACAAGAGAAGCGTGAAGTCATATGACAATGCTTGGAGCCAACTAGTTAATGATGCTCAAAAGCTATAAGTAATGAATTAGTGACTATAACACATACAATAGGTAGAAATTATAATTTAAAATATTGGTCATCAAGTTGATCAGTTGTAATATTAATCACTCCTAAGTTTGAAAAATAAATCACAACTTGTAAAATTTTGCTCGGCAACCAAAGGTGCCAAGTGATAGTTTTTCTCGACACAAGAGGGTGTTGAGTGAAAGGGAGAAGGTGCTGAGTTACTCAACACATGAAGGGGGACAAATCAACACAAGAGGGTGCCGAGTAAACTCAACAAAAGAGGGTGCCTAGTGAACTTGATAGCATGGATGCTGAGTGAGCTCAGTCTCGAAAGGAGGAGCTCAATTTTTGAAGGAAACACAGAGGATGCCAAGTGAACTCGGTAAGAGTGAACCAAGTTAACAAAGGAAGTGCTTGGTTAAGGAGTGAACTGATTGTGTTAACTATAGACTTATAGTTTGAATTTTTTCACCATTAAAAACCCAAAGAAGACAATAATGAAACTTGTAAATATGAACTTCTTAAATACCAAACACCATGCAATAGTGAATAAAAGGGAGATAACAATGAACCAACTCAATTGGATCAATAAGTATGCTTGCTTGCTTGCTTTTTATTCAAAATAGGTTAAACTATTACAAAATTTGGAAGCATTTAGCTTCAACTAGAAAAGCACTAAATACTTCAAACTAATAAAACTTAAACTCAAACTTACAACACGTAAGCTACATACAATAACACCTAGAGCAATCATTTCTTCTCAAGATAAACCAAATGAACTTACAAAATGATAGAGAGATTTGACATGTGCTACTACAAACACTGAAAGAAAACCTTCCTTCTATCCTCTGATCTCTATTATGAATATTCTTCCTCTACTTTGATTTGCTGATCTTCTTCTTATCTTTGCACTCTACTCTGCACTTCTCTCTTACTCTCTAATGTAGTCGAATGAATAATATTCACTCCATTTGTCTTCTAGATAAATATTTTCCCTCTCATTTTTTGTATTTAAACTCACCTACCTACATTTAATATTCATGTCTATTGTTCCTATAGGTCGTTAGAGTGATAGATGGGCATTTGGCTCAAGGGTCAACCATTCACACATTAGATATTTCAACACTCCCCCTTTGTCCCAAGCCAAACAAAACAAGGATCACACCTAATCCAAATCAACTACACCAAGACTTCTTCTTAGGTTAACAAAAGTTCCTATGCATATAGGATTAGTGAATATGTTTTCTAGCTGCTGCTCAGACTTAAAAAATTCCATCTTGATATCTCCATTCTCCACTAACTCTCTAATAAAGTGATATCTAATCTCAATGTGCTTCCTTCTCTTATAGAATATTGGATTCTTAGATAGTGCAATTGAGGAAATATTGTCACAAAAGATTGTGTTTCCATCCTCTTGCCTTTCATTAAAATCTATCAAGATTCTTCTTAACCAAATAGCTTAATATGCCACTGCATTCACTATTATGTATTTAACCTCTATTTTAGATTGAGAAACAATAGGTTTCTTCTTGGATTCCCATGAAAATTCACCCAATCCCATATGGGACATGTGATGTAGGAGCATCCTGGGTTGCACTACTATCCTACTTGTTCTCAGTTTTCTTTCCTTATTTTTCCAAGTTGCAATGTCTTGCATTTCTAAGCTTTTAGTAGTTTCCAAGTTTTGGAGACACATTGGAGAATATTTCCCTCATGATTACATAGAGATATGATGGATTGAGTTGAAGTTTGAGCCATTTTACCTCACTACTAGAACTGTATTTTTTCTAGTTTTTGGGTGCTTGTTATGGGAAACGTAGATAATTTTATGCAATGAGTTAAAGGATGTGAAGTTCAAGAATTGAAGAGGGCCTAGAATACTAACTCCAATTAAGGTCACAAGTCCTAATTCATTATAAGTTGTTAGATATGGAAATTCTCTTGGAGTATCAATTTTTGGAAGTTTGCACGATTGGTTTTTGTGCATTACTTTCAAGATGAATCTAAAGATATCCTTAATGAATCAGCCTTAGAGAGCTTAAGCAGTTGTAGAGGACCTAAATTAATAAATTTAATTAAAATAAAAAGTACTAATTCAATTGGAGCTATGAGATATCATGATTTTTCGTAGGCATCAAATTTTAGACATTTAATTTCTATTGGAGACCAACTTGTGGCTCTTCAAGTATTTAATTTTAGTTTTTAGCATTCT
This sequence comes from Cupressus sempervirens, assembly GCA_028749045.1. Classification (NCBI taxonomy): domain Eukaryota; kingdom Viridiplantae; phylum Streptophyta; class Pinopsida; order Cupressales; family Cupressaceae; genus Cupressus; species Cupressus sempervirens. Next base: position 22,077,406 of record CM053790.1, read on the forward strand.
GGGCCAACTTGTGGCTTAGATTGGTATGAATAGGGGATCTTGGGTAGAGTATTAATCATAATTTTATGGGTAGAGGATTCTTAGGTGGATCAGCCTGGAGGTAGAAGTTCACATATGTGTCAAGAAATATGAACTTGAAGATAGATCTTGGGTTAAATGTATTTTGCATTTGGCCGTAACCCAGAAGGCCTTAAAACTGGGTATGTATGATGATATTTTTATGAATCAATAAAGAAAATTTTCATCTATATCTATGGTGCTATTCTCTTTTGTGTTTTCTTCCATTATGTTAACTCTTGCAAGGTGGTTTGGGTAGCTGAGTGTGCCAATTGGCCTTAGTTACTCACACCTCCCTGTGTTAGGTGGTATCAGAGCTCAGATGTTCCTGAGTGTGCAAGAAGATCACCAAAGTGTGAGGTAGTTTGTACTAGGAATTTGGATTTTTTAGAACCCTAATTTAGATTTGGTTGTAGGGCTGCGAATCTATGAATTTGAACTATAACTTGTAGAGGGTTACAATCTTACAAGAACTTGATTTGTAAAGATGGTTTGTGGTAGAGAAAATGCCAATAATGCTATATTAGATCAATTGACAAAAATTGGAGCCAGATTAGATGCTATGGAGACAACCCAGAGGAGAGGAGCACATCTTGATGATGTAAGTGATGATGAGCACATTTTTCTATGATGGATCAAATCTTGGTTTTTTGTGAGTGTACAAGTAGATCGTTGAAGTGTAAGGTAGTTTGTACTAGGATTTTGGATCATAGAGAATCCTATTTCAAATTTTAGTTATAGGGGTACAAATCTATTGATTTGACCTATAACTTGCAAAGGGTTATAATCTTGTAGAAACCTGATTTGTAAAGATGGTTCATGGTAGAGGGAATGTTGATAATGCTATATTGGATTAATTAAGAAAAATTGTAGCAAGATTAGATGCTATGGAGATGATGCAAAAGAGAGAGGCACATCTTGATGATGTAAGTGATGATGAAGTAGTAGCACCAAACCTTAATCCAAAACCTAAAGAAGACCAAGATGAAGCAAGGTTGTTGAGACTATTTTCTAGGGCAAATTCAAAACCTACTGTAGAAGTAGTTCATTATGGTGGAAATTTGGACACCAATGTTGTGTTGGATTGGATCTTTGATATGGAGAAGTTATTTAAATATGAAAATAATCCTAATAATAGGAAGGTGAAGATTGTAGTTACTAGGCTGAAAGGTCATACTTCACTATGGTGGGAGCATTTGCAAACTGATAGACAAAGGAGAGGAAAGGATAAAATTAGAACTTGGGTAAAGATGGTAAACAAGGTAAAGAAAAAATTTCTTCCTACTAATTACCAAGTTAGCTTGTATAGAAAGATACAAAACTTGAGACAAAAGGATATGACTATGAAAGAGTATAAAAAGGAATTATATAGATTGGACATCAGATCTGGACATGTGAATGATCATGTTGAGAAAATTGCAAGGTACATAAATGGATTAAAATCTAGAATTCAAGATGAAATAAGTTTTATGAAATTGGAAAGTGTGGAAGAAGCATATCAATATGCTTTGAAAGTTGAGGAGATATTGATAAAGAAGCATGAACAAAGACAAAGAGGTAGAGGTGGTAGATTCCAAAGAAGTAGAGGAAGATCTTATGGTGAAGGTGGAAGATCTAATAGTTCTATGCAAGATAAAGGAAAATATGAATGGAAAATTGATGATAAAAACAAGACCAAGTGGAAAGGTGGAAATTCTTATCAAGGAGGTACTAATTCTTATCAAGGAAGAGGTAATTCTTATTCTAAAGGTGGTTTTCATGGTAATTGTTTTAGATGTGGTAAAGAAGGGCATAGATATTTTGAATGTAGATCATTTGAAAGTGGGCAGGATAATAGAAATATTCTGATTCAAGGAGACATTGAAAGTTCACCAAGTGGACTTGAGGCTGGAGAAAATTTGATGGTGAGAAGAACATTATGTAATAAGGGAAGCAATGAGGAACTTGTCTGTAGAAGAAGTCTTTTCAAGACCAGATGTAAGATGGCTAGAAAATGCTACAAAGTGATCATTGATAGTGGAAGTTCAACAAATTCAACATCAGAAGAGCTGGCTAAAAAGTTGCAGTTGTGGAGGTTGAAACATCCTAAACCCTATCATGTTCATGGATCAAAGATGAGCATAAGATATTAGTAAGTGAGCAATGCATTGTGAGGTTTATGATTGGAAATTACTTTGATGAAGTGTTGTGTGATATTATGCCTATGGATTGTTGTCATATATTGTTGGGTAGACCTTGGAAATATGATAGATATGTTGGACATGATGGAATATTGAATCAATATACTCTTTGGGTGAATGGGAAGAAGAAAATATTGCTGCCTTTGATCGAAAGTCCAGATGTGGTTAGTTGTATTGCAATATAAGTTTGCATGGTTAATGGGAAATAATTTGAAAAAGAAGTGAAGAAGAATCAGGTTTTTTTTCTATAGTTCCCAGAGGATCGATCGTTACTCATAATGATCGAGCAACATAAGCTAGTAATGATAGAGTGACAATAGATAGCGGTAGCCAAATACCAAAAGAATTTATAGAATTACTGAATGAGTATAAAGATATTGTTGTTGAGTATATTCCTAATGGCTTATCACTAGTAAGGAGTATAAGTCATTGTATGGATCTGATTCTTGGAGCTAATTTTCCAAAAAAAGCACCATATAAATTGACACCTACAAAGAATGAAGAACTTAACAAATAAGTGCATGAATTGTTGCAAAAAGATTTGATTGGAGAAATTTTGATTCCATGTGCTGTACTTGCTATATTAGCACCTAAAAAGAATGGATAATGGAAAATGTATATTGATTATAGATCTATTAACAAGATCACAGTGAAATATAGGTTTCTTATGCCAATGATGGATGACATAATGGATTGTTTAAGTGGAGAAAAGTATTTTACCAAGATTGATTTGAAGAGTGGCCATCATCAGATTAGAATTAGAAAAGGTGATGAATGGAAGACTACTTTCAAGACAAAAGATGGTTTGTATGAATAGTTGGTTATGCCTTTTGGTTTAACTAATGCACCTAGTACTTTCATGAGGTTGATGAATGAAGTTCTAAAGAGATTCTTTGGTAAGTAAATTATCATTTATTTGGATGATATTATTATATTTAGTAAGAGTAAGAAATAACATCTTGAATATGTTAGACAAGTATCACAGAGATTGAAAGAGCAAAAGTTGCTGGTTAATCTAAAAAAGTGTTCTTTTATGCAAGAGGAGATTGTGTATTTGGGATTTTTGATTTCAGCTGATAGTTCAAGAATGGTTTCAAAGAAGGTTAAAGTAATTTTGGAATAACCTACACCTGAGAATGTTGTGTGAGGTAAGATCATTTCATGGTTTGGCTAGTTTTTATATAAAGTTTACAAAGAATTTTGGTGTTGTTTGTAATGCTATGACTGAGACAATGAGAGGAGATAAAATGGAATTCAAGTGGACACATGGAGTTGATAAGAGTTTTGAGACTTTGAAACAAAAATCTGTTGAATTTCTTGCCTTGGATTTGCTTGGTTTCAATAAGGTATTTCAAGTTGAGTGTGATGCTAGTGGTAGTGCAATGGGAGCTATATTAAGTCATGAAGGTAAGCCTATTGCTTTCTTTAGTGAGAAGTTGAATGATGCTAGAAGAAAGTATTCTATGTATGATCAAGATTTTTATGCTATTGGCCAAGCATTGAAGAAGTGGAGACATTATTTGATTCCTAAGGAGTTTGTTTTATACTAATCATAAAGCTTTACGGTACTTGGGAAGTCAACATAAATTGAATTAGAGACATATGAAGTGGGTTGAGTATTTCCAGAGTTTTACATTTGTGATTAAGCATAAGAGTGGAGTTACTAACAGAGTTGTTGATGCATTGAGTAGAAGATGTTCTTTGTTGACTTAAATGAAGGTTGAAGTTCTTGGTTTTGATGAAATGAAAGAGTGGTATGATATTGATCTTGATTTTTTGAGGCATGGAGAGAGTGTAGAGTACCATATTCGACAGGTCACATTAGTAAGTATGATGAATATTTTATTCAAGAAGGTATGTTGTTCAAAGGTATTTAGTTGTGTATTCCTAGAGGTTCTATGAGGTTGAATCTGATTAAGGAAAAGTATAGTGGTGGATTGGTTGGACATTTTGAAATTGATAAAACATTGAGTTTGTTGAAGGAGAAGTATTATTGGTCCCAAATGTATAAGGATGTCTAGAAATTTGTGAAGAGTTGTGGAGTTTGTGAAGTTGCAAAAGGAGTAAGTCAAAATACTGGTTTGTATACACCTATTGTTGTTCTTGAGAAACCTTGGAGTGACATCAGTATGGATTTTATTCTTGGATTTCCTAAAACAGCGAAGGGGTATGATTCTATATTTGTTGTGGTGGTTATATTTTCTAAAATGGCTCATTTTATACCATGTAAGAATACATTAGATGCTGAGCATGTTGTTAAACTTTTCATTAAAGAGATTGTGAGAATGCATGGACTACCAAGAAGTATTGTTTCTAATAGAGACTCTAAGTTTGTTGTTTTTTTTGGAAGACTTTATGGAAGAAAATGAGTACCAAGTTGAAGTTTAGTTCTACATTCCATCCATAGACTAATGGATAGACATAGATTATTGATAGATGCTTGGTTAATTTGCTGAGATGTTTAGTTGGGAATAAGCTAAGTAATTGGGAGATGGTGTTGGCACAAGCTAAATTTGCATATTATAATTCTTTGAATAGAAGTAAATGAAAGAAACCTTTTGAGATTGTTACTAGAATGAAGCCTAGAGGAGCATCAGATTTAAGAGGTGTTCCTAGTGAAGAGAAGAGAAGTGCTGCCAGAAAAGAATTTGTTGATTTTATGGAGTCTTTGCATAAAGAAGTGAAGCTGAAGTTGGAACAAAGTAATCAAAAGTATAAGGAGAATGATGACCAATCTAGAAGACATCATGATTTTTAAGTTGGTGATGAGGTGATGGTTCATTTAAATAATGGAAGATTTATGGTTGGAACATATAGTAAGCTAAAGATGAAGAAGTTTTGACCTTGTAAGATCTTGAAGTTTGATACTGGAAATGCTAATGAATTTGAGTTACCTAATAACATGGATATTTCTTCTATGTTCAATGTTACTGATCTATATAAGTACCATGAATTAGATGATGAAGTTTTTGTACTTGATGATTATCCTAGGAAGTAGATTAAAGAGGTTGAACAGATATTGAATTAGAGAGTTGGTGAAAGAAAGCACAAGAGAAAAATACTACTATGAATATTTGGCAAAGTGGAAGAACAAACTAGTTGAAGATGCTACATGGATTTTTTAGTTTGAGTTGGATTTATCTTAGGTTATGGAACTTGCATTATTTAGGAGAATCATTTTCTCCAACCTTGGTTATCTAATGCAAGAGCATCTTGGGTTATACTACTATCTTGCATCTTCTTAGTTTTCTTTCCTAGTTTTTCTGAGTGTCAATGTCTTGCATTGCTGATCTTTTAGTAGTTTCTAATTTTTGGAGACACATAAAAGAACCTTTCCCTCATGATTGCATAGAGATCGGATGGATTGAGTTGAAGTTTGAGCTATTTTATCTTGCTATTGGAACTATGTTTTCTAGTTTCTAGGTGCCTGTTGCAAGCCATGTATCTAATTTTACACAATGAGTTAAAGGATCCAAAGTTCAAGAATCAAAGAGGGCCTAGAGTACTATCTCTGGTTAAGGTCACTAGTCCTAATTCATTATAAGTTGGGAGATATGGAAATTCTCTTGGAGTATCAATTTTTGGTAGTTTGTGTGACTTATTTTTGTGTGTGACTTCCAAGATGAATCTAAAATTATTCTTAATGAATCAACCATGGTAGCTTAAGTGGTTGTAGAGAACCTAAATTACTACCTTTGGTTCAAAGCACAAGTTCTAATTCAATTGAAGCTATGAGATATCACAATTTTTCTCGGGTATTGATTTTTAGATATTTAATGTCTGTTGGAGGTGGACTTATGGCTCTTCAAATATTTAATTTTTGTTTTTAGCATTCTAGGCCGACTTGTGGCCTAGAGTAGTATAAGTAGGGATCTTGGGTAGAGTCTTTATGAATAATTTTTGGGTAGAGGAGTCTTAGGTGGAGTAGAATTGGAAAGTGCAAATTTGTAGCTGCATCTTAGATCTTGACTATATTTTATATCTGGCCATAATCTAGAAGGCCTTATAGTTGGGCATGTATGATTATATTTCCAGTCAATAAAGAATATCATCCTCTCTATCTATGGTGCTATTCTCTTTTGTGTTTGATTCTGTTGTGATAACTCTTGCAAGGTTGTTTGGGTAGCTGAGTGTGCCAATTGGCCTTAGTTACTCACACCTTGATAAAGTTGGAGCAGACCTAAGATTGCAACTTGAAAAAAAAGGAGATTTCTTGGTGGGCTTGTGAGAACAAGTTGAGATCTTCTTTGGAGGTTTTTATTAGAGGGTGGATCTAGACTAGCTAGTGTATGGGTTGGATCTTGAGGGATCTTGTAGAACTTTTATTGTAATTTCTTTGTATTCGACCGCAATCGGGAAGGCCTTAAAACTTGGCACATTACATGTAACAGTTATTTTATGAATAAATTATTGTTATTTGGTATCAGATCTTGCATTATTATTCTGTTTTCACTATGCGATTATTTGCTAGAGATTAGGACATCTCCTTTGGGGATTCTCCTACCTTGCACTGCATTAGATGGTATCAGAACTCAATTTTTCCTGAGTGTACAAGTAGATCACTGGAGTGTGAGGTAGTTTGTACCAGGACCTTGGTTGGGTGAAGTTTATCAGAATGAAGGTTGTCCCTAAGTGTATAGACAAATTATTTGGAGTCTAATTAGTCCCCAAGTGGGAGATTGTTAGATTGTGGTGACTAATTAGGAAAGTACTATATATATTTCATAAATTCTTTGGGCTTAACATGTAATTATTAATTATAACCCTAAAGTAGTAAAAATACTTGTATAAAAGAGCTTAGGGTTAGGGATTGTTTTGTAGTTGTGATGTAAAAATTGGTTCCTTCAGTAGTATTGAGTTGTAAGGGATTACAGATTGTAATTAGGTTGTAATCATTGGATCAAAATAATATTGGACTTGTTGTTTGGTGGAAGTAGCATAGGGATTGGGTTAACCATGTTAGATCTTGGTGTCTTGTGTTCTTTTTTATGTGATCAATTATTTTTTAATATTTTTTATATTTGCATGTAATTATTATTTCTATTTGTGATTTATTCCTAACAAGTGGTATTAGAGTGAGGTTATTTTTTAGTTATCCTCTACAAGAAAGTCTCACGATTGAGTGGGAGTCTCATGGTTGAGTGGGAGTGATAGAAAACGAGGGTAAGCTAAGGGTTGATAGGTTTAATGGGTATAACTTTTAGTTATGGAAAATGCAAATGGAAGACTATCTTTATCAGAAGGATTTATGGAAGCCCTTGGAAGGAAAAACCAAGAATTAGGGATCTATGTCATATGAAAAATAGGATCTTTTGGATAGAAAGGCACTTGCAAGCATTCGATTATTCTTGGCACCATCAGTGGAATTTAATATTACAAAAGTAAAGACAACATAAGAGTTGATGCAAGCCCTAGCAAAACTATATGAAAAGCCCTTTGCTTCAAACAAGGTATTTCTCATGAAGCATTTATTTAATATGAAAATAGTAGAGGGTGGATCTAATGTAGACCATTTAAATTATTTTAATATTATTACTAGTCAGCTATCTTCTGTGGGTATCAATTTTGATGAAGAATTTAGGGCTCTCTTGATCATATGTTCTTTTCTTGAAAGCTGGAATGGTTTGATAATGGCTATGAGTAATTCTATTCCTAGATCTAGTAATCTAAAATATGATGATATGATCGGTGTTATTTTGAGTGAGGAAACTCATAGGAAAACCTTAGGTGGATCTATATCAAGAAGTTATTTGAATGCACAAAGTTGAGGTAGAACAAATGAGAGAGGAAGTAATTCTAGAAATCATGGGAAGTGAAGAGGAAAGTCAAAAGGGAGGATTTTTCAATTGAGAGGACCAAATGACTACTGGTATTGTGGGAAACTATAGCAGAAAAAGAATGATTTGTGGAATCAAAAGAAAAATGAAGGAGATAAACCAGATGGAGACAAGGAGGCAAATGTGGTAAGTAACAAATCCAAAGAGGATGCTTTGCTTCTATCTTTAGAAAGTGTTGATGATTCATGGGTTTTAGATTCTGGTGCTTCATTTCAGTCTACACTTCATAGAGGTTATTTCATTGATTATGTCCAAGGGGATTTTGGGCTTGTTTATTTAGGGGATAATGAACCCTTTTAGATTGTTGGAAAGGGAAAAGTTAAGATTAAGTTGCAGAATGGGAATCATTGGCTACTACATGAGGTAAGACATGTTCCAAGGCTAAGTAGGAATTTAATTTCAGTAGGGAAACTTGGTGATGGGGGTTGTGTAGTTACTTTTAATGATAAAAATTGGAAGGTTTCAAAAGGTTCCCTTGTAGTGGCAAAAGGTGTGAAAGTAGGCATCTTATATCTTTGTACAAGTCTTATTGTTCCTTCTACTTTAATTATTTTAGAGAAAAATGAATATTCAAGAATAGTTGCTACAGTTGAGCAGGGAGAACAAATAGCTGCTCTAGATTCTGATATAGTGTTGTTGCACAACAAACTTGGGAACATGAGTGAGAAAGGTATGAAGTACTTCATTCAAAAAAAGTTTTAATAGATCTAAAATGTGTTAATATGGATTTCTATGAAAGTTGTGTGTATGGAAAACAAAAGAGAGTGAGTTTTGTGAAGACTGGGAAGGAAAACAAAAAAGAGAAATTAGAGCTTGTGCATACAGATGTATGAGGACTGGTGCAAGTATCTTCCCTTGGTGGTTCTCATTATTATGTTACATTCATTGATGATGCAACTAGAAAAGTATGGGTTTATTTCCTTAGACAAAAATTTGATGTATTTCAAACTTTTAAGAAATGGAAATGCTTGGTTGAAAATGAGACTGATAACAAATTAAAATGTCTCAGATATAATAATGGTGGTGAGTATTGTAGTCATGAATTTGAATATTATTTCTCCACTAATAGTATTCATAGATAGAAAACTATTCCAAGGACTCCATAGGAAAATGGAGTGGTTGAATGCAGGAATAAGACTATAATGGAGCATGTAAGGAGCATAAGTTTGCATGATGGGTTGCCCTTACACATGTGGGAAGAGGCTATCAATACCACTATATACTTGATTAATAGAGGTCCATCTACTCCTTTAGGTTGTGGTATTCTAGAGGAAGCATGGATTGGTAAGAAGGTGAGTTATCCTTTTCTCAAAACCTTCAGTTATTAAACATTTGCTCACATCGATTCTAAAACTAGAACCAAGTTGGAAGCTAAGTCAAAGAAATGTGTATTTGTTGGATATGACATTAATAAATTTGGTTATAAGCTTTGGGATTTTGGAAATCATAAAATTTTAAGAAGCAAGGATGTCATATTCAATGAGAAAGTGTTGTACAATGATCTATTGCAACAACATGAGAAGAAAGAAGATGATTATGTAGTGCTAGATGATACTCCAAAAGATGATGTTCTAGCCATTCCTCATGATGTGCAACAAATACAAAAACAAATACCACACAAACTAGTGACTATTAGATGGTCAAAAAGGCAAATTAGACCTCCAAAAATACTCTCTCTCTCTCTCTCTCTCTCTCTCTCTCTCTCTCTCTCTTTGTATTCTATTTTACTTATTGATGCTAGTGAACCTAAATGTTATGATGAAGCTGGGTAGGTGGATACTAAGATTTAGTGGGAGTCTACAATGAAAGACAAAATGGACTCTTTGCCAAAGAATAAGAAATGGGATTTATGTAAGTTACCTATAGTAAAAGGTATTTATAGAATAAATGGGTTTATAGGTTAAAAGAAGAGGATGGAGGTAAGAAAAGATTTAAAGCTAGGTTGGTTCTAAAAGAATTTGCATAGAAAAAAGGAATTGATTTTGATGAGATATTTTCTCCTACTGTTAAGATGACTTCTATTCGTACTATTTTAAGTATTGTGGCTATTGAAGATTTTCATATAGAATAGCTTGATGTTAAAAAAACCTTCCTTCATGGTGATTTGGATGAAGAGATATATATAACTCAGCCATAGGTATATGAGGTCAAAGGTAAGAAGAACTTAGTGTGCAAATTGAAGAAAAGTTTATATGGCTTAAAGCAAGCACCTTGGCAATGGTATCTGAATTTTGACAGTTTTATGCATGAGCATGGATATAGTAGGTCTCATTCAAATCATTGTGTTTATTTTAAGAGGTTGGATGATGAAAACTACATTATTTTATGTTTATATGTTGATGATATGCTTGTAGTTGGGTCTAACATGAATCATATCAAGAGGCTGAAATGCTAGTTAGCACATGCATTTGCTATGAAGGATTTGGGGGCAGAAAAACAAATCCTTGGTATGAAGATTTGCAAAGATAGGAAGAACATAAAATTGATGCTATCTCAAGTTGATTATGTTGAGAAGGTGTTGCAATGTTTCTCTATGAAGAATGCTAAAGTTGTTAGCACACCTTTACCTAGTCATTTGAAGTTGACTAAGGAGATTTGTCCTAAGACACAAGCATAGGAGGATAAGATGTCCAAGGTACTCTATGCTTTAGCTGTAGGAAGCTTGATGTATGTTATGGTATGTATAAGGCTAGATATTACACATGCAGTGGTAGTCATTAGTAGGTATATGAGTCATCTAAGAATTGAGCATTGGAATGTGGTCAAATTGATTCTTAGATATTTGGGAGGAACATCCAATAAGTGTTTACACTTTGGGGGCTCTACTACTAATTTACATGGCTATGTTGACTCAAATTTGGTAGGGGATATTGATATCAGGTGGAGTACTATAAGTTATGACTTTACTATTGGTGGGGCAGCCATGAGCTGGGTTTCTATGTTATAAAAGGCTAATGCTTTATCCACTGTAGAGGCAGAGTATGTAGCTACTAGAGAGGTAGCCAAGGAGATGATATGGCTTCAGTTCTTCTTGGAAGAATTTGGACACCCTTAGAGGGATAATTCTTTGTGTATAGAAGTCAAAGTGCCATTCATCTTGCAAAGAATTTAGCTCTGCATTCAAAGACCAAACACATACAGTTGCGGTACCATTTCATTTGGTCAGTTTTGGAGGATGGATAGTTAAAGTTGGAAAAGATACATATAGATGACAATCCAACATATATGTTTACAAAGGTAGTAACAAGGGAGAAGCTAAACTCCTCTTTAGATTTTGTTGGTCTTCTAGACTGAACATGAATAAAAGAACAATAGAGTCCAGGGTGGTTTGATCCAGTGAGAGCCTCATGAAGAAATGACATAGCTATAGGATTAGTCTCCAAGTGGGAGATTTTTTTTTAGTGTGGAGGTTGATCAATCCCCAAGTGGTAGATTGTTAGATTATGGTGATTGATCAGGAAAGTACTATACTGTACTAATTTTGGGCCAACATGTAAAGTATTGTACTAATTTTGGGCTGACATGTAATTATTAATTATAAGCCTAAAGTGGTAAAAATACTTATATAAAAGAGCTTAGGGTTAGGGATTATTTTATAGTTGTGATGCAAAAATTGGTTCTTGTGGTAGTATTGAGCTATAAGGGATTACAAATTGTAATAAGGTTGTAATCATTGGATCATAATAATATCAGACTTATTGTTTGGTGGATGTAGCCCAAGGTTTGGGTGAACCACATTAAGTCTTGGTGTCTTGTGTTCTTTTCTATGTGATCTATTATTTTCTAATATTTTTTATATTTGTATGTAATTGTTATTTATGTCTGTGGTTTATTCCTAACAATAGCTAAAGTTGTGGCAGTTTGCACCAGGACTTGTGTTGGAGAAGTAGATCTAAGTTGATCTTGATTTGGTGGTAGATTTTCTTTCTAGAGTCCTAGATCTCTTGGTTGTGAGGTGGAAAATCATGGTTCTGACTTGAAATTATAGAGGGCTTGTAGACGGATCAATGGATGTGAAGATGGAAGACTAATCTTGTTGATCCATGATCATAGAGAGTTTGTGGATTGTAGATCCTTAGTCCTAGACTTATGATGTGCCTCTTGATTGTTCATGTGAGGTGGTAGGTTGCAATCTAACTTGGAAACAATTTTCATTTGTCACAAGGTGTGTAGGAAGTATTTATTGTAGAGGGTTTATGAAGATCTTGGAAGATGGCTATGAGAGGATTGGACCTTGAGATGATTACAAATCTTCATGATGTGCTAGAAAGGAGGGTTTTTGAGATGTTTTCTTTGGTTGAAGCTAGTTTGGTTGATCAAGATAAGGAGGTGGTTTCTTGATTTGAAACTAGTTTAGATAATTGAGATAAGGACATGATGAGGAAGGCATTTTGTAGATGTTTGTGGAGCTGGATTCTATCGATCCAGAAGAGAGTTGTTTATCAGTTAAGAGACTTGTTCATGAGAAAGGATGGCATAGCAAGGTCAAGGTGGAAGAGGTTTGTTTTGCTAATCATTTTATGAAATATTATACAAAACATGTAGAGAAACTTGAGGTTGTTTTCAAGGATATTCCTAACCTTGTTGATGCTAGGATAGACATTGGTTTTCATGATTAGTTGTCTGAGTCCGACATGAAAATTGTAGAGCATTTGGTCATGGATGATTTGGTTGCTATTGGTGGTGACTTGTATGTTGCAAAGCATCTTATTGTGAGCAATAAGATTGTTAGTGTTGTGAGTTTAGCATGTGTTGATGGAGATCTTCATATTTTGTTGATGTGGAGTTTGTTGTTGATGGTGTGGATTTTCTAGTTGCTAATGTGGATGAGGGTTTGGTGATGAAGCCTTATTTTCAGTTTGTTCTTGGGTATGAACATGCTTATTGGATAGTTGATATGTATTTGATTCTAACATTTTAGTGGATGAAGAATAGATGATGGGTTTTTAGAGTTTTTCTATTGACTTTGATGAAGTGGAAGCCTTTGGTAAAGATTGAGTTGGTTGCAAATATTTCTTTGGGCATTAAAGTATAGGACATACTTTTCTATTTACATGGGAAGTCTGATGCAAAAGCATTGAGCTTGAATTTTGGTGGAGTTATGATTTTCATGGTTAGGGATGTGTTGGAGACACATTGGAGAAACTTTCCTCATGATTGCATAAAGATCAGATGGATTGAGTTGAAGTTTGAGCCATTTTACTTTGTTGCTAGAACTATGTTTTCTAGTTTCTAGGTTCTTATTGTGAGCCATGTAACTAATTTTTTCACAATGAGTTAGAGGCTGAAAAATTCAAGGATTAAAAAGGGCCTAAAATACTATCTATAGTTAAGATTTCTATTCTTAATTCATTATAAGTTGGGAGATATGGAAATTCTCCAAGAGTATCAATTTTTGGCATTTTGCGTAATGGGTTTTTGTTTGTGACTTCCAAGATGAGTTTGAAGATATCCTTAATGAATTAGACTTAGAAATCTTAAGGGAATGTAGAGGACCTAAAGTAATACCTTCAATTTGAATTAAAAATTCTAATTCAATAATAGCTAGGAGATATCACAATTTTTCTTGGGTATAGATTTTTGGATATTTAATTGTTGTTGAAGGCTAACTTGTGGCTCTTTAAGTATTTAATGTTAGGTTTATTTAATTTTTAATTGCTAAGATGAATTGTGGCTTAGTTGGGTATAATTAGGGGTTGTGATGGAGTATTTTATTTAGTCATTCATGATGGAGTGATTCATTTAGAGGAGGAGGAGTGAGTGTGGCAGTAGCTGAAGGGTGAGTTTTCCTGAGTCTATGGATAGAGTGTTGAATGTGAGGTAGTTTACAATAGGATTGTGATAAAGTTGTGAGTGTGTGGATAGAGTGCAGAATGTGAGGTAGTTTACACTTGGATCTTGAACAAAGTTGGAGTAGAGCTAGGGCTGCAACTTGGAAAACAAGAATATTTCTTGGTGGGCTTGCAAGCACAAGTTGAGATCTTCCTTGGAGGTTTCTACCAAAGTGTGGATTTGGACTAGCTAGTGCATAGGTTGGATCTTGAGGGACCTTGTAGAATTTTTATTGTAATTGCTTTATATTTGGTCATAGCTGGGAAGGCCTTATAGTATAACACATTGCATGTAATATTTAGTTTATGAATAAATTATTGTAATTTGGTATCAGATCTTGCATTGTTATTTTATTTCTATTGTGTGCGAGTATCTAAGGCCAATTGGCACACTTAGCTACCCAAACCACCTTGCAAGAAAAAAACACCATAGATAGAGAGGATGATGTTCTTTATTGATTCATAAAAATATCATCATTAATGCCCAACTATAAGGCCTTCTCAGTTACGACCAGATACAAAATACATTCAAGATCTAAGATCTAGCTACAAATTCACACTTTCTAGCTTTGTTGCACCTAAGAATCCTTTAACAAAAATTATTCATTAAGACTCTACCCAAGATCCCTACTTATACTAATCTAAGCCACAAGTTAGCCCAAAATGCTAAAAACTAAAATTAAATACTTGAAGAGCCACAAGTTGGCCTTCAACAAACATTAAATATCTAAAAATTGATAACCAAGAAAAATCATGATATCTCCTAGCTCCAATTGAAATATAACTTGTGCTTCAAACTCTCTTAAGCTCACTAAGGCTGATTAATTAAGAATATCTTTGGATTCATCTTGAAAGTCATGCACAAAAACTAGTTGCACAAATTGCCAAAAATTGATACTCCAGAAGAATTGCCATATCTCCCAACTTATAATGAATTAGGACTTGCAATCTCAACCAAAGATATTAATCTAAGCCCTATTTAATCCTTGAATTTTGTATCCTTTAGCTCATTGTATAAAATTAGTTACATATCCCATAACAGGCACCCACAAACTAGAAAAAACACAGCTCCAACAAAAGGTAAAATGACTCAAAAACTAAAAACATCAGGATAAAAATACAACCCAAGATGCTCCTGCATCAAAAAACTATGGTTGGAAGAAATGATTTTCCTGAATCATGCAAGTGTCACAACCTGAGCTGAATCCAAATCAGACTAAGAAATCTATGTAGCATATTCAACTAGTCTATTCTTCCACTTCACTAGATATTCATAGTAGTCTATTCCTCTTGTACTTTTACCAACTATTTGATCCAATATTTGTTCAACCTCTTCAATCTACTTCTTAGGATAATCATCAGGTATAATAACTTCATCATCTAACTCATGGTACTTATATAGATAAACAACATTCAATATAGGAGATATATCCATGTCATTCAATAACTCAACTTCATATGCATTTCCACTATCAAACTTCTTCAAGATCTTACAAGGTCCAAACTTCTTGATCTTTAGCTTACTGTATGTTCCAATTAGAAATCTTCCTTTCTTCAAATGAACCATCATGTCATCACTAACTTGAAAATTATGACATCTTCTAGACTAATCAACATTCTCCTTATACTTCTGATTCCTTTGTTCCAACTTTAGCTTCACTTATTTATGCAAAGACTCCATAAAATTAACAAATTCTTCTCCAGAAACACTTCTCTTCTCTTCACTAGCAACATCTCTTAGGTATGATATTCCTTTAGGCTTTATTCTAGTATCAAGCCCAAAAGGTGTCTTTCTTGTACTTCTATTCATAGAATTATTATATGCAAATTTAGCTTGTGCCAATACCATCTCCCAATTACTTGGCTTATTCCTAACTAAACATCTTAGCAAATTACCCAAGCTTCTATCTATCCATTAGTCTATGGATGGAATGTAGAACTAAACTTCAACTCAGTACCCATCTTCTTCCATAAAGTCTTACAAAAATGACTAACAAACTTATTGTCTATTAGAAATAATACTTCTTGGTAGTCCATGCAATCTTATAATCTCTTTAAAGAAAAGTTTAGCAACATGCTCAAAATCTAATATCTTCTTACATGGTATGCAATGAGGCATCTTAGAAAATATATCCACTACAAAAAATATGGAATCATACCCCTTCACTATCTCAGGTAATCCAAGAACAAAATCCGTACTGATGTGACTCCAAGGTTTCTCAAGAATAGTAATAGGTGTATACAAACCAACATTTTGACTTACTCCTTTTGCAACTTGACAAACCCACAACTCTTTACAAATTTATGAACATCCTTATACATTTGTGGCCAATAATACTTCCCTATTAGCAAACTCAATGTCTTATCAATTCAAAAATGTCCAGCCAATCCACCACTATGATTTTTCTTAATCAAATTCAACTTCATAGAACTTCTAGAAATACACAACTGAATACCTTTGAACAACATACTTTCTTGAATGAGATACTCATCATACTTACTAATGTGCTTTTTTAGATTTGGTGCTCTACACTCTCTCCACACCTCAAAAAATCAAGGTCAGTATCATACAACTCTTTCATTTCATCAAAACTATGAACTTCAACCTTCATTTTAGTCAACAAAGAATGTCTTCTACTCAATGGATCAGCAACTCTATTAGTAACTCCACTCTTATGCTTAGTTATAAATGTAAAACTTTGCAAATAATCAACCCACTTCATATGTCTCTGATTCAATTGATGTTGAATTCCCAAGTATTGTAAAGCTTTCTGATTAGTATACAACACAAACGCCTTAGGAATCAAATAATGTCTCCACTTCTTCAAAGCTTGAACAATAGCATAAAACTCTTGATCATACACAAAGTATTTCCTTTTAGCATCATTCAACTTCTCACTAAAGAAAGCAATAGGTTTACGTTCTTGACTTAATAGAGCTTCTATTGCTACCTTTGATTGAAAGTCTAGATAAGGTCAGTTGTACTACAATAAAAGTTTGCATGGTTAATGAGAAACAATTTGAAAAGGAAGTAGAGAAGAATCAAGTTTGTTTTGCTATAGTTCCTAGAGGACTGAATGTTGGTAGTAATGATCAAGCAACAAAAGTTGGTAATGATAGAGTGATGGCAGATTTTGGTAGTCGAGTACCATAAGAAATTACAAAATTGTTGAATGAGTATAAGAATATTGTCCTCTCTATCTATGGTGTTGTTCTCTTTTTTGTTTGCTTCTGTTCTGTTAACTCTTGCAAGGGGGTTTGGGTAGTTGAGTGTGCTAATTGGCCTTAGTTACTCACCCTCCCTATGTCAGGTGGTATTAGATCTTAGTTGTTCCTAAGTGTGCAAGAAGATAATTGAAGTGTAAGGTAGTTTGTACTAGGACCTTCATTGGGAAAAGTTTACCAGAGAAGGGTTTTGATTTTGGAAGTGCTAGCTGCTTGGCAATTTGGTGTAGGGTGGAAGATCTACGGATTTTTCCTACACTTGTAGAGGAATCATTGTTTGATTCTTGTTTATATGTGTAAAGATAGTTCAACGAAGGAAAATTTTTGATCTAGAGTTATTGGACATGTTGAGGAAACTTGCAGCCAAAGTAGAAGCTATTGAGTTAGCACAAAATTGTCGAAGACATCTTGATGAATATGATTCTTTTTGGGATAATTTACATGAAAGGATTGATGGTCTAGAAAATTCTAATTTGAGTTGGCATCTAAGGATTAGAAAGAAGGTTTATTGGTCAGTTAAAGAGATTATGAAGAAAATAAGATAGATCATGAAATTACATGATGATTTTTCTAAAATGGAGGAAGTATCTTTTGGTTTTCATGAGCAGATGAATAGATTTGACATGGAAATTATAGAGCATCTTATTGTGCACAATGAGATTGTTGAAGATGAGAGTTTCATTTATGTTGGTAAGGAATTGAATGTTGTTATATAGAAGGATGTTAATGTTGGAATGGATGTGATTGAAGACTTATCTATTATCATTGTTGCTGATCTAGAGTTATATGTTCATTCTGTTATGAATGATGTTGATCTGGATGTTGCTTGTGGTAAGAAGATGGATTTATTTGCTAGTAATATGGTGTAGAGTTTTAGAGGTGTTATTGATATGAATTTACATGATGTTTTTGTTCTTGATATGGATCTGAACTTATATGTTGCTATTGAGATGCTAAAGGATATGGTGTATCACTTATTATTTAGTAGTGTAAATTAAAAAATAATACTAACAAGAGCATTAACAAAATTAAACAAAGCTAACACTTAAGATAGGATTATATGGTTATCACCACCAAAGGAAGAAAACCAAGAATGGTAGGCTCCTTATGGTACAACCCATGATGAAGTGGATGTGTCCATGATAGCTAGAGATGTGTGCTCATGATTATGCTCAAGCTTCAAGTGGATGGATGGTGTGCATGGAGGATGGTTTCAACAATGGAGGTATGGAGGGATTTCAACATTATAATGGTATTTTGGTAGTTTTCAATTTCTCAAAATAACATTATAACTGTATATGAGCAATGTTAGTATGCTAATAGAAACCAAATTTAAATAAAGCTTCTACAAACTAAACAAAATTCATAAACTTCAAGATAGACTAAGATGAGCTCTCAATTGAGAATATGAGCCATTAATGGGCTCTCTCAATGAGAAGCTCTCTTGTTGAGTGGCTTTGTCTAAATAGATAGGATGTATGCTCAAGCTTATGCTTCAAAAAGGGCTTCAAATGGCGTTGGAATTTGGGTGTGAGTGTATGGTTTTGATGTAAAATGGCTTCTTAAAATGGCATTATGACTTTACTTATGGATTGTGTTCTTTTGCAAAGGGGAAGGATCCAATTTATAGGCAAGAGGCTTGAGGGATTGAGGGTTAAGATGCAAGGATGGGGAAAAGCTCATGGAGGGCTTAGATTGCATGAGAGGAGAGCACATGGATTGTGCTTCCTTACAGCCAATCAGGGAGTGACACATGTCACAGGGTGAGAGGATGGAGGAAAGGGGAAGGATGAGTCAAAAAAGGAGGCTCAAGGGATAAAATCTTCATAAAGACCCTCATAATGGCTTGTAAGAGCAATGAAAGGGCTTGGAAGAGTCATTTATGACCTATTGGGCTTCATAAAGTTTTATGGTTGGGATATTTTGAGGGAGATGAGAGGAATTTCAACTTGGGCTTGATTAGGAAGGTTTAAGCTTGCTTAGGATTGTGCAAATGATTAGAGGATGGATTAGGATGGTTTATGATTAGATTAGGGATAGGCAAGTGGATGGCATTTAATGAGGGTGGGTGAAGGAGGAGATATTTGTTAACTTTGGCTTGGGTTAGTAAGTCTTAACCCATGTTTAGGGAATGTGACAAGGTTAGGAGGGGATTAGGATTAAGTTTAAAGACATCTTCTAGAAGAGTCTAGACTTTGAATGAGGATAAAGACTTTCTAGAATAGTCTAGAACTTCCTAGGATGAGGATGAAGACTTTCTAGAAGAGTCTAGAACTTCTTAGGATGAGGATGAAGACATTCTAGAAGAGTCTAGAACTTCTTAGGATGAGGATAAATTAGATTTTTAAGAAATAAATAAAGTTTTATTTATTTCAAGGGTTTGGGTTGAGGAGATATTTATTAAAACTTTTTTAATAAACATGAGGATTAATATTTAATCTTAATTAAATATTTTGAGTTGGGATTAGGGTAGGAAATGATGGGATTAGCCTTTAATCAAAATTAAAGAAGGATTAGAAGATTTTGGAAGAGGTTAGTGGTCTTAAGGAAATTGGCCAAGTTTTGGGCAAAAAATAAATTTTTTATTTATTTTGGGTTTTTTGGTCAATTTATTAATTAAATAATTAATAGATAAGCAAATAATGTTTAAATAAGATTTAAACATTTTTGAGAGGGATTCCTTAATTAAATATTTTTAATTAAGATAAATAGATTTAATGGCATAAAAATAAATAAATAAATTTAATAAATAATTAATTAATAAATGATGATGTCATCAATTTTTTTTTCAAAAAATAAAAATACTTTATTTTCTAAAGGATTTAGGTGTCTATAATAACATTGTACGAAAGGTGGATTATATTTGTGAAGGGAGAGGGTTCCATTTATAGGCTAAGGGGTAGAGAGATGGATGGTCAGGATGCAAGGATAAAAAAATGGTGAGGGAGGGTCAAGATGCACTCAGAAGGGGGCACATGGATTGTGCTTGTTTAGGGTCAATAGGGAAGTGACACTTGTCACAAGGAGGATAAGTGTGACAGGAGAGGATAAGGGTTGGTCAAGGGAGTAAAGAGGGAGGTTGAGTATGTAAGAGGCATGTAAGAGTCATAAAGGGGGATGTAAGAGTCATAATTGTTGGAGGGTGAGGGGAGGAGATATTTTGACTTTAGCTTGGGTTAACAAGTCTTAACCCTTGCTTAAGGTTGTGCACATGTTTAGGAGGAGGATTAGGATTAGCTTAGAAAGGGGGTTAGGACGGTAAGTAGCTTAGCTTTGATGGAATGAGTTAGTTAGGTGGCTAAGTGAGGTTAGTATGGGTGGATGGGTTGGATTAGGGTGAAGGTTAGGTTTATGGATGCTATTTAGAATTTTAGATATTTTATTAAATGATTTATTTAATAAAATAGGGATATGGGATTAAATTAAATAGATTTGAGTATTTATTCAATTTAATAGACAAAAAGGGATTTAATTCATAAATTGATTTTGGGTTATCATTTGATTTTATCAATTGGACTACAGTTAATTAAATAAATAAATAAACTAGAGGATGATGATTAATTAATTAAATAGTAAATGTTCCATCAATAATGTCCTATGAGATAACTAAATATGATTACCTAATGATGTAATCAAATTTAGGTGTCTACATTTTGCCCCTCTTTGACATAGTGTTGAAACAACACTCTTTCAAAGAAGTTCAAATATAAATGACGTGAAGAAGACTGCTTAAAATAACATGATTACCCCAATTTTAAGTAGAAGAGGAGATAATGGACTAGGTGATGCCCCCCTCAAGAAGGTGGCAGGGAAAGAATATGAGGCAGGATGACTTCTTGAAAAATTTGCAGTAAGCCTATGGGGGACAAGAGGACATAGATCGGATGTGGTGCAACAAGTGCAAGTATGGCAGATGCCTGATCGTTTGATAGGGTTGAAAACCTCTTTATGATTTATGATTTTGCATTAGTTTATAGCATTTTTGTGAAATAAAAAATGCAAGCGTGCATATTTGGTTCTAGTAGGAACATGTGCGGGTCGACAGGATCATGATCCTATGAAAATAACTAGGTTGAGGGACAAAATTTGCTTGATAAATAGGTTTTGCAGGATCACAGATTTTTTCTAGAAATTTTACATGGGAACAAAGGTAACTAGGCAAGATCGCAGTCCTGCTAGGGAAAATGTGATTAACTATGCAAGGACGTAGATTCATGGCAAGGATGAGGTCAATGCAAGAATGGAGGTAGGGCTGACTAGGGGAGAGAAAGGGGAAAACATGATCTCTTAGGAACAAGGGTCTACAGGATCACAAGGGTAAGCTCACATGGGGATGTGTGTGCAAGAATGCTGGTCAAATGGGCCAAGGGTAGGCAAGGGTCAAAGGGCAATCCCACGAGAACATATCTACGTGAGAATGCGAGGGTCAAGGCTTGCAAGAATGTAGGAACGAGAGCACTAGTCAAATTGGAAAAAGATGGGAAGTTCAAAGGAGAAATCCCGTAGGGACATATCTCCATGGGATCGTAAGATTTAAGGTTTGCAAGAATGCGTTCGCAGGAATGCGAGTTTTGGGAAAAAAAGAAAAAAAACATAGGGGTTGGGTAAGATAAGGGGTGGAAAGCTAGGGTAAGCTATGTATGGAAAAAGAGTACTGATATGTGATTGGGTTTTTGGTGTGTAGTGGTCGCTGGATGCCTTGGTATTGTGTGAACGATGAACAGTAGTGATACATGTAGGGGACAAGTTCACGGATGCAAATTGGGCATGAATTGAGGATATCAAACTCAAATACCTAGCAGGGCTACCCCACACATGGACATACATGGCTATGGTTACAACTTTTTGCGAGTGGTGGCATAGTGAGACAACCACCTTCCACTTGCTGACAAGAGAGATGACGGTGACCCTGGAGGTCGTATACCAGATCTTTAGACTATCAATATGGGGGACACCAGTGATTGTGACCAAAGAGATGATGATAGAGGCTATAGTGCAGAGATTAGTTGGGCCAAGGGTTTCATACTAGATTCAGAGGGGATAGTTCACACTAGATGAGAATTTGGATCGAGTGGCCTTTGAGAGATGCATTTAATTTTACATGTGTGGGCTGGTCTCAGGCTACATTGCCCCAGACACAGGAGGGACTGGAGTGAAATTGGTGCTAATCCCAGTGATCATGCGCATAGTAGATGCAAGAGTTCCTACTGCATGGGGATCATTGATGTTGGAAAAGTTGTATAGAGATCTACACTAGATAGTGTACCAAGGAGCTGGCCAACGAGGGAGGAGCATAAGGTTCCCCACCTTATTACAGGTATGGGACTAGGAGCACATAGCAGTATTCAAGCCAGTTGGGTAGAGAGACAAGAAAGTGGAGGAGCCAATAGCCTACAACTGGGAAGAGCCACTTACATACCATTATATAGAGGAGGTGGACTACTAGAGAGTCCAAATCGATGAGATTATGATAGTAGTATGGAGAACTTACATGGGCATAGGGCCATGGGTAGAGGAGGGGCAATAGCTACCACATACCATATCCCCTTGTTTCATTTTTGGATAGTGGGAATACATTTTTGAGTAGTACTGACCAGACAGGGTCTTGCAATAGTTTGGGTGGTGGTAGATGGCTCCAAGAGAGCCAAACTGGTATCGGTGAGTGACTTGTGATCTAGTATCGATGTATGGACTAGCATTATGGAGGGAGGTTTTGTTGTGGGCATGGCTAGAGTTAGAGCCACAATAGTGGGATTCGTTCGGTGGGGTGGTAGATGTGGGCTCTACTCAAGAGTACTGGGATAGTTTCTAGTGACCAAGACCAGTAGGTTGGGCATAGGTTACGAGGGTAGCAATGGTGGTAGGAGAGTTAGCCTGAGTGGCAAGGAAAGAGAGATATGTAGCCAGAGCACTACGAAAGTGGGTAGAAGTTATTGCACAGGAGGAGGGGCCAGATCGAAAAAGGTAGAGGGTAGGGAGGTAGGAGAGAAGAGAGTGGAGGAGAGGAGAGCAGAGCCAACGAGAGGTGGAGAGGAGAGAGAAAAGGAGAGGAGGCCATAGGGGGAGGGGGAGCAGGGGCCACAGAGGCGAGCAGGGGGTGATGGAGGAGGGTCATCTATAGGGGAGGGGATGTTGGATGGAAAGACCGTTATGCTTCACTATAGTAGATGCATGATGTTACCAGCCAGCTACTCTATGACACATAGTAGGAGCAAGATCAACTTAGGATAGAGTGAGATCAGCTATGACAGGAGAGCGATGTGGTATAGGGCTAGGCAGATAGGATGGGGAGGCTATAGATGGAGTTGGGGCAGATGGAGGGGAGGCTAGATGTGATGAGCCTAGAGAGGCAGGTTGCACAGGCAAGGATAGATGCCATATAATAGGAGTAAGATAGACTAGTGGTGGAGGTGGTGACCCTACTAGTGTAGGTGGTAGTGGGTGGAGGGATAGAGGAGTTGAGGAGATTGTGGGCTGAGGTGGAGTATCTGAGGGAGAGGGCTAGATTCTATCAAGGGAGTTACGATGCAGTGGTCCTAACATATCAGATAGAGCACTATAGGTGACCAACATGGTTAGGTATAGCTAGGACCCATACAAGAATATAGGGAGAGGGGAGAGTAGATGGAGTACTAGGGGCTCACAAAGTATAGGTGGGTCTTAGTGCACTGGGTAGAGTCATAGGATAGGATAGAGCCAGAGGTGAGAGATAGGGATGAGGGGGAGGAGGGATGAGGTAGAGAGCTCTGGGATAGGAGGAGGATTGATGAGGCCACCACCTCCACCACCAAGAGCACTAGGGGCAGGGAGGGAGGCATTGGATCAAGGAGGCCAGTGATATGGTAGATTCATTTGTATGATTAACATTTTTTTGTATAGATCAACAATTTTGAGATATATGTATATTTTGTGCAGGCATAGATCCATTGTAGTGATATGTAGGATATGGATACTATATATTTGGACTTTGATGTTCTGTATTCTTTTATTCTTTCATTGATTCTCGATGGAGCAAAGAGATATATAGATAGAGCAAATCTTGTTTTGGGGCAGGATATGTGCTATAGACTTGTGATTGCATGAGTATGGTTATATATAGTTAGATGTAGATGAGAGACTAATATATTTGATATGGAAGATGTGACTTTGGATGAGAGATATGATATTGCTGATGATTTTTGAGGATAGATATGATATTGCTAACAGTTGGTGATGTAGGATTTAATTTTTGAAGATAACTATGATAGTGATGACAGTTTGTGATGTAGGATATGATTTTCTATGATAGTGCAAATATGATGTGATATGTTTTTGGTGTGATTGTGATGATGTGAGTTGCTATGATAGTGTTGTCATGGTGGGATATACATTTTGATGTGATTTTCTTATAATATTTCTGATATGATGTGATATAGTTTGATGTGATAATTGATGATGTGATTTCCTTTCATAGTATTTGTATGATGATGACAATGTTTATAGAGTATTTAAAATGAACACAAAGGTAAGTGAAAAATTTAAAATCACCCATTAAAGGATAAACATGATATTTATGATATGTTAAAATGTACCCATACTAAAGAGTAAAGATGAGATTTATGATATGTTAAAATGAACACAAACTAAAGAATAAAGATGAGATTTATGATATGTTAAAATGAACACAAACTAAAGAATAAAGATGAGATTTATGATATGTTAAAATTAAAACAAACTAAATAATAAAAATGAGATTTATGATATGTTAAAATGAACACAAACTAAAGAATAAAGATAAGATTTATGATAAGCGCCATTTGCGAAGTGAGCTAAAATAGTGAATAGTGAAGGAAATATTGAATGCTAGGATATGAGAGAGAGTGAAGGTATGATAAAAGAGTATAAGTTATGATAATACAACATGCTAGATTATAGGAGGTAGGGAGATAGTGAATAACTATAGGCAATGATGACAGTACTGAGATATAGGACAAATTATGATGGTGGAATAGGATAACCAATACTTAAATTAGGATAATGATCTATGATGTAAAAAGTGATTGTAAGACATGGGAGATATTGACTCTAAGGAGGAGAATGTTGAAAAGTGAGTGACCAAAAAACTTTTAGTCAGGGGGATAGTAGAGATTAGAACTAGGATAGTGACTTATGATAAGAATCACATCATGATGGAGGTGAAATCATAGCCTAAGGAATGAAAAACCTGTAAGAGTAGGATAATGTAGATAAGGCAATTTTTGATGAGAAGGATGTTGAATCGAAAGACTTTGATAGTAGAAGAACTAGATGTTTGAGAGAGATAGGTAATGTAAAGGAAGAGGATATTATGGGTGATGATAGGAAAGGGAAGGAAAGTAACAAGAAAACAAATGTGGGGTGTATGGGAAGCTTGAGCGTAGGGTACTTCGTGAGGAAGTACCACTATGTAGTGTGAGCACTTTATTTGATATAGGAATATTAGGGACCTACCAAGGTTACTAAGAACATCAAGTCCTTTTCCCCAATATTATATAGGACTGACTCAAACAAGCATGGAAGGATTGCCCCAGCATCACACATGAGTCCTAAAGAGATTAGTGTGGGAATGATGTTGGGTGATCCACAAGCAAACAATATCACCCAAGTGCATCATGTTATCATAAATGAAAACATGGTTGAAATATGCAAGAGTGATATCTAACTAACTCACAAGAAGAAAAAGACTGTGATCGCAACCATGCTTTTGAGTTGCTCCAGTAAAAACACACCATGATATGAAAGACCATGGCGAACTTGAGGAGGGAACAACTGACAAAACACAAGGAAGTGACCAAAGCAAAAATACAAAAAAAAAGTGTGAAAAAGTAACCTTTTTCTAAAGAGATTAGGATGATTGGCTATTGATGGGCTGAAAAAAATGGAAGAGACACTTGGACTTTAAGGCTAGGACGTGTAGGGTATGGCTAAAAAGAGACAATGACTTCTTTTTTATAGACGATGGGATAGGGACACAGGGTGTCACAATAAGACATGAAAAAAATGTACAAGCATGACTTATACAATGAATGGGGACTTGGGAACATGTGGCAACATATGATAGTGGGTATGTATATAGAGGGGGGAAAGCTTAGGATGAGGAGATAGCATTGTTATAGTACAATTATTGTTACACGAGTGTGATATGTATAGTGCAAATATTGTTATAAGGATTATGATACTATTGTATTTACAAGATTATGATACATAGGATACAAGTGTTAGTACAAGGATATGATATATAGAATGCTACTTGCTGGGTAGGGTATATATGGTAAAGTACAAGGATGAAAAAAACACCTGATAAGATACATGTGGTAGAGTACAATGGTAGGATATAGCTGATATGATACATGGGGTAGATTACAATGGTAGAGTACATCAAATATGATACATGGGACATATATGAACAAGAGCTATACTATAGGAGCTAGGTGGGATGCTATAAAGAGTGGAGTGCTGGAAAATGATGTTGCGAGGTGTGGTGGAAGTGTAAATAGTAAAGCTAGGAGGAACACCTTGAAAAAAATAGGGAGATGGGTGATGTGATATGGAGTGGTGATGAGGGAGATGTGCATCCTTGATAGATAATAAAAAGGCTAAGTACACCTAGCACCTAATTGCTAGGTTTTCACCAGGGTACCTATCCAAGGCACTTGAATTGCCAAGTTTTCACCATTGGATGCTTGTTCTTTGTGACCTTTTTTGTCTACTGATATTTTTTCTTTCAAGCATAGAATTTTTTAAGGTGAATGTTGTTGGTGGGATAATTTAGAACTTCACCTTAAAGTGTAGATAGCTGATAGGCTTTTGAGCCAAAAGATGCTGAGACCACATAAGGACCGAGCCATGTGGGCTCAAATTTGCCTTCTTTTTCTCAGTCATTTTGAACCTTCATGTTTTCATTAAGGACCATGTCACCTACTTGAAAATTGTGTGGATGGACCTTCCAGTTGAAATTGTGCTTGAGGTGATTCTGGTAGACCATGAGGTGATCATAGGCTTATTGCCTTTTCTCATCAAGTAGATCAAGTTGAGTAAGTCGAGCCACTCTATACTCTTCATTAGATATTTGGCCATGTAGAGAAATGTAAAGGGATGGGAGTTTAACCTTAATAGGTAATATTGCTTCAGTACCATAGACCAACGAGTATGGGGTTGTGTTGGTGGATGTACAAAATGAGGTGTGGTATGCCCATAGGGCAGGATTGATTTGTAAATGCCAATCACGGCCAAAATTATTGACAACTTTCTTTAGGATTTTAAGTAGGGTTTTATTAATTTCCTCTACCTGACTATTACCTTGTGGGAAGTATGGGCTAGAAAAGCAGTGATGGATGTGAAGGGAAATGCACAATTCCTCCATATTTAGGTTTTCAAAATTACCTCCATGGTTAGTAAAAATGGTAGCTAGGATGCCAAAGTGACATATGATATGATATGATATAGGATAAATTTGGACACCTAAACTCTTGTGGCAATGATAAGGGAAACTACTTCAACCCATTTAGTGAAATAATCTGTGGCAGTGATTATCCACTTGTGTCCTTATGAAGAAAGAGGTGCAATAAGACCAACAAGATCAAACCCCCAATAGGAAAAAGGCCATGGTGGTGCTATAGGTTGCAAATCTTGAGCTAGTGCCTAGATTAGATTAGCATGTTGTTGATAGGGTAAACATCATTTCACAAATTCACATGCATCATGCTTGAGAGTAGGCCAATAATACCCAGCCTGAAGGATTTGCTTAGGTAGAATGATCCTTCTCGTGTGAGCACCAAAAAGTCTAGCATGTACCTCCTTGAGAACCACTGCAACCTCATTTTGGTCTAGACATCGAGAGAGAGTAACATGATAATCATGATAGTATAACAAGAAGCTCTACAAATAAGGTTCTGGTATGGGGTACATGTGAGATGGGGAGATATGATACCATTTAGTAGGTAAGCATGAATTTTGTGGTACCATGGGGTTGGGGACCAACCAAGATGCATACCCACGTTGACTCATCATTCTCATATGTGAGTTTGTGCAACTACTTGACCAAGAATTCATACTGTATAGCCTTGCGCGATATTTCCAAAAGGGAACCAATAGTAGCCATGGCATCTGCTACCTTATTTTGTAGTCTAGGTATCTGTGTGAACTGGAGTTGAGTAAAATGTTCCTTTAATTGATCCACCAACTCCTTGTAAGGTAGTAGCTTGTCATCCTTGGTCTGATATTCATTCAAAGCGTGTTTGATGATAAGCTAGGAATCACCATAGACATGTAGCTCTATGATATTCCATTCAATGGCTATCTTGAGCCCTACAACAAGGGTTTCATACTCTAAGATGTTATTGGTACACTAAAATTGTAGTTTGAAAGATTTAGGAATGTAATCTCCTTGCGGTGTGACCAAGAGTATGCTAGCACCAAAGCCATGGGATGTGTAAGACCCATCAAAGTACAACTTCCAAGATGGTTGTTCTTCTATCAAATAGAGGTGTTCATCTGGGAATTCCATGATGAGAGGGTGGTCTGCAACCAAGGGTGCATCTACCAAGTGATCTACAATAGCCTAGCCTTTGATGGCCTTTTTGTCAATATATTAGATGTCAAATTCACTAAGAAGCATAACCCATTTAGCCTGGTGTCCTATGAGTACTGTGTGAGATAACATGTATTTCAATGGATATATTTTGGATATTAGTTGCATAAATTTTGGATATTAGTTGCACACTAGCTCAACATGTAATGACACAACTTTTGAGTGGAAAATACCATGACCAAGCAAGCTTTTTCCATTGGTGTGTAATTGAGCTCATATCCCACTAAGGTATGACTTGTACACTCAAAAGTGTCCCACTCTAAACCCTTCTATCCAAATGATTCCATGAGTTCGGAATGCTTGGATGCCAACCTAGAGCTCCCTATCCACGGAGTACAAGAGAGTGTATTTCAAGTTCAAGGGCTCTCAGATGAGCCTTAGAGATACTCTTCTTGCTAGTAAACCATGAAATGGGAGGTTTCAAAGACAAGATGCAAGAATGCAAATGTCCCAAGGAGTTCCTCAAGAATGCAATGCAAATGAAAATTAAGCTAGAATGAGATGCAAAGTGGAGCTATGCTAAAACATGTATGAGAGTGTTACAATACCATTATTAAGCTATGTGAGATTAAGCTACATGTAAAAATGAAAGCTAAGCTAAGCTAGAATGCCATGATGCCATGGATGAGAAAATGTAGACAAGAAATAGAAGTTCTCCACAAAGCTCCAAAGAAATCTATTAGAAAACTTGCAGCATAACAATATTCAAAATGAGGATGGATCTTTGAGGGGGAAATCTCTCTCCCTTTTAGAGTCATACGGACGGTAGAGATCAAGATGAAGATGGTGGATGATCAATGATGGAATTCAAAAATAGGTGTGATCCATGTGCACACACAAGTCAACTAATAGAATATAAGTTGACTTGTCATATAAGACAAAAGTCTCACAAGCCTTTTCTTTTAATTGTAAAATAGAAAAAGGACTTTATGTGTGCACTTTAAGTGGGTTAGAAGAATGGGGTGTTTTATTTAATTAAAAGGGGACATGTTCTTTTAATCAAATAATGAACTTAGGATAGCATAGTCAAACTATAGGTTATAATCAAACAAATTGATTATTAGCAATTTGGTCTAGGTAAATGATTAAATTAATTTAGCCAAAATGTTGAAAAGGGGGCTAATAGTCTAGATGACCATTTTTAGGTGATTACATGACTAATGTAGTAAATAGCCCTTTCCTTTCCTGTATCATCAAGTTGTGCTAGAAGAACACCTAATGTTGTGGGAGTAGCTGTAATGTATAATATGAGAAGACGTCCTACAATTGGAGGAACAAAAATAGGTAGATTAGCCAAGTATTGCTTGATAAGCTCAAAGTTATGCTGGCAAACAGGGTCCCTTTTGAAGTTCTAATCCTTCTTGAGTGGATGTGTAAATGGTTGGCATTTATTAGCGAGCTGGGAGATGAACTATCTGACTAATTGAAGTTTGTGCTAAAGATAATGAAGGTGCTTGAGTGTCTTAGGAGGATCCATATCCATGATGGCTTTGACCTTTTTAAAATCAATCTCAATACCTCATCATGATACAATGAATCCCAAGAGCTTTCCCGAGGTGACACCATAGACACATTTCTTAGGATTGAGCATCAGATGATATTTAGCCAATTGATCAAACACTTCCTCGAGATGAGATAAGTGATCAAGAGCATTAAGAGACTTGACTAAAATATCATCTACATAATCCTCAAGAGTCTTATGGATTAGGTCATGGAAGATGACCATCATAGTGCATTGATATATTGCCTCGACATTCTTTAGCCCAAATGGCATCATGTTATAGCAAAATGTTCCCCAAGGTGTAGTAAATGTCATTCTATGTTGGTCTTCCTTTGCCATCTAGATTTGGTTGTATCCGAAGAAACCATCCATGAGTGATAAGAGCTCATGGCCTATGGTGAGATCAACAATCATGTCTATATTTGGTAATGGGAAATCATCCTTCAGACAGGCTTTGTTGAGATCTCTGAAGTCTGTACAAATTCTAATATCACCATAAGGTTTTGTAATAGGTACCATGTTGGAAATCCATTTAGAATAGTTAATTGGGCAAATGATTTTTACCTCTAACAATTTTTCTAACTTTTCTTTAACCAATAAAGCAACTTTGGGGTGCATCTTATAGAGCTTTTGCTTGATAGGTTTGGCCCTTGGATCTACAGCCAGATGATGTACTACTAACTTGGGGTCCAACCTTGGCATGTCTTGATAGGACCATGCAAAATGACCAACATTTTCACAGAGGACTTCAATGAGATGATCTGCCTGCTTAGGTGGTAGAGATTCTGTAATGTATGTGATATGTGGTATCTTAGTTAGATTGATATTGACTGGTCTAGTTTCCTCAGTTAAGACTGAAGAGATGGGAGGCCTATGCTCCTATGGGGGAAGGATGAAATCTCCATCCTCAGGTGCCTCAGAGAGGTTTTCACTGTCAAATACATCCTTTATTTTTCTTTCATTTTTTGAGTCATCTAATGGTGCCCTAGAGGATTTTTCACCAAAGGATGTTTTTCTTTTGCTTTTTTCCTTTTTTACTTCTTTTTCCATTTCAATTTTGTGACTAGAGACTTCCTCCTCCCTAAAGTAACCTATTGGATCCAATTTGTAGACATATGTTGATGATGGTGGTAGGCGTATATGTAGTGTTTTTGCTCCCATGAATTTAAGGAGCACATGCTCAGTAGAGAATTTGTCAACATGGACAACACTTGGTTGGTCCCAATTAATGGGTTCGAGGTGAGTTAGGGGTAGGTCTATAAGATTTAGGGATAATTGGCAGAGCACAAATGCTCCTAGGATAATCTCATCAAGGAAGATATCATTGCAGGATTTCTTTTCTACTTCCTCAAGAATGTCTTCGATCTCAAGAAGACTATTTTGGATGTTTGTTAAGGCATGGCCTTCCTTTGTAGTGCCCCCAGTTGTGGGGAATCCATAGCCTAAGCCCTAATTTTTCTTTTTTGGGTAGGCCTCTATAGACTATATAATACCTAATTCCGAACTTCCTAGACCACCTCCTTGATAATCCCATTGTTTAGTTGCAAGGCAGTGAGACTATGGGTATTTTTGTTTGAAGTTTTCAAGAAGTTCTTTACATTTTGGAGGTGGATCTTTGTACAACCATGTACTAATTTCAGGAGTATTTTCCTCTCCATTGAGAATATTTTTGGTAAGAAATGTGGTAGATCCAAGCTGTTTGACCTAAGTGGTAGCATCTGGTCTTGGTATTTGATAGGTTGGGTGTCATCAAGTATGTGGATCAATTGGTAGAGTGCCAAAAGAAAAAGCATTTGTGAGACTATATTTGCCACAACCTTGGTAGTTGATCTTAACTGTGGAAAGAGTGGAGGCTAAAATGGTATCTAGATCATGGTAGGTGCTAGAGGAACTAGCCATGGTGTGGCCAATTTCAGTTCCAGGACAATGGTTGGTGTATGAAGCTTTGACTGCATTGCAATAAGAAAAGGGTTTAGGATCTACATGGATGGTTACCTCAGTGCCATTATGAAAAAATTTGACACACTGATGATATGTGGATGGAACGACCTTCATGGCATGAATCCATGGGTGACCAAGGAGGATGTT
This sequence comes from Cupressus sempervirens, assembly GCA_028749045.1. NCBI lineage: Eukaryota > Viridiplantae > Streptophyta > Pinopsida > Cupressales > Cupressaceae > Cupressus > Cupressus sempervirens. Next base: position 22,109,733 of record CM053790.1, read on the forward strand.
GTATGGGAGGTTAAGATCAACTATGTGGAAAATGGTTTCTTGAGTGGCTGGGCCAACTTTGAGAGGGAGCAAGATGGTTCCTTCAATGGTCCACTCCAAGTTGTCATATGCCTTGATGGTGATCACCTCATTAATGATATCTACCTCAATATATCCTACCTATTTGATGAATTTTAAAGTACATAGATTTAAAGCCAATCCATTATCTATCATGACCTATTTGACTGCAAAGTCAAAAACCATGATAGCTATGTGAAGTGGAAGGATATGATCAGGTTCAACTGTTGGGATGTCAGTGTTTTTGAAAATTAAATCACATGATGTTGAAAGAGGGACAACAAAATTATGAAACTCAGTGATGTTTATGTCAGTGGGATGCATGACTCATGGAGAGTATTGTCAAGGATCTCTTGATAAAGTGGGCTTGTTCGTAAGAGATCCATAATGGAAATTTGAGATGGTGTGTTTCCAAGGTGTTGCAAGATATTATACTATGGTCCTAACAAGGGTGATCCTGATGAAGGTGCCCTAGATGGAGGTGGTCATGATGATGTATATGTAGGTGGGCTAGTGATATTGAGTCAAGCTTGGTGAGTAGTAACTATACATTAGGTATCCGAGCCTTTGATGTTTATAACATTGATAGATAGCTCAACTTGGGAGATGCAGTTGATGAGGCTCCCGTAGTCCAAATATGTGGAGGTATAGTTTTGAGATTTATTGTGGTTATCACCTTGTTTACTTGGAGCATTGTTTGGTTTTTTGATAGGAGGGTTTATAGGTTCTTTTCTTGTGTTTGTGTTATGAGGAGGAAAAGCATTTTGATACATCATCAATCCTGCATTAGGTGAAGCTTGTACCCCCACTATGACCTCTTTATGGTCAATGAGGTATTGGACATAATCTTTGAGTTGCATGAATTTAAGGGTAGTATGTCCTTTGACATGATGGAATTTACAAAACTCATTATCCTTATACCAAGATGCCCTAGACTGATTAGGTTCCAATGTTTGGTTTGCAAATATCGAACAAAATTATCCTTGGCTAGTTTTTCAAATATGGCATCAAGGGGTTCCCCTAATGGGGTGTATATGTGTGGTTGTCTCTGAATATGTGGTTTCGATCCCGCTAAAAGTGTAATGACATTGGTTTGATTGTGATGGGTAGCTACTTGATGATTGTTTTGTATGGGTGGTTGTTGATATATAGGATGTTGTTGTTGATGAGGTTGTCATTGATAACATGTGGTGGGGTTGTTGGCATCTGCCCCAATGATATGAATATGTTGGGTATCAGTGACACCATTTGCCACCATAATTCTATTTTTATTCCAATACTAGGTTTTATCATTGCTTGGGCCTCAATCTTGGGTATTTTCTTTGTAAAGTCTGATAACACCATCCTTGATGAGCCCTTGTTCAAGTTCCATCCCCTTTTCCTTAATGTCTTTGTATGTTTTTAGATAGTTCATAACCATGTGATGGGAAAGACTAGGATGTGCATTATTTATGAACATTTTGATAAGGTGACATTCTAGGATGGTACATGAGATCCTAGTTGTGAGTATTTGCCAATGTTGTAGGTATTTTGCAAGGCTTTCTCCTCCTATTTTCTTGGTATGAACTAGGTCCACTATAGATAATTTGGTTTCAACAAGATGGGTATATTGAGCCACAAAGGCTTTAGAAAGATCAATGAAGGTTTTAATGGTACCCTGAGGGATATGACAAAATCATTCTAGGGATGGTCCTTCTAAGCTTTTCAAAAAAAATTGCATGAGAAATACATCATTATAGGCCACTTCTTGACAATGCATATAGAATTCATTGACATGTGTGACTTGATCTCTTTTCCCCCTAAATTTATTAAACTTAGGTATCTCAAAATGCTTAGGAAATGGTGTCATTATAATGGTTTTGTCAAATGGATATGGTCAATCATTTTCAAACTTAAAAGTTTTAGAGTTCATCCCATCTTTGAGGGCCTTGAGAGCATTTTTCATTTCCCCCCATTCAAAGTTTATAGGTGGGGGAGTAGATGCCCCCAGTCCAGGTGCCCCCAGTGTTGGATACATGATAGATTCTAAAGATTGATGTGGAACACCCTAATTTCCATATGGTATCTATGGAAAAATAGGTTACACAATTGGTGAGATGGATGCTATGGGTTGTTGGAATGTAGTTTATGCATACTGCTACATCTGCTAAGAAGATGGATGGTGGGGAGGGTAAGTATTAGGTTGTTGCCCTACCAAATAATTCTATGTGGATACCTAAGCATACTGTTGGCATGATGATTGTGGCTGAAAGGGTGGTAATGTTGGTAATGCCCGAGTCATGCTTTGGGAATATATACCTTGCCCAATATATGTGGGTTGTGCTTCTACTTGAGAAAATGACTGATTTTGAATAGGTGCAAGGTAATTAATCTAAGGTAGAGTGTTCACAATAGGAAATGTAGTGGTACGGTGTTTTGGCTATTGCCTAAAGGTGGCATAGAAAATTAGTTGGTAAGAGGTGGTAGTGAATAGCTTTGCAAAGTGATGGATGAAAGTGCCTGAGGCATGGACATGGATGCAATGCTAGAAGGAAGTCTAGTGGTAGACCCTTGTATTATAGCAACATTCCAAGGTCCCAAAGGAAATGAGGCTAAAGAGATTTGGCTAGCTACAAAGGGTTTGATAGTGATGTTGGGTGGGATGGAAGATGAGGTATTTGACCCTAGTGGCGACATTTGAGTAGTAAATGGACTAGGTGTGTTGTGAGGTGGAAGTGAAAAGGTAGTGTTGCTGGATGCAAAAAGAGGATTTTGTGGAGTAGGAAAATGAGTGGTGGAGGTAGATGAAGATGTTACACTTGGGGTTGGTTGGGATGTAGTATGTACTAGGGGTTGAATGAGGATGGGATGGGTGTTTTGTGGAATGGGAGCAGTCACTTGTGTTGAAGGTATATTTGGGTCTGCAGGCTCTGTTTGTGGTGGTTGGTATCCACTGTTGGGTGAAGAGAAGGGATCAAAAGGGTGTGATGACCCTATAGATGGTGGATGCCACCCAAAGAGGGGATGTGTGGAATCTGTAATGTGGGGAGGTGGTGGGCATCCAAACTCAAAAGCACCAACATTGTCCCTTCAAAAATTTTCCATGATGGTTTCCTTATTTAAGTCTATGATGGAATTAACAATGGTGGCATGACTAGGTTGGTTCATGAAAGCATCAATATCTATTGAGGAACATATCTCTTCTAGGATTTGTGGTGGTGGATCTGGTGGTATCATGGAGACTATAGGGTAGGGCTGAGCCCGAGATGTGTTACTACTATGACTAGGATCCATGTCTTTCTTTTTTCGTGTGTTCTTACCAAAACATGTGGTGGGTGGCATGAAAGGATGAAAATTCAAAGAGGGGTGATGTTAAGTGTATATGATACTCTAGATGATATGGTGCTAAGTGAAGAAGGTTGTGTTGCCCTTAAATGTGATCTTGAATATGATGGTAGTATCAATCCCTAAGGTAGCCAAATGTCTATTTTTCTGAGAGATGAAAGAGGATCAAGTATGTAACCCAAACTTTGGCTTAAGGTGATGTGGGACACAAGTGAGAGCCTATATGAGAAAAATATTTGTTTCAAGGATAATTATGATGGTGGGATGGGTGGTGGTAAATGTTTCTAAGTATGTGAATAAATGGTGGAAGGCACTAGGTCTCAATGATATTTGTGGAGGATTCTTTGAAAACTTAAGGTTGATGAAAAAATGGGAGGAGGTGATCCTTTTTTAAATTCTTGTGTGGTGGAGTGGATCTATATGAGAGACTAAAACTATGAGGGAACAAGTGCACAAGTGTGTGTGGAAAAGGAAAGACCTAATCAGAGTGAGTAACACTAGAGTTGTTGATAAGGCTATGGTTGACACCTCATCGAAGAGTTAGGTTCTAAATTTTGTAATCCCACTTAGTTTACAATGCAATGTCTATGTTGTCTTTCTCAATTTGGTCTAGCTTGGCAATCCTTGGGTTTGGGGTATTTTTTTGTGTTCTGCGTCTATTTCCTTGTAAATTGGTATTTGTGGAAGTTTAGCCTTTTTTAACTTAGCCTTGGGTTGGCCTGACATGAGATATTTCCAAGGGATTTTGATCACAATTATGGGGTTTTTAAAGGTAGTTTCTATGCTAAGTATACCTTTTGGACCTTGGGTTGGGCACACAAATCAATTGTGAAATAGCTAAGGTGTCTATAGCAATGCAAAAGTTTGAGTGTGATGGGACAAACTAGACTTTAGTTTTTTTTGCGAATGAACTTGCTAACAAACTTTTGGTCAAGGGAAAAATGTGATATTTTTGGTCACATAGGATTAGGTAACAAAGATATTTTTGAAAAAAAGACAACTTTTGGATAAATGGCAAAAGGTTTTGTTTGTAACTAAATTTTCCTAGACAGTGTAGTTTTGAGGTAATAAGTATAGTTTGGAACAAGGTAAGGATAATCCAAAGAGACAAAACATTGTTGTGAATGGACTTGCTAACAACTGCTTTGTATATGCAAAGATGGGATCTTTTAAAGGCAATATTTTTTATTTTCATTCAAGTAGGATGGGTAATAAGGATATTTTGAAAAAGGACAAACTTTGGACCAAGGGAAAAAGGATTGGTAACTAGGATTTTCTTTAGTGATTTTTTTGTTTTTGAGGGAATAAGTATAACTTTGGACAAAAAAGGGGAAGTTGAACCAATAAGACAAAAGTTATTGCAAATGGACTTGTTAACAATTGCTTTCTGTAATAAAAAAGATGGGATTCTTTTGATATGAGGGATTTATGAGCAAACAATTTCTCAAAGGACAAAGCAACTTTGAGAAAGACAAACAAATGATCTCTTTAGCAAAAGGATTTGATAAAAACCATAGAATTTTTTATGTTTTACAAATGTTTTTCATGGGACTTGAGCACAAATAAGATAGTTCAAACACACACTTTATCCCTAAGGTCAAATTTTTGATTGCAATATGCTATTCAATGGCCCACAACTTGGTGTCTCCTGATTCTAGTGCAATATGTCCCTCTCATCGAAGAGGTGAGTCGATACAAGAGTTGATCAAAAAATGATACACATTAAAGAATCTTAAAGGCATGGCAAATAGAAGTTCCCCTTCTGTGGGAACAATGACTCTTGGAGATGAAACCCAAGTGGCCTTATGCCTCTACCAAGGGAGCACAATGGTGAGTAATCTTGAGGGATGTTGTTTCCCTTGCACCATGAATGAACATACCATGGAAAAAAGAAAGATACTTTTGACTAAAAGGGTTGTAAATGGGTCTATGGCATCTCACTAAATGATTGTTACATATGTGATCCACTCAAGAATCTATTTTGGACATGATGAAATCATGGGAAAATTTTCCCACCTTAGGTTACCCTCAGAAACACACTGCCCAAACTTGGGTGATAGAGCAAGAAAGTTTACCTTTCCCCTCATTTATATACCAGCCATACTTTTTACTAGTTTGAGCTTCTCACCAAAGGGGAAGCACTTCCCAGAGGTGGATAAACTCACTAGAAGAACTCCTAGGTTGTTGCAGATGGTCTTGCTAACAACTTTGGTATATGTGTCACGTATTTAAATGGTCTTACTTTGCAAGAAAGAGAGAAGTCAAAGATGTGCTAAAAGACACAATCTTAAGACATGGAAGACATTGGATTCATTGCTATTTGGACACTTTAGTGCTCTATTTTATGATTTGAAGACACACGTCATTAACAGTCAAAGATTCTTTCCAACTTTAACAATGTCACCAACAAAGTAAATTGAGTTAACAAAAGGGAAATTGCACATGAAAGCTTTAAAGAGGAGGGACTAAGAACATTTTGACTTTAGAGCATTCCAGATTGGATGAAGTTTATTTTAAGCATCAAAATCGAAGTGTTTACAAATAATGTTCTTTAACACTTAAAATGAAATGTTCATTGCTTTGATTAATTTTAAGCCTTTGTCATTCAAGAGTGGGTTTTTACTTAAGCTATTTCAGACATTCCAATTGATGGAAGACACCCTAAAAGATTTAATCAGTCATTCCAAGAAAATAAGGGATTTGTTTGATTTTGAGCCTTAAAAGATAGTTATGGTTGTAAAATCTTGCAATAAATCAGTTAGTGTTTTGCTCCCAAGAATACCTGCAATAGAAAAATGTTAGTTTTTTCTATAATATAGTCAAATCTGCAAACCCGCGAGTCTAGGCTGCAATCTTGCGGTCACGGGAACGAGGCTAAAAATTGTGTGATTGAGGTATAGGGACTAGTGAAAAAAGGAAAATAACAAGTCGTGGGCTGGAAAATATAGAGCGTTCTCACAAGTGGGCAATCCTATAGGATGTTTTATCAGCATTCTAGCAGACAAATTTTTTAGTGAGTTTGACTGGTCAACAGTGAGAGTTGGTTTCAAAAGATTTGACTAACTGGAGGATGCCTTCCCATAGGTAATAGATAGTGATCCCACAAGTAGATTCTAGCATTCCCATGGGAAGAAGTATGGTGGGGATGTGGGTATACTTTGTGACATGTATAAAGGAGATTTGGTGAAAAATAGCGAACTCACTTTCGCAGGGTTGCATTTCTACTAGTCTGATGCTGCAATCTTGTGGTTGAGGGTTACCATTCCTAGGGTTTTTGAAGTGTTTAAAAGTTAAAACCAATCAGATGGCTAGGAGCGCATTTCCCAAAGAGTGACTTGTGTACTTGCAAAAATGTTAGCAAACCGCCTACAAAAACCCACAAGCATAAAATGTTACTTTGGTTAGTTTATCACAAAAAATCGAAAAAACATGATTAGATTGACTCAAATGTGGGGTCCCATCAGGCATGCCAAAATGTATCACCTATTATCTAGTAGTGTAAATTAAAAACTAATACTAACAAGAGCATTAACAAAACTAAACAAAGCTAACACTTAAGATAAGACTATATTGTTATCACCACCAAAGGAAGCAAACCAAGAATGGTAGGCTCCTTATGGTATAACTCATGATGAAGTGGATGTGTGCTCACGATTGTGCTCAAGCTTCAAGTGGATGGATGGTGTGCATGGAAGATGGTTTCAAAAATGGAGGTATGGAGAGATTTCAGCATTATAATGGTATTTTGGTAGTTTTCAAGCTCTCAAAATAACATAATAACATTGCATGAAAGGTGGATTATATTTGTGAAGGGAGAGGGTTCCATTTATAGGCTAAGGGGTAGAGAGATGGATGATCAGGATGCAAGGATGAAAAAATGGTGAGGGAGGGTCAAGATGCACTCAAAAGGGGGCACATGGATTGTGTTTGTTTAGAGCCAATAGGGAAGTGACACTTGTCACAAGGAGGATAAGTGTGAGAGGATAGGATAAGGGTTGGTCAAGGGAGTAAAGAGGGAGGTTGAGTATGTAAGAGGCATGTAACAGTCATAAAGGGGGATGTAAGAGCCATAAATGTTGGAGGGTGAGGGGAGGAGATATTTTGACTTTAGCTTGGGTTAGCAAGTCTTAACCCTTGCTTAAGGTTGTGCACATGTTTAGGAGGGGGATTAGGATTAGCTTAGAAAGTGAGTTAGGAGGGCAAGTAGCTTAGTTTTGATGGGATGGGTTAGTTAGGTGGCTAAGTGAGGTTACTATGGGTGAGTGGGTTGGATTAGGGGTGAAGGTTAGGTTTATAGATGCTTTTTAGGAATTTAGATATTTTATTAAATGATTTATTTAATAAAATAAGGATATGGGATTAAATTAAATATATTTGAGCATTTATTTAATTTAATAGAGAAAAAGGGATTTAATTGATAAATTTATTTTGGGTTATCATTTGATTTTATCAATTGGACTATAGTTAATTAAACAAATAAATAAACTAGGGGATGATTAATTAATTAATTAAATAGTAAATATTTCATCAATAATGTCTTATGAGATAACTAAATATGATTACCTAATGATGTAATCAAATTTAGGTGTCTACATATGGAAGTAACTACTAATACGGATTTAGATGAATATATATATTGTTATGAGTATGGATGACATAGGGTTATTGTTGCATGTTTATGATATGGATTCATTTGCTATTGATTTGGTGGAAGATTCCTATGTTATAGATTTATATGCTTTTGCTATGATGGATCTAGGTTTATATTTTTTTGATGATCAAGTTTTTGATTTGGATATTGTTGCTAATATAGTTTTCATGTATGAGGATGATATTATGGATGATGTTGATGATAAGTTGTAGATGGAGTATTGTGATTTTCAGTTGAGTTCTTATGTTGATTGGTTGGATGCGATTTTTATTTCTAAATGGATGAAGAATAGATGATTTATTTTCAGATTTTTTCTATTGGCTTTCATGAAGTGGAAGCCTTTGGTAAAGATGAAGTTGGTTGCAGATCTTTCTTTGGGCATCAAAGTATGAGACATACTTTTCTATTTACATGGGGAGTGTGATGAAAGAGCATCAAGATTGAATTTTGGTGGAGTTATGATTTTCATGATTAGGGATGTGTTGGAGATACATTGGATAACCTTTCCTTATGATTTCATAGAGATTGGATTGATTGAGTTCAAGTTTGAGCCATTTTACCTTACTACTGGAGATGTATTTTCTAGTTTTTGGGTGTCTATTGTAGGCAATATAACTAATTTTTTGCAATGAGATAATGATGAAACCTTTAGCGATTATAGAGGGCCTAGATTAATATCTTTGGTTAAGGTAACAAGTCCTAGTTAATTATAAGTTTGGAGATATGGTAATTCTCCTAAAGTATCAATTTTTGGTAGTTTGCATGACTGGTTTTTATGTGTGACTTCTGAGATGAATCCAAAGATATCCTTAATAAATTATGAGTAGTGACCTTAATTAGAGATACTACTATAGGTCCTATTCAATCCATAAACTTTTCATTCTCTAATTCATTTCAAAAAATTAGTTACATGACTTGAAATAGGCACCTAGAAACCAAAAAACATAGCTCCAATAGCAAGGTAAAATTGTCTCAAACTTCAACTCAGTCCATCCAATCTCTATGCAATTATGAGGAAAGGTTCTCCAATGTGTATCCAACTCATCCCTAACCATGAATTCATAACTCCAGCAAAGTACAAGCTTGATTCTCCTTAACACTTAACCAACATCCCTCCAAACATGTAAGATTTCAAGCAAGCCTAGGGTGCTCCTGCATCATACACCCAAGGTTCGAAAAGATGTTCTATTAACTAAAAGAACATCTTTTGAGATTCAACAGATAAATCAAAAATTGGTTCTTCACATACATGTCCTCCAAGTCTTCAACTTGCACACTCTTTCCCTTATTTTTCTTCTTCTTCTTTACATCCACCATAGGTCTTCGCTCCATGTTGACCTCCAACCTTCTCAGAATCTACCAACTCAACTCAGCTGTCAATACTCAGGTTCCTCCTACTAATCTCTTCATTTTACAAAGAAATCAGGGAAAAGCTTCTACCACCTTTCTCAATAGTAAATTAGGACTTTGGATTATGTAGAACCTTGATTCAAATTTGGTTGTAGGGTTGTAGATCTACAAATTTGACCTATAACTTGCAGAGGGTTATGATCTTGCAGGAACTTAATTTGTAAAGATGGTTTGTGGTAGAGAAAACTTTGATAATGCTATATTGGATCAATTGAGACAAATTGCAGCCATATTAAGTGTTTTGGAGACAACATAGAGGAGAGGAGCACATCTTGATGATGTAAGTGATGATAAAGTAGTAGCACAAAACCTTAATCCAAAACCTAAAGAAGACCAAGATGAAGTAAGATTGTTGAGAGTGTTGAATAGGGTAAATTCAAAACCTGTTGTAGAAGTAGATCCTTATTATGGAAAGTTGGACACAAATCCTATGTTGGATTGGATCTTTGATAAGGACAAGTTCTTTGAGTATGAAAACAACCCTGATAATAAGAAGCTAAAGATTACAATTACTAGGCTGAAAGGTCATGCTTCACTATGGTGGGAGCATTTGCAAATTGATAGACAAAGGAGAGGAAAGGAGAAGATCAGAACTTAGCCAAAGATGGTGAACAAGGTAAAGAACAAATTCCTTCTTTCTAATTACCAAGTTATCTTGTTGGGAAAGATGAATAACTTGAGACAAAAGGACATGAATATGAAAGAGTATACTGAGGAATTCTATAGATTGGACATGTGGATGATGATGTTGTAAAAATTGCAAGGTACATAAATGGATTGAGATCTAGAATTCAAGATGAAATAAGTTTTGTGAAATTGGAAAGTGTAGAAGAAGCATATCAATACGCCTTGAAAGTTGAGGAGATCTTGACAAAAAAGCATGAACAAAGAAAAAGAGGTAGAGGTGGTAGCTTCCAGAGAGGAAAAGGAAGATCTTATGGTGAAGGTGGTAGATTTGATAGTTCTATGCAAGATAAAGGCAATTCTAAATGGAAGAATGATGATAAAGACAAGACTGAGTGGAAAAGTGGTAGTTCTCACTGAGGAGGTACTAATTCTTACTGAGGAAGTGGTAATTCTTATTTTGGAGGTGGTTTTTGTGATAATTGTTTTAGATGTGGTAAATAAGGGCATAGATCTTTTGAATGTAGATCCTTTGAAAGTGGGCAAGGTAAAAAAAATGTTGTGATTCAAGGAGATGATGAGGGTTCACCAAGTGGACTTGAGGCTAGTGAAAATTTGATGGTGAGAAGAGCCTTATGTAATAAGGGAAGTGATGAGGAACCTATTTTAAGGAAAATTCTTTTCAAGAAAAGATGTAAGATGGCTAGAAAATGTTGCAAGGTGATCATTGATAGTGGAATTTATACAAATTTAGCATCAGAATAGCTAGTTACAAAGTTGCAATTATAGAGGCTAAAACATCCTAAACCTTATCATGTTTCACGGATCAAAGATGAGCATAAGATATTGGTAAGTGAGCAATGTGTTGTGAAGTTCAAGATTGGACATTACTTTGATGAAGTGTTGTGTGATATTATGCCTATGGATTGTTGTCATATTTTTTTGGGTAGACCTTGGCAATATGATAGATATGTTGTACATGATGGAATATTGAATCAATATACTCTTTGGGTGAATGGGAAGAAGAAAATATTGTTGCCTTTGATTGCAAGTCTAGATGAGGTTAGTTGTACTATAATAAAAGTTTTCATGGTTAATGAGAAACAATTTGAAGAGGAAGTAAACAAGGATCAAGATTATTTTTCTATAGTTCCTAGATGATCAAGTGTTGGTAGTAATGATCGAGCAATAGAAGCTGGTAATGATCGAGTAACAACAGATAGTGGTAGCTGAGTACCGAAAGAAATTATAGAATTATTGAATAAGTATAAAGATATTATTGCTAAAGATATTCTTGATGGTTTACTACTAGTAAGAAGTATATGTCATTGTATGGATCTGATTCCTGGAGCTAATTTTCCAAATAAAGCACCTTATAGATTGAGACTTACAAAGAATGATGAACATAATAGGCAAGTGCATGAGTTGCTACAAAAGGGATCAATTAGAAAAAGTTTGAGTCCATGTGCTATACTTGCTATATTAACACCTAAGAAGAATGGAGAATGGAGGATATGTAATGATTCCAGAGCTATTAACAAGATCACAGTGAAATATAGGTTTACTATGCCAAGGATTGATGACATAATGGATTGTTTGAGTGGAGAAAAGTATTTTATGAAAATTTATTTGAAGAGTGGCTATTATTAGATCAAAATCAGAGAAGTAGATGAATGGAAGACTACTTTCAAGACAAAAGATGGTTTTTATGAATGGTTGGTTACACCTTTTGGTTTGACTAATGCACCTATTACTTTCATGAGGTTGATGAATGAAGTTATGAAAAGATTCTTGGGTAAGTTTTTGATTGTTTATTTGGATGAAATTTTGATATTTAGAAAGAGTAAGGAAGAACATTTTGAGCATATTAGACAAGTATTGCAGAGGTTGAAAGAGGAAAAGTTGCTAATTAATCTGATAAAGTATTCTTTTATGCAAGAAGAGATTGTGTATTTGGGATTTGTGATTTCAACTGATGGTTTGAGAATAGATCCAGAGAAGGTTAAAGTAATTTTGGAATGACCTACACCTAACAATGTGGGTGAGGTAAGATCTTTTCATGGTTTGGCTAGTTTCTATAGAAATTTCATAAAAAAATTTAATACTATTTGTAATGCTATGACTGAGACAATGAGAGGAGATAAAAAGGAATTCAATTGGACACATGGAGCTAATAAGAGTTTTAAGACTTTGAAACAAAAGGTTTTTGAGTTTCCTATATTGGCTTTACCTAATTTCAATAAGGTTTTTCAAGTTGAATGTGATACTAGTGCTAGTGCAATAGGAGCTATATTGAGTCAAGAAGGAAAATCTATTGCTTTCTTTAGTGAGAAGTTGAATGATGCTAAAAGGAAGTATTCTATGTATGATCAAGAGTTTTATGCTATTGTTCAAGCCTTGAAAAAGTAGATACATTGTTTGATTTATAATGAGTTTGTGCTATATATTGATCATAAAGCTTTACAATACTTGAGAACTCAACATAAATTGAAACAAAGAGATATGAAGTGGGTTGAGTAGTTGCAAAGTTTCACATTTGTTATCAAGCATAAGAGTGGAGTTACTAATAGAGTTGTTGATGCATTGAGTAGAAGATGTTCTTTATTGACTGAAATGAAGGTTGAAGTTCTTGGTTTTAATGAAGTGAAAGAGTTGTATGATACTGATCCTAATTTTTTGAGGTGCGGAGAGAATGTAGAGCTCCAAATCTAATAGATTACATCAGTAAGTATGTTTAATATTTTATTCAAGAAGGTATGTTATTGAAAGGTATTCAGTTGTGTATTCCTAAAGTTTCTATGAGGTTGAATATGATTAAGGAAAAGTATAGATGTGGATTTGATAGACATTTTGGAATTGATAAAACATTTAGTTTGCTAAAAGAGAAGTATTATTGGCCATAGATGTATAAGGATGTTTAGAAATTTGTTAATAGTTGTGGAGTTTGTCAAGTTGCCTAAGGAGTAAGTCAAAATATTGGATTGTATACACTTATTTTTATTCGTGAGAAACCTTAGAGTGACATTAGTATGGATTTTGTTCTTGGATTGCCTAAGAAAACAAAGGGGTATGATTCTATATTTGTTATTGTGGATAAATTTTCTAAAATGGATCATTTCATACCATGTAAGAAGACATCAGATGCTAAGCATGTTGCTGAACTTTTTTTCAAAGAGATTGTTAGATTGCATGGATTACTAGGAAGTATTATTTTTGATAGAGATAGTAAGTTTGTTGGTTATTTTTAGAAGACTTTATGGAAGAAGATGGGTACTGAGTTGAAATTTAGTTCTAGATTCTATCCATAGATTGATGGCTAGATAGAGGTTTGAACAAAAGCTTGGGTAATTTTTTGAGATGTTTATTTGGGAATAAGTCAGGTAATTGGGAGATGGTATTGGCACAAGCTGAATTTGCATATAATAATTATGTGAATAGAATTTTAAGAAAGACACCTTTTGAGATTATTACTAGAATGGAGCCTAGAGGAGTATCAAATTTAAGAGATGTTACTAGTGAAGAGAAGAGAAGTGCCATAAGAGAAGAATTTGTTGATTTTATGGAGTCTTTGCATAAAGAAGTGAAGTTGAATTTGGCACAAAGAAATTAGGAGTTTAAGGAGAATTCTTATAAGTCTAGAAGATGTCATGTTTTTGAAGTTGGTAAAGAGGTCATGGTTCATTTGAAGAAAGGAAGATTTCTAGTTGGAGCATATAGTAAGGTAAAGATAAAGAAGTTTAGACCTTGTAAGATCTTGAAGAAGTGCGATAGTGGAAATGCTTATGAAGTTGAATTACCTGATGACATGGATATATCTCCTATATTCAATGTTGCTAATCTATATAAGTATCATGAGCTAGATGATGGAGTTGTTGTACTAGATGATTATCCTAAGAAGTATATTGAAGAGGATGAATAGATATTGGATTAGAGAGTTGGTAAAAGAACAAGAGGAAAAAATTACTATGAATATCTGGTGAAGTGGAAGAATAGACTAGTTGAAGATGTTACCCTAGTTGTCTAATGCAGGAGCATCCTGGGTTGAACTACTATCCTGCATGTCTTCAATTTTTGAGCCATTTTACCTTGTTGTTGGAAATGTGTTTTTCTTGGTTTCTGGGTGCTTGTAACAAGATATGTAACTAATTTTATGTAATGAGTTAAAATATTCAAAGTTCAAGGATTGAAGAGGTCCTAGATTAATAATCTCTAGTTAAGGTTGCAAGTCCTAATTCATTGTAAGTTGGGATATATGGAAATTCTCCTGGAGTATCAATTTCTAGTAGTTTGTGTGATTGGTTTCCGTGTGTGACTTCCAAGATGAATCTGAAGATATCCTTAATGAATTAGCCTTAGTGAGATTAAGCAGATGTAGAGAACCTAAAGTAGTACCTTTGGTTTGAAGCACAAGTTGTAATTCAATCAAAGCTATGAGAGATCACAATTTTTCTTGGGTATCAATTTTTGGACATTTAATTTTTGTTGGAGGTCAACTTGTGGCTCTTCAAGTATTTAATGTTAGGTTTATTTAGTTTTTGGCATTCTAGGCTAACTTGTGGCTTAGATTGGGATAAGTAGGGGATCTTGGGTAGAGTCTTAATAAGATAATTTTGGTAGGGGAGTCTTAGGTGGAGTAGCTTGGATGTAGAAGTTTGTATTTTGTAACTAAAAGAGGGGTAAAAATTTTATTGAATATCAAAGAGAGAAAAACAACACAAGAAACAAAGAGAACTACATAGCTTTATCCTGGTCCACAAGTTGATCCAGCATCTGAGATAAATCTAGGGGAAGCATCCTAGGATCAAGAATGTTCCAAGCCAGCCCCTGCTTAGAGGTCCATTTAGCCAGACAATCAGCCACACCATTCCACTCACGAGGGATATGCAGAAAGGACACAGAATCCAAAGAATTGCATAACTAAATGATCTGTTGAATAACCAGAGCCAAATGCCAATCCACATGCAGAAGGTTCCTATTATGCAATAAGTTCACAACCACCTGCAAGTCAGTCTCACAGATGATTCTTTTCTAGCCACATAGACAACATTGTTCCACTACAACCAAGATAGCCAAGGCTTCCATGAGGTTATTAGTATGTTAACCCTTGTATATAGAAAATAAAAATTGGATATCACCAAAACTATCACGCCCAACTCCTCCAATACCAGCCAGACCAGGATTTCCTAGAGAAGAACCATCAGTGTTGATTTTAAGAGTGCCCACTGCAGGAGGAGACCAACATCCCTAATGATTAACATGCCGAGGGTGTTGCTTAGCTCTATTCCCAGAGCAGGTGTAGGGGATCAAAGGAGAGAAACCCTAAAGAGGAAAGGAGAGGCGAGAGTAAATACAGGCATCAATAGGATCCAAACCCCCATCGATGTCACATTTAACAAGGAGTGTTTCCTGAAGAGAATTAAATATTTTCCCCCACAGGTGCCTGATCTCAAACTGCAAATCATGAAAGATCCTTCTATTCCTTCTATTTGAGTCTAAAGATTTATTCTTCAAAAGATGTATTCTTCTTGTTAATGGTGATGACTTGAAAGGTTGTATAGTCGAGCATGTTGGATGTAAACTTCTTAATCTAAATATATGAAATATCATTTCCCTCGATCTGAATCTTGTTCCTCTTATTCATTTTCCATTGTGTGTTTTTTTTTTTGGTTTTTGGATCACCTCATTTTGGGGTACATCTAAATTAGCACTGCATTATATGTGCTTTGAGGGATTCTTCATATGTCTATGATACCACCTGAGGCAAGGAGGTGCGACTAACTAAGGCCAGTTGGCACACTCAACTATCTAAACCACCTTGCAAGAGTTAACACAATGGAAGTAAACACAAAAGAGAATAGCACCATATATAGATATGACAATTTTCTTGATTGATTCATGAAAATATCATCATACATGCCCAGTTGTAAGGCCTTCTGGGTTACGACTATATACAAATACATTCAACATCTAAGATCTAGCTACAAATTTGCACTTTCTAGTTCTACTCCACCTTAGACTCCTCTACCCAAAAATTATGCTTAAAAATCTACCCAAGATCCCTACTTATACTAATCTAAGCCACAAGTTAGCCTAGAATGCTAAAAACTAAATAAACCCAACATTAAATACTTGAAGAGCCATAAGTCGGCCTCCAACAGAAATTAAATGTCTACAAATTGATACCCAAGAAAAATTGTGATATCTCCTAGTTCTAATTGAATTAGAACTTGTGCCTTGAAATAAAGGTATTAATTTAGGTCCTCTACAACCCATTAAGCTCACTAAGGCTTATTCATTAAGGATATCTTTGGATTCATATCAAAAGTCATGCATAAAAACTAGTTGTGCAAACTGCTAGAAATTGATACTCCAGGAGAATTACCCTATCTCCCAACTTATAATGAACTAGGACTTGAGACATTAACTAGATATATTAATCTAGGCCCTCTTTAATGCCTCAATTTTCTATCCTTTAACTCATTGTGGAAAATTATTTACATAGCCCATAATAGGCACCCAAAAACTAGAAAAAACACAGTTCTAGTAGCAAGGTAAAATGACTCAAAAACTAAAAACATGCAAGATAATAGTATAACCCAAGATGCTCCTACATCATAAAACTAGGGTTATAAAAAATGATTCTCCTAAATCATGCAAGTGTCACAACCTGAGCTAAATCTAGCTCAGACTAAGAAATCCATGTAGCATCTTCAACTGGTCCGTTCTTCTAGTTCACTAGATATTCATAGTAGTCTTTTCCTCTTGTTCTTTTACCAAATCTCTAATCTAATATCTACTCAAACTCTTCCATTTGCTTCTTAGGATAATCATCAAGTACAAAAACTTCATCATCTAACTCATGGTACTTATACAGATCAGCAACATTACATATAGGAGATATATCCATGCCATCAAGTAACTCAACTTCATAAGCATTTCCACTATCAAACTTCTTCAAGATCTTACCAGGTCCAAACTTCTTCATCTTCAAATTACTATATGTTCCAACTAGAAATATTCCATTCTTCAAATGAACCATCACCTCTTCACCAACTTCAAAAACATAATGTCTTCTAGACTTATCAACATTCTATTTATACTTCTGATTACTTTGTTCTATCCTCAAATTCACTTCCTTATGGAAAGATTCCATAAAATCAAAAAATTCTTCTCCTATAGTATTTCTATTTTCTTCACCAACAACATCTCTCAAATATGATATACCTCTAGGCTACATTCCAGTAATAATCTCAAAAGGTGTCTTCCCTGTACTCTTATTCAGAAAATTATTATATGTAGATTCAAATTGTGCCAATACCATCTCTTAATTACTTGGCTTATTCCCAACTAAACATCATAGTAAATTATCTAAGCTTCTATTCATAACCTCTATCTATCCATCAGTCTACAGATGGAATATAGAACTAAATTTCAACTCAGTACCCATCTCCTTCCACAAAGTCTTCCAAAAATAACCAACAAACTTATTGTCTTTGTCAAAAATAATACTTCTTGATAATCCATGCAATCTAACAATCTCTTTGAAGAAAAGTTCAGTAACATGTACAATATTTGATGTCTTCTTACATGGTATGAAATGAGTCATCTTAGAAAATATGTCCACTATAACAAATATAGAATCATACCCCTTCATTGTCTTAGGTAATCCAAGAATAAAATCCATACTAATGTCACTCCAAGGTTTCTCAAGAACAGTAATAGGTGTATACAAACTAGTATTCTGACTTACTCCTTTTGCAACCTAACAAACTCCACAACTCTTTACAAATTTTTTAACATGCTTATACATTTGTAGCCAATAATACTTCTTCTTCAACAAACTCAATGTTTTATCAATTCTAAAATGTCCAGCCAGTCCACCACTATGTTTTTCCTTAATCAGATTCAACCTCATAGAACTTCTATGGATACACAATTGAATACCTTTGAACAACATACCTTCTTGAATGAAATACTGGTCATACTTACTAATGTGATCTGTCAGATTTGGTGCTCTGCACTCTCTCCATGCCTTAGAAAAATTAGGTTTATTATCATACAATTCTTTCATTTCATCAAAACCAAGAACTTCAACCTTCATCTTAGTGAACAAAGAACCTCTTCTACTCAATTCATCAATAACTCTATTAGTAACTCCACAATTATGCTTAATCACAAATGTAAAACTCTGCAAATACTCAACCCACTTCATATGTTTCTAATTCAACTTATGTTGACTTCCCAAGTACTATAAAGCTTTATGATCAGTATAGAACACAAAGTCCTTAGGAATCAAATAATATCTCCACTCTTTAAATCTTGAACAATAACATAAAACTCTTTATCATACATAGAATACTTCCTCTTAGCATCATTCAAATTCTCACTAAAGAAAGCAGTAGGTTTACCTTCTTCACTTAATATGGCTCCTATTACAGAACCACTTGCATCATATTCAACTTGAAATACCTTATTGAAATCAAGAAAAGCCAACATAGGTAACTGAACAACCTTTTGTTTCAAATTCTCAAAACACTTATTAGCTCCATGTGTCCACTTGAATTCCTTTTTATCTCCTCTCATTGTGTCAGTCATAGCATTACAAACAACACTAAAATTCTTTATAAATTTCCTTTAAAAATTAGCCAAACTATGAAATGATCTTACCTCAACCACATTCTTAGGTGTAGACCATTCCAAAATTGCTTTAACCTTCTCTAGATCCATTCTCAAACCATCAACTAAAATAACAAATCCCAAATACACAATCTCCTCTTGCATAAAAGAACACTTTTTCAGATTAATCAGCAACTTTTTCTCTTTGAACCTCTGCAATACTTGTCTAATAAGCTCAAGATGTTCTTCCTTAGTCTTACTAAATATCAAAATGTCATTCAAATAAATAATAACAAAATTACCCAAGAAGGTTTTTAGAACTTCATTCATTAACCTCATGAAAGTACTAGGTGCATTAGTCAAACCAAAAGGCATAACCAACCATTCATAAAAACTATCTTTTGTCTTGAAATTAATCTTCCATTCATCACCTTCTCTAATTCTAATCTAATAATAGCCACTCTTCAAATCAATTTTGGTAAAATACTTTTCTCCACTCAAACAATCCATTATGTCATCCATCCTCGGCATAGGAAACCTATATTTCACTATGATCTTATTAATAGCTCTGGAATCAGTACACATCCTCCATCCCCCATTATTTTTAGGTGCTAATACAATAGGTAAAAGGCATGGACTCAAAATTTCTCTGATACCAAATTACAATAATTTATTCATAAAATAATTGTTACATGTAATGTGTCAGGCTATAAGGCCTTTCCAGTTGTGACCAAATATAAAGCAATTACAATAACAATTTTGCAAGATCCCTCAAAATCCAACCCATACACTAGCTAGTCCAAATCCACACTCTGGTAGAATCCTCCAAGGAAGATCTCAACTTGTGCTCTCAAGCCCACCAAGTAATCTCCTTATTTTCCAAGCTGCAATCCTAGCTTTGCTACAACACATGCCAAACTCACAACACTAGCAATCTCATTTCTCATAACAATATGCTCTACAATATACAAGTCACTAACAATAGTAACTAGATCATCCATGACCAAGTGCTCTATAATTTCCAACCAAATGATCATAAAACCAATGTCCATCCCAGCATCAACAAGGTTAGGAATATCCTAATTAACAACCTCTAGTTGCTTTGCAAGTTCTATAGCAGACTCCACAAATTGATCAACAAAACCACCCTCTTTCACATTAACCTTTCTATGACATCTTCTTTCACAAACAAGTCTCTTAACTGCCCAAAAAAATCTCTTCCAGATCAATAGACTATAGCTACACAAACATAAATGTATCTGGAAGTACTCTTCCTATCATCTAAACTTCCAACCCAATCACTATTGGTATGACCAACTAACTTAAAATCATTATCTGTAGTATACAAAGTGCCAAATCCTTTGGTACTATTCACATACCTTAGGATCCTCTTTCCCGCTTGCTAATGGGAATCCTTTGGTGTTTACATAAATCTAAAAATCAAACTTACTACATGCATCATGTCAAGCCAAGTGGCTATCAAATACATCAAGCTCCCAACCATACTACATTACTATTTTGCATTTTGAATCTCCCCAAGATCCACCTTGCATACTTTTCTTGAGAGATGAAGATGTCATCATGCATTTGTTTTACTTCTATTCTTAGAAAGTACTTCAAGAGACCTAAGTCTATCACCTTAAATTCATTCTTCATGGCCTCTTTGTACATGCCAATTAAGAAATTATCACTTCCAGTGAAGATTAAGTCATCAACATACAAGACAAAAATCAACACTTTACCATTTTCTACCTTGATGTAAGAGTGGGCTCACCATTTCTTTTGCTAAACCCATTGCTCATCAAATATGAGTCAATCTTGTTATACCATGCCTATGGAACTTGCTTGAGCCCATACTCTCTTCATTCTATGCACTTTTTATTCTTCACCAAAAACTTCATAACCATGTGGTTACTCCACATAAACCTCTTCTTTTAATACACCATTCAAGAAGACAGACTTTACATCCATTTGATATACCTTCCATTTGTGTTGGGTTGCAATTTCTATGACAACATGCATAGTTTCCATTCTTACGACTGGAGCATATGTCTCATCATAATCTCTATCATACTCCTACTTTTACCCCTTGACCACTAAACATGCCTTATGCCTATCTATTTTTCCTTCAATATTGCACTCGATCTTGTAAACCCATTTCACTCCAATTAATTTCTTCTTGGGATGCAAAATATTTAACTTACATGTCTCATTTCTTTGAATAAAATCTATTTCCTCATCCATGGCATTACACTAGTTCTCTTGCATCATAGCTTCTTCAAAGTAAATAGGATCACTATGAGAAAATACTACAAAATTTACACTCTCATCATAATCTTCCTCATACCATTCATCTTGGTATATCTCTCATAGACTTTTAGTCTTTCTTGGCAATAAGGAGGCAAGAGTGAGATCTAAATTTTTAATATTTTTGCTGCTACTATTTTGCATACTAGCTCAAGGCTATCTTGGAGTGCTTGGAGCTGTCACTCGACATGTTAAGGGCTACTTGCATTTTTTCCTTTATCTATAATCCATTTTTTTTGCTCCATCTTCTTGTTGATCACCAATATCATCTTCTTCCTCATTAATAGTAGGCACTTTAATTTAAGTGCTTGAAGATTCATCTACCGAGCCATCCCATGATTGATTTTCAAGAAACTCCACATCTCTTGAAATGATGATCGTCTTGGTGATTTGATCATACAACCTATAACCCTTTGATTTTGAGCTATAACTTGTGAAGATGCACTTCACAACTTTGTCCTCTAGATTTTTTCTTTATTCCTCTGACACGTGCATATTCTACTCATATAAACACTCTTAAGCGTTCAACTATCCATCTATTTTTTGACCATGCCTTAAGAGGATCTTGTCGCAAACTAACTTTGTAGGAAACCTATTGATCAAATACATTGCTATTGCTATAGCCTCTCCCCAATATTCAGTTGGAAGTCCTTTTTCTTTTGTCATGCTTCTTGCCATTTCAATAATGGTCATGTTCTTCCTCTTAACCACTCCATTTTACTATGGAGTATAACTGGCTGTAAGCTCCTTCTTGATGCCATTCTTCCTATAAAAATTTACAAGAATATTAGAGGTATACTCCCCTCATCTATCTAATCTAAGGACTTCTACATAGTGTCCACATTCTTTTTCAGTCAAGGCTTTAAATTCAACAATTTTATCAAAAGCTTCATATTTGCTTTTCAAAAAATACAACCATGTTCTATGACTAAAATCATCTATAAATGTCATAAAATAAGTACTCCCCCAATAGAAGTAGTTTTCATAAGGCCTACTGAGTTAGAATGCACCAATTCTAATGATGCTCTAGCCCTTCTAGAATTTCCATAATTAGAGGGAAGCCTATGTTTCTTAGCCAAAATGCAAGCATCAAACTTGTCATATGAATCTACAATTCTTGGTAAACCATCTACCATTCTTTTCTTAGACAAAAATTTTTAGCTAACAAGGCCAAGATATCCATATCTGAGATGCCAAAGCTTGGAGGGGTCTTCAATCACACTCTTAAGAGCTGATTTCTGGTGTACTACTATACATGCATGCTTGGGAGGTGCAACACTAACTTGAGAAGAGAAATAGGTCTCTATCCTCAAAGGGAACATCTGGTTCTTTGTTATTTGGACTGTTGCAAGTAATATATTACTCCCATCCTTCTCATGAATGATACACTTTCCATTTTTTATCAGCACCTTGTAACCATTTTGAATGAGTTCTCCAACACTCATCAATTGTGCTTCATACAACGGGGAAAGTATACATTTTGTATCTCCTTCTCACTTTGCTTGGTGTGGACCATGATAGATCCTTTGCCCACTATGGGAATTGTTCTATTATTTCCCATCATAATTTTAGACTTGAAATTCTTGTTAATGAAAGAAAATAAAATTTCATTACCACTCATGTGGTTGCTACAACCACTATTTAGGTACCATACCTTAGGAATTCCTTCTTCACCAATGTTACACATGATGAAGGCTGTGGGATTGTTTGGATTTCCCATGTTCACATCAACCACATTTTTATTTTTCTTTGAGTAATCACCCTACTTCTTCCAACATTCACTAGCATAATGCCCATACTTATTATAGTAGTAGCATTATACATTTCTCTTTTTGGAATTGTAATTCTTCTTACCTCCTCTAGAGCTATGTTGAGAGGTGCTTGCTCCCTCTTGGTTGCTAGCTTATCCTGAGCTTTCTGCAACATCATTCCTTTGACTATTCCTTCCATGACCTCTACTTCTTGAGCCTCTACCAGAGTCATTTCTTCCTCTCCCCCTACCTCTTGAATTCTCTCAAGCCTTGAAAGATTGCTTGGGATTTTGTTGCAAATCAGTTTATCTAGTGCTCATTAATTTGAAGAGTTCCCATCAACTCATCCATGGTCAATGTGGTGAGGTCCTTTTCTTCCTCAATGGTCATCACACAGTTGTCATATTTTTGAGGTAAACTCCTCAATATATTTTCTACAATAATTTTTCTTCATAATCTTTAGCATTTGATTTGAGCTAGTTTATCAAAGTGGAGATTTATGAGCTAAACTCTATAATAGGTTCATTGTCCTCCATTTCAAGGTTCTCAAATTCTCTTTTGATCATCTATAGCCTCACTACTCTGACTTTATCACTCCCCTTGAAGTTTTTCTCAAAGATATCCCAAAATTCCTTTGAGTAATTTTCAATTGCAATCTTGGGAAAGATTGTCTCAGTCATTGCTACCTCTATCAAACTTAATGCTTTCACATCCTTTCTCCTTGAATCTTTCATCTGAGTCTTTTGTGGGTTTGTGAGGGAGACATGTAGTGCTAGGACTATAACATCATTGAACCTATTGATTAAAAACTCCCATAAATCATTAGGTACCATTATGGTTTTCATCTTCTTTGCCCATGTGTCATAATTCTATCCATTAAAGGATGGTGGCTACTGCCATATCTTCCTACATCTCCTACCATGTCAAATATACCCAAAAAACAAATGCTCTAATTGACTGTAGATGTGGGGCCTCATAGCTCTAATATCATGTGAAAAATAAATTACAAAATCTAAAATTTTGATTGACAACAAAAGGTGTTGAGTGATAATTTTTCTCAACACAAGAGGGTTCCAAGTGGTAGGGAGAAGGTGGCAAGTTACTCGGCACACAAAGGGGGGCAACTCGACACAAGAGGGTGCAAGTGAGCTCAACAGAAGAGGATGCCTAGTGAACTCACTAGTATGGATGTTGAGTGATCTTAGTCTCCAAAGGAGGAGCTCACTTCCTAAAGGAAACACAAAGGATGCCAAGTGAACTCAATAGTTCATCAAAATGACTTTTGTAGTTGGATGGGTGTTAACAGAGGAAGAGCTTGGTTAAGGAGTGAATTGAGTGTGTTGACTATAAACTTATAGTGTGAACTTTTTCACCATTAAAAACCAAAGAAGACAATAATAAAACTTGCAAGTATGAACTTCTCAAATACAAAACACCATGCAATAGTGAGTAGAAGGGAGACACAATTGTAGAAGTTGTGAAAATCAACTTCACAGATTGCCAAGATCACCTGCATGCAAATAACCTACTGAAGAGAAACCAAAAAAAGAAGGAAAAAGTAGAGCTTGGAAAATCTCAACAAGATGAGAGAAAAATTGTATTCCAAGATTGATTGAATGAATGCTTGAAAAAAAGAATTACAAGAGTTCAACCTTAAAGGTGAATGAAAGCCCTAAAGCCTAAAAAAGCTAGGTTTCATAATATAATTAATATAAAATATTAATTATATGCACCTAAGAGATAGCTTAAGAAAACTAGAGTAATAGGAAACTTATTTAATTAAATCAAAGTGATTTAATTAATAAGTATAAATAATTAATTACTCTAACAACAATGAACCAACTCAACTAGATCAATATGTATGTCTGCTTGCTTGCTCTCTATTCAAAATAGGTTAAATTATTAAAAAAATTTGGGAGCGTTCAATTTCAACCAGAAAAGCACTAAATACTTCAAACTGATAAAACTTAAAGTCAAACTTACAACACATAGGCTACATACACCTAGAGAAATCACTGCTTCTTAGGACAAACCAAATGAACTTATAGAAAGATACAGAGATTCGATACATGCTATTGCAAACATTGAAAGTTAACTTTCCTTCTATCCTCTAATCTTTGTTTTGAATATTCTTCCCCTGCTCTAATTTTCTAATCTTCTTCTTATCTCTGCACTCTACTTTCTACTTATCTCTTACTCTCTAATCTAGTCGAATGAATAACATTCATTCCTTTTCTCTTCTAGAAAAAAATTTTCCCTCTCATTTTTTGGATTTGAACTCACCTACCCACATTTAATGTTTTATCAGTTGTTCCTATAGGCTGTCAGAGTGGTAGGTGGGCATTTGGATCAAGGGACAACTGCTCATGCATTGGATATTTCAACACTAAGATAGGGAGCTACAGTGATTGGAGAAGGCATTTTAATTTTGTTTCAACCTCTTCTTTTTGAACTTCTGCGCAAAATTTTGTGATTGCAAGGAGGGCAAAGGTTGTTTTGCAACCAACATGCAGGTTGGAAACAAAGAGCTTGTTGAGATATAGTTTATATGAAGTGGTCAGTCATATTTTTAAAGAATCATTTTTTTGATTTCATATATTCTAGTTATTTTTAGAACATTACATATTAAGGAAGAAGTTAAGTTTGAAAAAATAAGTCAATTTTTATTATTTAACATTTTTAGCCTAAGAATCAAGCCTTTAAATACCTGCTTGTACGAAGCATATTAACCTAAGAATTACTCAAAGAAAACTAGTGTATATAAGAATTGAAGAGTTGGAATTTTTTTAAATTTTCATAATGTGAGTTTGTATCAGAATAATGTCTAGAATTTCTTTTGAATGTCTCATAAAGAATTGATATGATTAACATAATGCAAAATCATTGAGATGAAAAGCTTCATTTTTATTCAATATGATTTTGACATATAAATTGCACCTCCTCAGATAAAACATCTTTACATGTACTTGATGTAAGCCAAAAAATATTTCAAAGCTCATTATATATATTTTTGTCCATAGCTTATATTTGTTGTGGCACACTGGATAATATAATCTCTAGTCAAAATAATAAAGAATTGATTGGATTATAGAAAAAAGTTTGAATCAAATACTAGTTAAAGATGATATTAGTAATTGAGGCAATATGCAACAATTCACTAATTCTAATAATTCATTTATGAAGAGGTATAATTAGATTAGAAAGTAATTTATCAAGGTGTTTGTCATGATATGATGAAGAATGTATCTATGTTACACACTAATGAAATAGTGATTATTATTTTATTAATATCAACATAACAAAATGAAATAATAATAATAGCCTGATGGTTTTGATATAGTTTCCTTCATTCCAATATTATACATACAATTTAACATTTGGGTATTGTGGTTGCATGCATCCAAAAAATTCTATAGCCATTACTTGGCACCTTGAATCAATAAGGATGGTTATTGTTGACATTTTTGTCACCATTTATCCCATTTTAGATAACTAATCAGAGAAATCTTCCATGGGATAAGTTATGTGGTTTTTGGGTGTTCAGTTGTGCAATTTCTGAGTTTTGGCTAAAAGCATTGTGCAATTTCAGGCAAAAATAGGTGCAAGAAACTAAACAATGTAGTTTTGTGCACTAGAGGAGTTCCACATTAGATGAGTTTCTCATTGAATGAGTAGTATTTTTTTCATTCGATGTGGCGATGTTGCAAAGGGTTAATGATAGTAGTCAAGTTCAAGGCTTTCATATCATCAGTAGTTAAGAGACAAAGTAATAATTGGTTTTGATAGAGTGATAGACAGTTAGAAGATGGCTTTGTAGCTTCATAGGTCAACATGGTCAATGAATAAATGTAGTTGCAAGGTTACAATGGCATAAAATAGTTAAACTTTGATGGTTATTGTGACATCATAGGAAGAAACACAGTTAAGATTTTTCAAGTCACAATAGTGTGAAGGGCTAACCACAGTAGTCAGTATTCAAAATTTTGCATGTTCACATGAGGTTAAAGTTAAACCTAAGTTCAAGGCTATGAAGTTGTGAAACCCATTGTTCACACTTTCATAGGGTTAAATGCTAACTCTAGTTTCAGGTTGCAAGTGAGTGACAAGTGCGCATGTGTCTTGGTGGGCCTGATTCTTATATCACATTGTCACAAGGCTATGAGGTAGTTAATGTGATAAGCTCAAAGGAATGCCCTTTCAATAAATGTAACTCAACTCAACTTCAATCAATATCACTTCATTGATGAGCTTCAATGTGTCAAGTTATGATGATGCAATAGTTAGAAGATGAATTAAGAGCTTGGGTCATGATGGTGCAAAGGGTTTCATTTTTAGTTAAGGTTCAGGGCATTACAACGCCACACAAAGTTAAAGATAACCCTTGGTTTAGACTGCGAAGCAACAAAAAGCTTTCATCATAGCTTCACAAGGTTAATTGATGGGTTAATGTTTTATGTTGTGAGGATGTGAGAAGTAGTTTAATGGCATCGCAAGGTCACTATGGTTAGTGGGATAAAGAGATAAAGAGCTACAAAGAAGTGATAAGGTACAACATAAAGGTATCACCATTTTGTATGGCTAAACAATTAATAAAGAGGATGAGTTGTGAAGCTATGAATAGGTGTATGTGTAGGTGAACATGATAGTTAGAAAGTTGTGTGAGGTGGCATAACACTTTAATGGTATAGGGCCACGTGGCAGGTTGGATGGTTGAATTTGGTTGACTTGATGACATTTCTGACTTGATGTATCAAGAACACTATTAGAGGCAACTCTTTAATGGAAAATAGGTCCTTTTGATCACCTATAACCACCATTTACATGTTCTCTATGCCTTGTAAGTGTAGATTTCCTCCTACCACCACCATGGTTATCCATCTACCAACTGGAGTAGTTATGGCCACTATTTCTATCTCTTCAAAGCTTGATTTTCAAGCAAGACCAAATTTTTTGCATGGACATGTGCATCTAATTAGATTTCCCTTCTAATTCTTAGTTATTGCTCTCCTATGCAATCTCAATTTAGTGGTTGAGTTTAGAGTTTCAATGTAAACATTAGAGTTATGCTTGAACTCTATAAAAGGAAGTTGTAAATATGTTTTAGAGGTTCTTTGTAGTTCTTCTCTAGTTCATAATAGTAGCCTTATGCTTTGTTATTGTAATATTTTTCCTTCCATGAATAGAAAACTTAGCTTCTACCTCATCTTGCTAGTTTGATATATTGCGCATTTTATGCCTTGTATGGATTATTTATTGTTTGTTCTTTCATATTTGCATATCATGTGTAGTTTTCTACTGAATTTTGTTTTGTGAGCTTGTTTCCTTCAAACATTTCATTTTTTTACCTTCATGTGAATCTTGAAACAGAAGATTTGAGCCAAGATCTATGTATTTAGGTGATTTATTCATACTTTGTATAGTTGTAGGCATATTTGTAATCATAGTTTCAATCTTGGTGCATCACCCCCTTCCCTTCAACATTTTATTTTATGAAATCTCTCACCTTGTCCCTCTCAAGTGGTAATTAGGTGCATCCTTATTATAAGGAAGCTAACCTTCTCTAGAGATTCAACCTTAGTGCACAAGTGCCACACTTAGAGGTTGTTTCCATGTTACACGAGGTCTCTTAAGAGCCATACCTTAAGCAAGAGTGTAGACTTTCATGTCAATAGTTATATTAGAAATAATTTCTAAATTTCCATCTCTATGAAATTAAAGCTACTGCAAATAGTATTTATTGGAAAAGTTCAAATATGAAAGCACCATGATGTGTAATTCATACTTGATAAGAAGTTGGGTCCTCTATTAAATATATTGAATTAACATGGAAACAAGTGGTCTCAAAACCAAAATAGAATCTCTCCCAGTATAATGGATAGTATATTTCATCAGGAAGGTCCATTGAACAAGATGTATGCTTGATGAATGTTATTTTTTTTGACCTCACATAAGACACACATGAAGATTAACTAGGGTGAGTTGAAGGATGTTTCTTAACCATTTGATGATCATACATTTGATAATGATCTATTTTAGTCCAAAATTCTAGATATCAATTGTTAAATAACCATAATAGGTTCCTAAGTTGACCGTAATATAAAAGGGTTTCTACTTGTCTGAGTTGGAAAATAAAAGGGTATTCAACCAATGAAATTTTAGAAAAAGTACAGGGTGATGGTTGAATATGTAGTTGACCAGCTAATATATATGATCTTGGCATGTTGAGAATAATGTGAAGCAACTCTTCAATGATGAATTGATCTTTTGATCATCTACAACCACTTTCAAGGTTCTCCATGCCTAGTAAATAAAAAGGGACATGTCTTTCATCACCTGGTTATCCATCTACTCAACCATACATTAATGGTCATCATTTCTATCTTCTCAAGGCTCTATTGTCTATGAAATATATAATTCCCTAAATTTGGATGTATACCAAGATTAGATCTTCTCCAAATTTGCAATGATTTTCTTTGTAACTTTAATGGTAGTAGTTGAGTTATGCCTTAGAGCAGGAGCTATCTTAGTTATGCTTAAACTATAAAAGCAAATTTTGTAACCCTTCATAGGGTTGGTCTTTTCTCTAATTCTCTAGTATTATATTATCTACCTTACTACCATAATTTCTTGTGCCTCTCAACTATCATAATTCTCAATTATATCTCCTTCATCCATGAGTATACTGTGCAATACATTCTTGCCTCTTGTTAATGTATTGTTTTTATTTTTCAATCTAGCATGATTATATCTCTTTTACTTCTTGAATATTATAAAGTGAAGTTTCTTCTTCGTAGCATCTCATTTAGTGCCTAATCTGCATGTGGTTGTTGGATTAAGCAAGGTTTAAATCTATATGCTATGAGATTATGTTGGTTAACTATGCATTCTTAAGCAAAGATAAGATCAAACATACTATTTTGGTGTATCACCCCTTTAGATTAGATTAGGTAGTTTTCTTTCATGCATTCCTTCTCCCTTTTCCTCTCAAAGAGTAGTTAGGTAAACCCTGATAGTAAGGAAACCAACCTTCTCTAGAGACTTAATCTCATAGTTCAAGTCCCATAGCTTGGAGATTGTTTCCATGATTCACAAAGTTTCCTTTAGGTAAAAACTTTAGGAAAGGGTGCAAGATTTTGCAACAATAGTTTTTGGCATGCTCGATAAGACTATCATTAAAAGATTCAAATAAGTTTCTAGAACCTCCATTGGTCATACCACAATTTTTGGCATGCTTGGTGGGACAAGAAGATTCAACTACATAAGTCCACTGGTTAGCTAGTTGATCTAAATCCATTGAGAAATCGGGTGTTTTTCTTAGTGTCAGCAACCTTTGGAGGCATTTATCAAACACCATGATGACTCTAGTGCATGATGTACTTGTTTCATATAGATACAGTGTTGGTATGTAAAGATCAACCTTGATTTTTGTGATTTTCAAGATTTTCTATGAAATTGCAACTTTTATGAAGCCCTAATAATGGACCCATTTCATAGAAATAGCTATTATTCCACCACATATCATGATAATTATATTCCTTAGCCCTCATATTATGAGTTTCAATCTCATCCTTAGGCTAGTTATAGCTAGTATGCTCAAAATTATTACTCTCCCTCTACCCCTATTCCACCAGTCCCAACATCCCCATATAAACAACTAAAAGATATGATGTTGGAATACCAAGAGGTGGTGGACTGTATGCTTCATGGATAAAGAAAAATGTTGCTAGCCCATGATAGGCAACCTAAGGAGATTAAAAGGTAGGCTGAGCTTGATTTTCAGCAATGGGAGGTCCTACCGGGGTAGTGTGAACAATATTATCCTTGTCAGGTCTCTCCTCAACAACAAGAGTCAAATTTTCTAACCCTCCTTCACTCTCTGAGTGAGATATAAGGAAGGCTTAGTTTGAGGAAAATCTTCCAAGAAGGGTGGTTATAGATAAGAGGGAGACAAAGTGTAGGCTTGCTCAAATGCAAGTTGTTAAGACACAAAAGCCTCCAAGGAGAAAATTTTCTTATTTTTTGTAGAATGGCCCTCCTATCCTATAGAATAACTTATCAAAGATAAAGGCCCACTCACAAAAAACATTTCCAAATCCATCTATAGGAGAGCCACCTAAAAACAAGTTTACTAACTTCAAAAAGAGTGAGCCTCCCCAGTTTTCTTTTCCTTGCCACAATGACCAAAGGCCTGTAACTCCTCAGCTTGATGTGGAGTTCTAGCCTATTGAGGAGAACAAGGAAGTAGCTGTTGAGACAAAGGAAGATGATCTAATCCTCTTATCTAAAGATCTTCCTTCCATTGTTGAAGAAGAAAGAGAAAGGGTTATTCCTTTCCTTGAGGAACAAGTCATGGCTTTTGAGCTTTTAAAAGAAAATGAGGATCTGTTGTAAGCTAAGGAGGGAGAAGATTATTCATTGCAATAGACTGCCCTTCATGATATGGAGGATTGTTGGTAAATAGATTGTTTAGTTTTATTAACTCTTTGAATGACCAAAACTTAGGAACAATGGTTGATTACAAAAATTTGGAAATTTTAGCTAAATGACTGATTTCCCTCTGAATTTTATAGGTACAACTCCCTTATGGTTATGATTTTCAATAAATCTGTTTGTTCCTAATCGTAAAAAGGGGGTTTGTTCTTGACCCAAGAATAGAAGAGGTAAACCAAGTTAGGCCTAAATAGGAACTAACTTAAGAAAATATTTAGGTGTTAATGTTAATCAAATTTGTGAACTCATACATCTTACAAACTTGTAGAATTTGATAATACAGTAATGAATTCCATTT
Source organism: Cupressus sempervirens (assembly GCA_028749045.1). Classification (NCBI taxonomy): domain Eukaryota; kingdom Viridiplantae; phylum Streptophyta; class Pinopsida; order Cupressales; family Cupressaceae; genus Cupressus; species Cupressus sempervirens. The sequence goes on from CM053790.1 coordinate 22,141,261, forward strand.
ATGAATTATCTATTTAACAAAATGCTTTTGATTCTAATATGCAACGAACTAACTTAAAGAAAAATGAAAGATAGGATCTCTTAACCTTCGATAATACTATTATTATCCTCACTTCACTGTATTGAACATGGAAAAAGATCTTTGTTTATTCCTTAGCTCAATTCAATTGCAAGAGATATCTTTAACTAATACTAAAACAATGGAACATTAAATAATTGATATAAAACACATTCAACTTGTCTATGCAACATGAATTATCTCACACCAAAAATTAATTGACCTTTCATTAATCTTTCAATTAGATACATATAGGATTCTAAGATGATCATTACGAAAAAAGGAATTCAATTGGTACATTTCCTCAAAGTGACAAATGACAAGGAGCCAATTATTAGTTACAAATGCTCATAAAGATACAAAAGGATGGGATATATGCCACTTTGCCTTCTTTCACTTTTTTGACTTCACCCTATAGGCCTTGGTAGCTACAATGATAAGGATAAGATCTTTGTGTTAGTGAACATGAATGTTAGTGTATCTCAGGAGCCACTTCTTGAGCCAGATGTTTAATAGAATTCAACCTTTCTTGTATTTCCTCCATGGCACACCTGCTGAGCCATTGGAGATCTAACACTTTGTTCTGATCATTAGAAGATTTCTCTATTAGATTTTCTAAATAACTAGAGAAATTATCATGCATGATAGAAACTCCAATTATTCCCTTACCTTGTCCACTAGTTTGGGAGTCGGTGTGTAGGCCCTTTAGCAATTCGTAGTTTTAGTCATGTTCCTCTTTGACTTTGATCTTTGTTTCCTTTAATCCTTCTTCTACCACTAGAATCATTTTAGATTTGAATTGCATTTTTTGTAGCCATTCAAATAAGGGCTTATCTCCCTTAGGAAAAATATTTTCCTCTACTGCTTCCTTAGCCTTCATTTGGATGATCATTTTCAAAAAGAAAATACAATTTTCACTCTTGGCCTTTTATGCTGATAGGGTAGCTCAATTAGTCGAGATGTTATCTTTCTCTATTTTGAGCCTTAGTACTCCATTACTAAGTTTATCTATGATTGAAAGTCCCTCGGATTTGAGCTTTCCACTCCACTCCCTACAAATTTTCTTGAAGTTCTTGTCTTCTTCTAGTCAGGAGATGATAGCCTAAATGTCTATGGTTGTAGGATCGCTGGTGCTTGACACTACCAAAATGCCTACTAGTAGGGTGACTAGTTTCTTGATGAAGCAATTAATCTTGTGAATCTTTGCCTTCATTCTAACTTTAGCTAGTTTGAGACTTTCAAGTTGTTCTTCTATCACATCATTTCTTCTTCAGACTCCCACTTAGTATATTCACTTGTAGGGCTTGCCATATGATCTCGATCAACAAGATCATGTACTTGGATACCTTGGTAGCTATAAGGGAAATATGTCAAATGATGAGAATTGAATGAAGTGACATCAAAATTGACTAATGGAAGCCATGGTTTCTAGGCTAAATCTCCTTTTTTGAAATCCATGTAGCTCCTTATAAATTCTTATGATAAATGCATCATTCAACTTAACATAATCTGCATATGTAATGCCTTGCCTAGAGATCATTGGAAACAAGGATGAAATACAAGCCAATTTTTTTTTTTTTTTTTTAACAAGTATGAGTACACATGACAACATCATACAAGGATCACAAACATCACAACGGAAGACTTCACCATAATCTTGGCACCCAATGAATCTTCGAATGCCACTAACAAACTGACACACACAAACAAAGGTCAACAACGACCATGCACATAATGAGGGCTCGAAGAATTCACCACTCATCAACAAAACACCAAGCTGGGGCAAATGCATAATCCTAAAATTTGGCTAAACCTGAAATCCTGAAGCCCTAAATTTGGCTAAGTTTGAATTTTTGAAGCCTTGAAATTTCCTAGAATCTTTATCTTATCTCAAAGAGGTCTGAAACCTATCTCAAAATATTCGTCACATATATTAAAATATATCTTAAGTATAAGGAATTAAATATACATCAACTTATACTTAAAGATATATTTGTGAAATCTAATAAGGTGTTAATAACCAACTTTCGAACCTTCCTCAGCCAAGCCTAACTGCCTCCTATTTATCGCGCAAGAAAGTGCACTAGTCTTGAGTTTCATGCAAGATCTTCCATCACTGCATGTGAGGAAGTGCATGGCTTCGCACAAGGATTTGCTACACATTGCGCAAATATTTGCATCCCTACACAAGGAAATGCATTGTCGCACAAAGAAGTACCTTCTCACATGAGGACGTACATTCTTGTGCAAGGAACTACCTATCCACATAAGAAAACACATCAGCATGACAACAAAAGAAGAATAAAAAGCATAAAAACATGAAAACCTCCACACCAAGGAGTATCAGATCCACGTAAATTGAGGAATGAAACTTGAGTGCAAAAACAACAAGGAAAGAGAAACATCTATCTATCTAAACCATAGTAGAAGAAAATATTGAATGCAACATTGCAATGAACAAAAGCAACATCACAATATATAGAAATACATCTCAATAACTAAACAACCAAACTAAGTACGTAGTTCCTCCCAACCATCAATAGCATCATAAGAACATCATGGATCCTAGCCATCCCCCACACGTAACATCCCAAGCCACCAACCAGATTGTCGATACTATCATAATAGGGACATCACCACTAAAACATGCTATAATAAAAGCATAAGGAAATCTAACATGCTAGTAATAAAGCATAAGATAATCCTACAAGTAGATAACATCACCTATCACATGCTAAACATCAATAAGCAATAGATAAACTAATATATCAATTCACATCATCTAGTCATAAGCTAAACATCATAATATGGTATGCGTCAAATAAACTAACATCATCTAAACATGATATCCAAGCATTTCAATGAAAGCATAAATCACAAGAAAGAATACTCCAAAACCCAAAGTACCAAGTGAAAACATCCAGCAACGGTCACACTAGGACAAAAGACCATCTCTGTACATCAGTCCCAGTAGTGGTATAGGTAGCTACACCTCCCAACCACATGGTACTCACAGGTTCACACCCACCATGCTGATGGAGATAATGATCCAACCACAAACACACAAAACAACATCCATGGCTTACACTCATGCCAGACAGTATGATGGCTATAACCAAGAACCTAAGAAAATGCAAGGAGTATAGGTCCTAGTTAGACACTCAATAGGCTACTAAATAGGGGCTGACATCATGGAGAGTCACTTGGAATCAAAAAGCCCAAGATCAGATCATTTTTCCTCAAACTTAAATGGGTGCTCACACATTGTGTCCTTGAACTCAATCGAGTGCTCACACATTTTATTATCTTAAATTTTATTACCATTCACACATTTTATTTAGTTATCACTTATATAAAGCTCCCTCTACCAAACCATGGTGCCATGATCGTCAAGCTACAAGATAGAAGCCCCCTCCATATGCTACCCTACCCTACCCTACCCATGCTCATCCTACGACAATTTCTTGTGGGCATGCATACTCCCATCCAAACCCCAATGATCATAACTTTCGAAAGTACCACAGAAGATCAGGCCTTGCAAGTTACCTGACAAATGTACGCACACATATTCATGTGTGGCACACCACCATCACGAAGATATAAACACAAGGACAAGATGAGAACACAATGCAAAACATAACACCCAACCAAAAGCAACTCAAGAGGACAGATTCTACATGAATCCCAAGCCAATATATCCATACATCATGAAATCACTCAACTGACCTCAATCTGAGAGTATGGATTCTACACGAATCTCAATGATGTAGCAAGACCAAACATCATGAACTCACTCAACTGGCCTTAATCTGGGAGCATGGATTCTACATGAATCCTAGTGTCCACGAAACAATAACAAGGGTCCAAAAGAAACAATAACATCAGGTATAAAAATCACTCAACCGAACATGATATCGAGAGTACGGATGTGACACACATCCCAATGCAACATAGAAGTGCAATAATGGTCTGAATGATATCCAAATGGATCATTCAAGTCCACAACCCACAGCCAAGAAAACTCAAGAAAATAGGGTGGCATGCAAAATGAGGTAAAACCTCAAAATTTTGGAAAAACTTTGAAATTGAAACCCATTTGGCCTTTGGGTACAAAAAACCCAAAAATCCAAAAATAAACAAGTTTGGACACCGTATGCAAATATGGCCAACATAAGGTGCAAAACCCCAAACCCTCATCCTAAAAAATAGGGAAATGTTCGTACCTGCCCAATCGGGTAGAACTAGCATATAGAAATGGAGGAAAACACTAATTCTCAGCCTCTAAAAAAATAGCTACTAAAAATAGAAATAGAAATGGAGCCAAAATGATCAAATAGGAAAGCCCTACCTCACTACCAAAAGGGAAAAATGAGAATTTGAACCATAAAATAAATAGCCCACAAAACTAGCTAAAAATTGTGGCAATCCAAGGTTTCCCTAAGTTGGATCCAATGAGCTCAACCTCGCAAAAATCTCATGCCCATAGCTCCCACAAAGAACAAAACAGTAAATCTTCATGAAGAGGATTTTGGGTTTTACTATGCAACTTTCTAATTCAAAAGTGAGAAGTGAGAAATTAAATTCCTTTTTGGATATTTATTCACTTTTCAATTGAATAATCGATTAGGGAAAATAACTAGCCAACCTAGTTAAACCCTGAATCAACTCAAATGAAAATAGGCTATTCTTATAAATAGGAATTCATCTATGGCAAAGCTACTAGAAATTAAAATGAATCAATTAAAAAGCACAAAAACCCAAAAATACAGAAATCTCCTTAACAACTTTCGCGACAATGAGAAACTCTAAATGCGCAGACATGCTCACTAGTCTAATCACATAATGCAAATGAGTTCAGATTTAATAATCACCAAAAGGTTTAATTTAAACATTTAAAATAAAGATACCTTGACCATACAGGGATGACATTGGTAAAATATGAATAGTTGAATCACTAACTCCATGTGCCACTGCTAGGGCTATAAATCATGCACACTAAACAACACGATCAAGTGCAATTGCATATAATAACATAGACAAAGCAATAAATGCATTAAATCATCTAATTTAGCCATTTATTTAATTATATTAAAATAATCTATTGACATCACTCATGTTCGCATAAAGCATAACAACACAAGAATGGAGTAAATAACCATAGCATTAAATCCATCACATAACATAATTAGTGATATGCCCAAATACTAGATAACCAAATATCATCATAAAACACACTATCATCTCAAAACAACATCATCATACAATATGATCAACTGAACATCATAGTAATCTAACATCTATGATGCTGAAATCAAGGTACAACGTCTAACCCTCAGGTCATCTCAAAAGTAAAACATAACATAAGTAACAAATATCTCTCAGGTCAAAATATAACAAGGTAAATGTCCACAACACATAACCAAATAATCCAATTGGACAATCCATTTCTAATTACTTAAGCATTTAATAATGGTTGTTAACACAACATGAAAAGGAACTTAAAATACATAAGTAAAAACATTCATAAACATGACTAACCATTGCTATAGGAACCTAGTGCAAGGTAGTAGGTAATAGTACACAATGCAATCTCTGCACACATCTCAGGGTAATCATGAAACAACCTCATGATACCACATCAATCCTGGTAACCACTGGCACAAACCTCAGTGAACTATAAATCACATCATAATCTCATAAATCAGTCAAAGCATAATTAAAGCAACTAATACAAAAACATACATCAAATCACCTCTATAGTGTAGACCACTCATGATCCCAATCATGATCCATCACAAACAAAAGATCAACAAGGTTGCATCCATTAGGATAGCTTACAAAAGTCAAATGGGAAAGGCACTATAGCATAACTATTCTATAATTGTAGACATGGATAAAATTCATAAGATTTAACATCATCAGGGAAATTCTCCAATCTTGGGAGGCAGGGCCATAATTACAATGAGGCCAACATGTAAGTGAAGGAGGAAGACATATAGAATGTATTATAGAACTTGGCTTCCCGAAGAGCATTGGAAAGAATTTTGCTTACCTCTTGTGCCCAATAAATGTATTGGGTATCTAAGAAAATTACTTGAACTAAAATGAAATACTGCTCGACAAAATTTAAAGCTTCTACCTCACCTTTCAAAATATGTAGGAGAACCAAAATATCAATGATTTTTGGCTTAAGATTGGTCCCAAAAAAGGTTTTGGGAACTTTATTCTTATCAGTCCATGGTTTTTGGAACCATGTCCTCATGATTTCTTTCCTCTACATCATCTTCTTTGCTAAGAATTTTGAGATAGCTCCACCAAATCTTGAATCAAAGAAATCCTCCTACTTTGGTACATGGACTTAGTTCACCACAATTTTCCTATCAATTAAGATTAGCACCATATCATCAAGTAGCACAATTTGCCTAGTTTTTGGGTTGTAGTGATGAATGTGTTTGTAAATCAACTCAAGAGCTTGGACAAAAATTGGGAAACCAGTGGCCTCAACTAAATTTCATCCTCAAAGCTTCTTGATAAGGGATGAATTCATTCATATTCTACCCTTTTTTGGAAGTCTTCCCTATTAAACAAGTGAAGGGAAGTATCTATGAAGTTATGCAATTGGGACTTGATCCTAGTTAAACCATCAAAAACTATGAGCTTGGTTGCCATAAGTTCATGAACAAGATTTTGAATCAAGAAAGTGAATGAGACAACGAATGTAATAGTCATAGGTTTTTCAAAGGCTATGTGTATTGATAGAATAAAAAGTGACAACTTATTCAACTGCTTGTGCATCTTTATATGAGAGCTTCAATTCACCTATTGATCTTCAAAATTTGCTCCACATGAATGAAAATTTATGTAAATACCTATTGGATAGTAAATGCAAGAGTTCAATGGACATCTAGGGGTCTTTTTACTATTTCATTCAACTCAACGATAACTTTCTATATGCCCACTACTTACTTTTTCTATTTTCCTTTAAGTTTCAAAAAGTTACCATTAGGGTACCCTATTAAGGAAATGAGATTATTGCTATATTTCTTCTTCCTTAATGATTCAATCCATTCCATATCATTCTAACATACTCTAAATCCAGTAAGGGGCTAACTTTAATCATTAACTTGGTTTTCTTGAAAATTTGAAAAATTGTGTTCATGTATTGGAAACCCAACAAGGAGAAGCCAGTTTCCATTATTTCGCTGATGCTTCCTTCTAGGTCAAATCTTTGACAATTGTATTTTTAAAAGCTTGAAATTCTTGAAGGACCTATTTGAGAATCATTAAACATCGTGTTTTTCACTTCAAACCATTTTGTGGAAAGCTATCTTCATGGGTTGAAGACTCGTTGAGGAGAAGACAATTTCAAGTTTTCTACTAAGGCTTAGCAATGAATGTGAACAATGCTTGGAAATATTGATTTACATTCAAACATTAATTTATTTTAGAATCCTTAACCCTTTGCATGTTTTTAATCCATATGTGTCTTCAAGTGATTATTACAGGAAATCACCTTCATGGGTCAAAAACTCGCCAAGGACAAGATGATTTTTAAATTTCTGCCAACACCTACTTATCAAAGAGTGGTACAACATAAGTGAATATGGAAAATTATTGATCATAAAATGAAAAATTTGATCTCTATTAGACTAGGTACTAACTTACTCAATTAGTCACAAGGTTAAACAAATACCCATTAAACTCTAATTGAAAGAGAAGTTGAGATGGGAAAATCTAATAGAGATCACCTAACCTTAGGGACTTAGAATTAGACTCCAACATAACTAAGTACTAGACTCACTTCACCTACTACATAAAACTCACTTTTTCCAACTGGTTAGAAAATAAAAAAGTGGCGCAATAGCTGGCTCTATCTGGGGACTTAGACAATCTATGTCCAAGCAAGGAATTCAATATCTTTGGTTTTGTAAAACTTAAAAGGTGGCTAAACAAAAAAACTAAAGCAGGAAAAAGTAAGGGAAACTAAACCAAGAAAAACAAAAATGAAAACTAAACATAACTATGATACAATATAGTGCTGGAATAATCAAATGGGAAGTATACTTCTGAGAGGGGGGGTGAATCAGAAGTATAACACTTTTAACCTTAAAAATTTTTAACTAAAAATAAATTTCACGCATTTAAAAAAATTAAATAACCATAAAATAAACACATGCATCACAACACATAACACCAAATTTGATAAACTAGAAACCCTCCAAAATGAGAAAGTAAAACTAGGGTGGGGATGATACCCATAAAATCACTACAACAATAATGTTTGACCACTTTTGATGGTATACCCTATTAAAGGCCTGCCCTATTAAAGGTTATACATTGTATCAATAGTGACCTAGTTAAAGGATTTACAAACACTTTACATGAAGTGTCACCCTATTAAAGGATTTTATCACCTCTTCAAAGGATCTACAACCTAGTTGTTAAGCTAACCTATAAACATAGGATTTTCCTTCTAATACAATTGCTAGAGAGTATTAGACTAATAAACTTGATAGCTTACAATCCTCGATTGTTGAATTTAGGCACTTGATCTGCTCATTCTGATCTTGATCCTCTAAGTTCTGATATCTATTTGATGCACTTGATTTGTTTTGATCAACTAGATACTGCAATGCTTCTCTGTTCCTCTAAGTCTTTTCACTCTTCCCACTAAATTTTTCTATAGTTTACCCATACACTGCTCTCATCCATGCATACAATGGGGTTTTCTTCCTCATTTTAAAGATATCAAAGACTTAGGGTTAGGTATGGATCTATGATCCATATTGAATCTTAATTTCTTTCTCATTCCTTGCACTTTTCTTATTAGTTGCATGCCTTCTCTATTTTTCTTATTGGTTGCATGCTGATTGCATAGGAAAATGAAAAGATTTGATCTTATCTTTTAATCCCTTCAAAATTCTTCTATGTCAGCTCAAACAAAATGGTTTACATCTAAGTTTGTGAAGGCACAAACTCATATGATAATTCTGTGTTACTTGGCACATATTGGATTACTGGTGCTTGACACATATATGATTCTAGTTTTCTCGGCACCTATTGCATTCTGGCTTGCTCGACATCAACTGTGACTTGACACCTAAATATCACTCGGCTCATATGGTTCACTTAGCACTTGAGGTCACTTGGCACCTGTATCATACTCAACACTTGATCTTCATTCGGCACCTAAAGATTGCTCAGTATCTGAAGATCACTCAACACCTGTTGTAATTCTATTTGGCTCGGCACATATAGTGTACTCGGCTTCTATGTGAAAATTGGTTAAGTGTGTTGACACTCAATTGTCAAAACCAATCTGAGACCAACAATCTCCCCCTTTGACATGAGTGTCAAAAACACTTAACTAAACATTATGCTTGAACTTATGAGTATGTTATTCAATCTATTCAGCATATATACAAAATTCCAAAAACTTGTTCAAAATTTTGTGAAGAACAATATATTTCAAAATTCTTTTAACTCCTCCTAAGTTTATCAGCCATTTTCATTCCTGTGACCAAAATTTTGTACTACATCTATCTCATGCTAATGTATCTCATACTCTTTGCCTTTGCCCTATTATCCAATCTATTTCATGTGCCTGCTTGCTGACCTATTCTATCTATTACATTTTCACTTGTTCTACATTTACAAAATTTTATTCATATCTCCCCCTTTTATATGTCTCCCCCTTTTTGCTACCATGGGATATGTACAATCTTTCCCCCTTTATTCTCCAAAATAATGAAAGAATGTAATTACTTAGTAATCTCCCCTTTATTTCATATCTCCCCCTTTTTTAACACTTATGTCAAAAGGTGCTAGGGGTTAAGACCATATTTTTCCAAAAATGTACTATTTACCTCCATAATAATTTTAAGAGTTGCATCCCAATTTGCCAAAGCAATTTCTAATGACTTGTGTTGGATGGCAGTCTCTACAACAAGATGTACAAGCCCTTCCATTGTAGAAATATTAGGATCTTTCTTTAGAACAATCTCAACATAGGCTTATTCTTTATGGAGTACTTCCAATAGAGGCATGATGGAAGATTGTATTTGCATTAATCTAGCCTTAATATTGTCTTCTTCAGTTGTTAGTGTAGCTAATTCTTTTTGTGTGTAAAGTGTTTAAGAAAAATGCTTCTCACTCTGAGCTAGGTCTTTTGGTAGTTGCATGCTAGAAATCTTTAGATTTCTCTCTAGGATCAGTATCTTTTGGCTTGTCTCTTTTGTGAAATAGGAAAAATCACACAACTTTTTGTATAATGAGAATATATTCTCAAGTACAATTTTTACCTTTTCAATCTTTTTAGCCAATGTGACTTGGGATAGTGCTATTTCAATAGTTATTTTCCCATTCACTTTCCCTTGAAACTTCCTTTCAAACCATTCCATGAGTTTAACATTTGTCTCTTGGTCTTCCCTTGTCACTTGGTCAACAATATCTAACAATTATTCCATTATAGGCTTTGTTTCATCTAGTGACTGCAAGCTAAAGGCATCCATAAAGCTGTCCTTAATCTCATGCAATTCTTGCTTATGTTTATACTCCTTCCTAAGTATTTATTACCTCTTTCTCCTATTCAATGCATCTTGCATCTCTGTGATCTACTCAATGCTGATTGTCTTGGAGTCATAGGTAGGTATGACAATTTCTTCATCTAACTCAGGGTCTCCATAGTTAAGAACCCTAGTCACTTTGGTTGAGCTCAAGCCCAGTGTAGAAATTTGCAAAGGTATGGCATCAATGCTCAACTTCTGAAGAGTTTTTTTAGGAGTGTATGTTTTAGGTAACTCTACCAATGTTTGTATTGTAGCTTGCTCCTCATATTTTGATTTATCTTCCTTTTCCTTATCTATTATCCCCTGATCAATCACAATAATCTAAGGTGTACCTATTGATTGTACTATAGGATTAGATATAGCAATCTATCATATTTTCTTTGTGTTTCACTACCTCTACCCTCGGCTTCTGTATTGTGGTATCAACTATTATAGATGTATCAATTATTGCAATTGGTGGTGGAAGCATTAAAATTTGAGTACTAGTAGCTATAGAGATGAAAGGTGGTTCTTGTGGTTTCACCTTGTCTCTAATTGGTTCTACTACAACCTTTTTCAACTCATCCACACTCACCGATACATGATTTGTGCATAATTGTGCCTGTAGAGTTGATTGGTGAAGGATCTTCTTGAGATCCTCTGTAGTCAATGGATTCATATTCTGACAAGATTTTTGAATAAAATCCTTTACAATTATAGTTTTTATAGGTATGATGGTTACATGAGGAGGGCTAGGAGGTGGCAATTGTGTGTCTTGCACACTCTGGTCTTGTTGATGCTCATGCTCAACTACTGCCATTTGATCTTCTTTTTGTGTCTCCTCCTCACCTTTTTCTTTCTCCTCTTCCACTTTCTTCTCTTCTTCTTTCTTCTCTTCTTCTTTCTTTTCTTCTTCTCTCTTCTCTTCTTCTCCTTTTCTTGTTTCCTCTACTTCTATTTTGTCTTCTTTCTCCTTCTCATTGGCCTTAGCCTTATTTGTTTCTGCATCCTTCTCTTCTTGTCCATCCTTGTCATCTGTTATGTTATATATTGATTTCCATAATCTTATTGATTTCTGGACAACTTCTTCAATTTTGTTTTGTAGGATGCTAAAATTTCTATACTTTGGTGCAATTTTTCCACCATGTTTCTTGTTAGCCTTAGTTATTTAACCTCTAGTCAAATTAGGCATCACTTGTGCCAGTGTTGATTATCTTATTTCTTTCTCCATTTTTAAACAATAATTCCATTTATTATCAATAATCTCATATAACTCCCTAGGCATAGTAGTGTCTAACTCAAGAGGTGTATTGTTAAATTCTTCCATCATGGCATACATTGACTCTTCTATCTTGTTTTGGTCGTCTCTACTTCACTTATTGAAATCAATATTTTTCAAATCAGAAAAATCTACATTCTTAACATTTTCACAAATTTCATCTATATGTGACTTAGGAGGATGACTTACCACTCTATATTGGTTGGTGTCCTCTAATTGTGCTCTTTCCTCTTCATTAGACTCTAGTTGTGCTACATACTTCCTCCTTTTCTTTTGCACTGGACTAGTTTTCTCAATAGCCTTCTTCTTTTCTTTCACTTGCTCCTTGGCCTTTTGAGTAGAGGTTCTTATAATGGCTCTTGTTGTAGGTGTCTTCTTTGCTTGTGTTGTTTTTGTAGCCTTCTTTGCTTTGGGTTAGGTTGTAGGCTAAGTTTTTGCCTTTCTCTTCTTGGGTTCTTGGGCTGGTGCTTCCTTGGCTTCTTCTTCCTCCGTGCCTTCTTCCTCTTCTTTATCCTCACCTAAGCCCTACGTTGATTCAAATGGGCCTTGACCCTATTCATCTTCTTCATCCTCATCTTCTTCTTCCTCCTCCTCAACTACCCCTTCAATGCCTTCACCAAATTTCTTCTTCAATTTCCTTACTAGTTTATCTTTCTTCTTTATGGTGGAGGTGGGCTTTAGTTCCATGTCTACTTCGGAATGCACAACATCATATGTTCCAAAATGGGTTGCCTCCTTATCAATTTCTTCTACAAGCAATACTATGATTACTAGTAAGGCTTCATCAATATTTATCTCATAACCTAGTGGCCTTAGCCATCTCACCCTTGGAACTATTGCTTGGATATAAGTGTAATCAATGTCAACTAAGAAGTAGATATCATTGATGTGTTGTTCCACTAGGGAAACTGGTATCCTAAGTCTTTGCTTCATGGATTTCTTAAAATCCTCAAAATAGCTTGTCATAAGAGAGTCAAAGTTGTCTCCCATTTTCTCAATATACTCATTGGTTTGAGTAATGGTTGATTTGTCCATTTTCCAGTCAACTTTACCAAAAGAAGGAAACTCTTCCAAAATATAGAAAAATATGCAGATAAGAACTAATCCAAACTTACATTGGGCACCTTTGGATCTTCTGATTACTCCAAGATTCTCCATGATTTGCTACAATATCAATTCTGACAAATCATATGTATGATCTTTCTTGACAAGTTTATATGCTACATCCATAGCAATACATGGTACACTATTTAGTCTACTAGATTGATATAACTTGTGAGAAATGACTCTCATAGAAAAATCTAGAAGGGGATCTACAATTATGTCAATGGCCATGCCCCTCTTGTTCCATTTTGCCTCGATGTTCTTTTCAATTGCTTCTTTTGAATCACTGCACAGGGTCTTGGGCTGATCTAGGGTTGGGAAACTTGTAACCCTATGCACTATTCTCTTTGTTATCTTCACGGGTCCTCCTTCTAACCACAAATATCCATTGTGTATCATACTGAGAACAATTCTTATCCATTCTATTTTGAAGCCTGTGGGGTAGACTAGGGCATGGGTTAAACCCTTTTTCTCAACTATCTAACATTCATCCTTTAATATCTTGTTATCACATAGTTTATCATAGTCTTGAAAAATTTCCAAATCTCCTATTGCACCTATTTTGCAATTGTAACACTTCCTTACATCCTGTACCATGACAACTCTGGGCAGAATAATGGACAATGCACCGGCAGGGTCATTTTTATAGGTGACTTTTGGGATTGGCCTAAACTCGGGTTGTTTAACCTCATTACTAAGAAATTAAACCTCATGGCCTTCCTTATCCTTTGAATTCTTATAACTAGAAGCCATTTTATTGATCTAGGGTTTTAAAAGATTTAAACTTTAACACTCTGCAACTCAGCACTTGAAGAATACCTTAGATCAATGACATCTATGCTTGATCCTTGTTGAAATCTGTGTAAAATGGCTTCAATGCTATTCTTTGATCTCTTCTATGCTCTTCTTATCTTTTCTCTACATTTGAATGGTGAGAAATGATAAAAAATTAACCTTATCCCTTTCAAAACTTAGCATTATATTCTTAGTGCATACAACTGTACACTCGGCTCATGACTTAGCTTCCATTGGTTTTCCATTACTCGACACTAACTAGATTTCTATCACTCAAATTCCATTGACATTTCTCAACTCGGCACTAACTATCAACTCAATTGCAACTAACTACTTGGCTTGCATTGGAACTTTACGCGACATCCACAAATAGCTCGGCAACACTTGTAGAAAATTTAAGTCTTATCTTGGCATCTTTTCTCATGTCTCCTTTGCAATGCTTGTTAGTCTTGGGACTGATGCATGATATAACTTTGTCTATCAATCCCATACACCTATCCTTTATTAGTTGGATGAGGTGTGATCAATTGATCTATTAGGTGAAGTGATCCCTTCATTTGATGAGGTACATTCATCTTTCTTCTTCCAAGTCTTGTTCATTTGCCCTCTGATGTGTTCAACATCTACCTTCTCTTTTCCTTTGTTGACTTCTGACTTGGGTGCCTTTGACTTTTTTGGGCAATTCCTTCTGATATGACCAGTCTTCAAGCAACTAAAACATGTGGTTTGACTTAACCATTTGCTATAGTTCCCTCTAAAATTTGTCCTTATGTAGTTTTCAAGAGTGTGTCCATATTCTTGATAGTAATGACAACTCTACCTAGTATTGTAGTCCCAATTGTAGTGGTGTCCATGATTGTTTCTTCTTGTAGGATGGTTAGGTGTCCATGTAGGCTTTGATCTACATTCAAAAGCTCTATGTCCATACTTCTTGCAATTCTAGCAGTGACCTTCAGACTTTGGTTTCTTAATAGTCCTAGTCTTGCATTCATGTGCTTGATGCCCTTGCTTTTTGCACTTGTGACAATAGCTTGCATTCTTAGGTTTATCATCTTGATTGTTCTTCTTACTCCTACATACATTAGCAGTGTGTCCTTTTTTATTATACAAATGACAAGTAGGTATAGTGTTCTTACATTTGTTACTCCTTTGTTCTACAGTCTTGGATGATTCTCATAGTTCAGTGCATGTGTAACCAAGTCCTGAAGTATCATTACTAGCCCTTAGTGATTTTAGTAGCTACTCAAAGTACTTAATAGCCTCATTGGGTTTGTTGAAAATTTTTGCAACTTTCCTCTCTTTTTTAAAATCATTTTGCAATTGTTTATTCTATATCTTCAGTGTAGAGATCTCAATGTCCTTCATATTTAGCTCATGATGTGCGTTCATCATTTGGCTTAAGGTGTCTAGTTGCATTTTTGAGATTATTTCAAACTCAATTGTCTTTTCCTCCTATATATTGGTAAGGTTTGTCTTGTCATCTTCTATCATGACCTTTTCTTCAATGGCTCTTTTATTTTGTTCAATCACTTCACAAAGCATTATGGCTTGTGATTCTTGTTCAAGCTTGAGTATTTTGATTTCTTCTACTTGAGCTCTATTTTTCTCCATCAATTCTGCTATTGCTTCATCAAACTCCTTGGAATATCCATTGGAAAACACTTTTTTGGTATCAATCTCCTTGTAGTTTATGTCATTTTTAGCTATGGCTATATCCTTCCTTCTTTTCAAGGATTTTCTCAATTCTTCTCTAGCTTCCTCCAAGTTGTGTAGAGCAAGGTGTACATCAATCACCTGATTCTCTATAATCTTCCCAAGTTTGAAGACTTCCATCTTCAAATATTTTCTCTAAGCTGTTAGGCTTCCCTTGTGAGAACCTTGTTGTGATACCAATTGTTGGAATAATCAAATGGGAAGTATACTTCTGGGGGGGGGGGGGGGGGGCGTGAATTAGAAGTATAACAATTTTAACCTTAAAAACTTTTAACTAAAAATAAATTTCATACATGTAAACAAATTAAACAACCATAAAGTAAACACATGCATCGCAACACATAACACCAAATTTGGTAACCCAAAAACCCTCCAGAATGAGAAGGTAAAACTGGAGTGGGGATGATACCCACAAAATCACTGCAGCAATAATGTTTGACCACTTCTAATGGTCTAACCTATTAAAAGGCTATACATTGTGTTAATAGTGACCTATTTAAAGGATTTACAAACACTTTACATGAAGTGTCACCCTATTAAAGGATTTTATCACCTCTTCAAAGGATCTACAACCTAGCTATTAAGCTAACCTGTCAACATAGGATTTTCCTTCTAATATAATTGCTAGAGAGTATTGGACTAATAAACCTAATAGCTTACAATCCTTAGTTGCTGAATTTAGGCACTTGATCTGCTCATTCTAAACTTGATCCTCTACAATTCGATATCTATTTGATGCTCTTGATTTGTTTTGATCAACTAGATACTGCAATGCTTCTCTGTTCCTCTAAGTATTTTCACTCTTCCCATTGAATTTTTCTATAGTTTATCAATACACTACTCTCATCCACACATACAATGGAGTTTTCTTCCTCCTTTTAAAGATATTAAAGACTTAGGGTTAGGTATGGATCTATGATACATATTGAATCTTAATTTCTCGCTCATTCCTTGCACTTTTCTTATTGGTTGTATGACTTCTCTATTTTTCTTATTGGTTGCATGATGATTGCATAGGAAAATGAAAAGATTTGATCTTATATTTTAATCCTATTGAGATTCTTCTATGTCAGCTCAAAAAAAATGGTTTACATCTGAATTTGTGAAGGAACAAACTCATATGTTGATTCTATGTTACTCGACACATACTATATTACTGGTGCTCGACACTTATATGATTTTGGTTTGCTCAACACCTATTGCATTTTGGCATGCTCAACACCTAGATATCACTTGGTTCATATGGTTCACTCAGCACTTGTATCATGCTCAGCACTTGATCTTTACTCAGCACCTAAAGATTGCTCGGCATTTGAAGATCACTCAACACTTGTTGTAGTTCTGTCTGGCTTGGAACATATAGTGTACTTAGCTTCTATGTGAAAATTGGTTAAGTGTGTTGACATTCAATTATCAAAACCAATCTGAGACTAACATACAGGGGTTACTTATTTTCAATTTGGAACTCAATAGAGCTTCAAGTCCTAACCATTATAGGCCAAGGGAAGTACTTCACCATCTGGATATGCCAATTTAAATGAGTTGTTTTCAAAATCTTGATGAATGGTGAATGGTCCTTTCCATAGAGTATCAAACTTTCCATGCATTCCCTTTGGTACTTTTCATTTATCCCATAGTAGTATAATATCTCCTATCATAAACTTTAACGATCTGAACTTCTTATCAAATATATTTTTCACATGCATCTGATGTTGTGTAATGTGATCCACAATTTCTTCTCTTTCTTCTTTGATCATTCTCAAATATAGGATCCTCTTCTCCAATCCATCTTTATAGATTTCATTTTCAATAACTATCCTTAATCTACTTGTAGCCAATTCCAGAGGTAAGGGAATACTAGCTTCCACTCTATAAACTAGTTCAAAAGGGGAAATTTTGATCACCCTCTTTGGGGTCACTTTGTTTGCCCAAAGTGCCTCGTGAATCTTCTTGTGCTAGGACTTCTGATTATTTGATACCAAAATTTTCAAAATGTTCACCAAGTTCTTGTTGGTGGACTTAGCTTGACCATTCCCTTTCAGAAAATAGTTAGATGAGTGACTAATTGTTATGCCATATTCAAAACAAAACTTAGTGATTTTAGTTGAAGGGAAATATGTTGCACTATTCATTACCAGTGTAATGGGCACACCAAACCTAACTAGTATATTTTCCTTTATGAATTCATAAACTACTTTGAAAGTGGTCCTCTTCATTGCCTACACCTCCACCCATTTTATGAAATAATTGGTTGTAGTGATGATGTAGGTGTCACTAGCGCTAGATGCCAAATTAATAGGGCCAATAAAATTGAGACCCCATTGTTGGAAAGGACCTTCAATTACCACAAGTTTGAGAGGTAGTGTAGCTAACTAGGCCCTACCCATGAAAATTTTACTTTTTTTGCATTTAGACACCTAGTAGTAGGAATATTTAAACATTCTAAACCAATAATAACACTATCACATATATTAAAAGCAATAACTAAGGATGAGAAATGCTACCTGAATGCTTCATCATGAAACATTTTCAACAATCTCTCTTGTTGTTTATCTACGTACCTAAGAAAAGTTTTGAATAAGGATCTTTTGAAAATTTTATCATCCCAAATCACATACTTAGTGACTTTTAATTTGAGGACTCTTGTTTTCTTTGCTATCAATCCTTGAAGAGATTCACAATATGTTAGGAGGTATGTAATATTTCCAAATCAAGGGTCTTGTAGATGCACTGTCAAAACCAATTTTTTCTCATCCTCTTCTTCAATGTTTCATTCTCTACTATAGCCTTGCATAAGGCATTACCTCTCACTAACTTTTTAGGCTTAATTTCAATGTCATACTCCTATGTTTTAGCCACCCACATCCCTCTGGTATTTCACCCTACATCTTGTAGATTTAATGCACTCTTTACTGCTATGTTAGGTACATGAACTATGAAATGGGAGTGTAGGATATAAAATCTAAAAAATTTCAATGCTTTGACCATGACAAAAGCATGTTTTTCAATTTGAAAATATTTCAACTCATGACTCTTCAGGGGTATACTCATGAAGGAAATAGAGGCTTGTATTCCTTCTTTATTATCCTGCATAAGGATAGCTAACAAGGTGTGTTTAGAAGAATAATGATAGATCATGAAATATAGTTTATAGTTAGGATAATATAGGACTAGAGCATTATCAATGACAATCTTTATATTCTAAAAATCTTGTTTTCTGGCATCATTCCATTTAAAACTTGAATTTCCTTTCATAATATCTACAATAAATTTAGTGGTTTCAGAAAAATAAAGCACAAACCTTCTAAGGAAATTTACTTGTCCAAAAAATGACTTAACTCCCATCTTTCTTATAGGTAGACTCAGTCTTTGGATGGCTTTAACTCATTCAAGATCAATTCTTATGCCTTCTTATGATACTATGTGATTAGGCAACTTTCCTTCCATCATGTAGAAAATGGATTTCTTAGGATTCAAAGAAATTTCATGCTCCTGGCATCTTTGCAACACTTTCTTCAAATCCTTTATGTGATTTTTCCTCCTCTTTGAGAATGTAATAAATTCATCTAGGTATGTGATGATGATTATATATTTCAACTCAACAAAATATTTATTCATACACCTCTGAAAAGTGGTCCCAACATTGATAAGACCAAATGGTATTCTATGATATGTGAATGTACCCCACAGAGTGGCAAAGGCTATCTTGTATTGATCTTTCTCTTCTACCTCTATTTGGTTGTATATTCTATGATATGTGAATGTACCCCATGGAGTGGCAAAGGCTATCTTGTGTTGATCTTTCTCTTCTACCTCTATTTGGTTGTATCGGGCATGGACATCATTTATGTTCTAGCCACTATTTATAGTAGATAGTCCATGTTAGGGAGGGTGTAATTATCCTTCAAAGATGCTTGGTTTAGATTTATAAAATCTCTACAAATCCTTATCTCTCTATTCTTCTTTATGATTGGTACTATATTTTCTATCCAAGTAGAGTGATGAATAGGTTAGATGATTCTTTTCTTTAGCATCTTTTCAACCTCTCAAAATTTGGCATCAGCCACCTTTGAATTATAGTTCCTCTACTTCTATCATAAATGAGTCACATTAGGTTTCAAGGGGATCTAATGTTTCATTTTTTTGCCTCTATAGCTTTTTAGGTCTTCATAACTCCATGTGAATACATCTTGATATTCTATAAAAAGTTGTATAGTGGCTTCCTTTTCCTCAGATGCACAACATTTTGTGATATTAACAATTTTTGGATTTTACATGTCTCTAATGTTTACACCCTCATATTCACCTATAGTAGGTCTTTTTTCTATTCTCTTTTTCTTAATGTAAGTATCATGTCTATTGAATAGCTTTTCCAATGATACAAAGTATGGGGGAATGATATTACCTTGTAACTAGATTGCATTAGCTTTGGATCCTCTTTTTTCTCCTTTTGAGAGTCCTCTTAAATAGCTTCATTAGAATGATCTTCGCGAACAGCCTTGGAATTTTCTAAGAATAGTTATAGACTTCTATTGTCTTCAAACACTTGTCAGGCTTCCATATTATTAGGCACCGAAGGCCTATATATAATATCTACTTGATACTGTTTATTTTTGAATTCTAGATGAGGAAGTAGTAGGGAGGAAAAAATGGGCTATAAATCTACCTTAGAGTTCATCTCCCTTGGGACTGATTCAATCAAGAATGCATCTAACCCTTTAATTTCATCCCAGACCCTATTTTTGTAATTCTTCAATTTATGATTCTTTATAGAGTACTACCCTCTGATTTTTGATACAACAAGTTTTGCATCACCTCGAGCCGTTAGTATTTTAATACCTTTTTTATTTTGTAGCTATTATCCTAAGTAACAAGGCTTCATATTTTGTTGTGTTGTTCATTCTAGTGTCCAAATCGGTGGTGATTCTTCTTCCTCAATAAGAATTTGATCCCCAAGCCTTTCAGCATCTAGGTCATCTGAGACCTCTTTAGTGAACAATATATAATTACCAAATTCTAATTCTTAGTAGAGGATTTGAGCTTTGGGATTTTCTAACTTTAGAACTGTAAACTTGGCTTTCTCTTCAAGATCTAATTTTACTTTCTTGCTTTCTATGGGTATGATCACTTGGGACCAATCCAATTTTATTTCTCCTCCTAGGTCTCTACAAAAAAATTTCTTAGGAGAAAACCATAGCTAGGTGGAATATCTACAACTAGGATAGTTAACAATAATTTCTTTTCTAGGTGGGAGGCTAGTGCTATTTGAGTCTCTTTGATTTGCCCAAGTAATAGGACTTTTTTGGAATCCATAGAATAACATCTACCATGAACTTTGGTAAGAGTAAGGCCTAGAGGTTTAGCTACAGGATAAGGCATCACATTGTCTAAGGCACCCAAATCAATTATACAGTTGCTTAGTTTGCACCCATTACTATATAATGACACATAAATTAGGTCTAGTTTCTAGTTGAGAAAGGTTGCCAAAACTATAGATTCATCTTGGTCAAATAGATTAGCTATTAAGGATTCATCTTCTTCTTTAGTCGTGATGTTATGATTCAAGTTTATATCATCTCCTTTGCAATAATCTACAAAAAAAAATTATTCCAAAGGGATGAGATTTTAAGTAGTCTATGGGAGAGATTTGAATTCTAGAAGCCTTGGTTCCTTGATCCACATTACCAATTCCTAAAGTAGAAGCCTCACTACTACCTGGAGGATTAGCATAAATCTTATTTTTATTTTTCTAGTTTCTGATCAACATCATATATGTGGTCCCATCAATACTAGTATAGTTAAGCCTGGTCCTTCTGAATCTAATTCATACTCTAAAAATAGATTCTCATTCACCATTCAAGTATGAATTTGACTCAAGACTAGAATTCGTAACATTTAGTTTGTTAGTGGATAGTAACTCCATCATGCAAGTTGTCTTAGGGAAAATTTCATTATCATGATCTGTGGTTAAGCAGAAAACACACATATTTCTTTTTTGGGTGCAACTTCAATAGCTAGTCTTTGTGGTGGACCGATGAGCTGTAGGGTTTTCCCATCAATGTTCCTCCTAGGTTGATTTTGGAAATTATGTTAGTAAGTGTTATTAAATCCAAGGATTTTCCTCTTCATAGCAACTAGTTCATTTAATAATTTTTGCAACATCTCATCAAATGAGGTGGTGTTACTAGTACTTGCTTTGGTTTAAAACTCTCATTTCCTTTTTCAAGCAGAAATTAGGTCATCTTTTAATTAAACTAATTTATTCTGAGAATCTTCCAAGTTTGTGGGATGAGACCTCCTCAAATCATAGTTTATATCAGGTGGCATCACACTTGTAAAGAAATTTTTTTAATTACCCATAGTAGGTTTGTTAGCAATGGGGATTCTATTAGTGATCTTATTGAAACTAGCAATAAAATCCATCTTACTTACAGTGTCTTGCTTTTTGATAGACGTCAACTAGGTTAGCAAAACATGTTCATCTTCTATAGTTTTAATATTGTTTTGAAATCCATTCTCATTATGGCCCAACTTGTAATTGAGACATTGTCCAAGTGATAAAACTAATCTACAACAGTTTCTTTAGAGTTTCCATAGATAGTCTCACAACCATGTCTTCATGTGCTACTCCTAAGATATGAGTCATTGTGAAGAAATCCTTAATGTGTTCATTAGTAGTAACCTTCCTATCACCTAAAAACTTGGGGAGGTTCTTTCTTGACTCAGATGGAAGTGGATGATATGTTGTGAAGTCTAGCAGACCAGTCACTACAGCCCAGGGAGCGGCCATGATTTTTCTAGCAAGGTATGGTGAAAAATTGACAACAGGAGGAGAAACTACTCCATGTAAAGCTATTAGTAATAAGGTGTCTCAACCTTGTATAATTCCTATTCTTATTATTATTTGTTTTGTAAAATGTATTTTTGCAAATAATATGTAAATGTGAGTGTACATGTCTAGTTGGCATGTTGATCACTTACATGTGTTGGCATCTTGAAGTATGTGAAGGACATCATGGCTGAAATGGTTATGACAGATTCCTACGATGTGTAAGAGCTATTTAAGGAATGAACTATGACAGGTGTAAGAGCATCTTATGACATGAGGCCTATTTGGGTGCCCAAGAATGAGTGGTTGGTGTGTGTAAGAGAATATGCCAAAAATAGGTTGGTATGATGGATTCCCTTACACTTCTCTTGTGACCGCTATTTTTGGCAGATTCTATGACAAGCTGTCATTGCCTATTCAAGGGATGGATGCCCTTTTCTTGGTATTGGATGTACATGTGGCATTGTGCATGTTTCTTGGTGGTTGAGCCATGAAAAATTCCCAACTCTTTTGTGGGCATTTTGTTGGGTCTTAAGATGTTCATAAAAAGGAGTATTGCATGTTGTAATGCAATAGAGAGTGAAAGAGTGAGATGAGAAGATATTTGCACAGGGTTATTCTGCCGAATTTTCTCTAGAATGGAGCAAGATGTAAATCTCTATGTGAAGGCTGATAATGTATTGTAACTTGTTACTGAATAATACATTAGCTTGATGGTTTGGAGGGTGGGGTTTTTTACCTAGAAAGGTTTTCCCCACGTATATATGTGTTCTCTATTCTGTCTTATTCTTCTAGTTCTATGATTGTAGAATAATAATCTGTATGTCATAATGCTGCTGAATTTTGTTTAGATCAGTAAATTGCAATCACTTTCCTTTAAGGTTTTAATTGTGGGAAATCAACTATGTCTGTTTCCGCTTTTATGGCATAGTAGTATGCACTTGTATTTGCTGATTAGATGTTGTACAAGGAACTATTGCATATAGAATGTGCATACTGATCTCAGATGAATTTTTGGGATGCTCTCATTTCCCTTCAATTGGTATCAGAGCCCATTTTTTGTGAATTGCATGTTGTTTGCATGGAAGGATTCACAGAGTTTTTGGTTCTAGGTATTTATTCTATTAAGATTTCTTAGCTTGCAGAGCTTGAAGAAGTTTGTTTTGAAGAAATTGACTGATAATTGATCCTTTGATGAGTGGAAGTCTTGCAGTTGATTTAGTTTTTTAGGAGACAGCAAAAATTTCTTGAAGGATGGTGAAGACAGAGAAAATAGAGCTAGTCTTGTTGAAATGACATTGATCTGAAGCTCTTGGTTGATAGCAGAATAACTCTTGATGCATGGGTATTTGAAGGTGTCTCTTTTGTTACCTAGAATGCATTGAGACAATGGATTTGATCATTGGATGATCTGGAAGCTTCTGGATAGTCTCTCTCTCTCAGATGCATGTACTAGTAGTGGTTGTGGGATTGGTCTACAAGTGGGCGTGAAGTTCCAGTACTATGTTTTCCTCTTGGATGTTTATACATGCATGGCTTGGATTCTTGTTCATTGGATTCAAGGGATTTATAGATTTTCCTAAAAATCTATGGTGATGTTCATCTATGATAATCCATTATTTTGGGTTCAGTTGTTTGGTATTTTTTTTTCAGACTTTGAGTCTTCCAAATGAGAAGTAGGTGTGGATGTGCATGGGTGTTCTTAAACACAATTTTTTTTGCAAGTTTTGCATGTTGAAATAAAAATCTTATGATTTTTTGTAGATCTATTGAAGAGCCATTTTTTGGAGTCTTGTTCCTTTAGAGTGGTACCAAATGAGATGGTTTTAGTTCTACATGCATGCATTCTTTGTGCATGGTGAGAGGAGGTGTCTTTTCTTTCTCTGCATGGAGATGTTGGTATGTGATCAGTCACTCAGCATTTCTATGGTGATGCTTTGTTGGATTCCTAGACTATGGTGCTTGATGTGGACATAATTGGCAAATCAAATTTGTGCTTGATCTGGTGTTTGAGTCATGTTGTCTACGTGATTATTCTCTTTGATCTCATTTGTATATGTCACTAATGCGATAGTGGGTTTTGCATGTTGCAATGATTGGATCTACAAGTTATGCAGTCAGGTGGGTAGGCCACCCATTTAATTCCAGTAGGATAACTTGGATGTGGACTATCTATATCCACCAGATTTGATTCAGTGTTGATACAGACTTGTTAGCTGACCTTGTTTGTGGTCACTTATGCATTTGTGTGGTTGCTTTGAGATGAGAGGATGGATGATATTTGAGTACTTGGATAGTCAGTTATGGAGTCCTAAAGCATGGTGAATTTCCTTAGTGTGGAGATCTTGGTTTCACCCAATGTGATGTGTGGACCTGGATGATTTTCAGTTTTGGAGGATGGTGTGTCATATGCTTGGAGAGCTTGGTATCACACTTCAGTGGGAGCTTTAGCAGTGGCTGTATTTTTTCCATCATATGGTGGTGGATGATCTTCTTTAGTGTTGCAGATGTTGGAGGATGTTGTATCATTATGTCATGGATAGCTTGGATACACAGTTTAGTGGGAACTTGTGACAGTGATGGGGTGACAGTGTAGGATTAGTTCCTGGTTTGGTTTGGATCTTCATATAGGAGATGGATTTTATGATGCCATAGGTGACTTGGTACCACGGTTGAGTGGGAGTTTTTTGGCATTGATCTATTTATTGAGTGTTTGCAGATGTTGGAGGTTTGTCTTAGATCCTATTGCTGCAGAAGCATCTTTGACATTTGCATGGTGGACTTGTTATCTTCATGGTGTATGGAGATGGTTCTTCATGGTATGTGGAGATGGTTATCTTCATGGTGTGTGGAGATGGTTTCATCTTGAGGACTCACAGGGTTCTTGGAAAAGGTGTGGTTTATGCTTTTATTTGGTATGTTATCCTTGGTATGAGGATGGTTTCATTATTATGTCATGGTATAATCTTGATACGCATTTAGAGTTGTGACATGTTATAGTATGATCACATGAAGCATGTTATCTCTTTGGAGGAGATGGTTTAGATCATGATGTCATGATTATGTTCCTAATTCCATGGTTGGAGCTTTGACATTGATCTTGTTTTAGTTTCTTGGTATTGAGTACTTTGATCATTTGCTTGATACTTCATGATAGTGCTATGTTGCAGTGAATTTTTGCATGGAGTGATTGATTATAGGTGCTTGTGGATACTTGGAAACTTAGGTGAGGCTAGAGTTCTCTTGAGATGAGAGACATGTTGTTGAGATGTATACTCTTGATGAGATTTCAGCAAAAAGTTTGAGGAGCCTACACCTTTGTTGGACATGAGTTCAATAGAGACCTATGAGGAGATTGTTCTTTGATAAGTCATAGGGTGACTTGCATATCTTGGAGGGGCATTCTCATTCCCTGGTCTTGGTCTACTTGGTAGTTTATCACTTGAGAGGTATCGCCCAATGTTACTTTCAGGTGCTTTATCTTTTCTTTCATATTTTTGGATCTTGAGCTATAGTTAGATGGTTCTGGAGGATTCATTGCGAGAGATGGATAACATGATTATCTCCTTGAGGTGTACTTTCATTTATGATGACAATAGGAGATGGTAGTGGGCTGATTTTTTGAAATGGGAAATGGAGTTTGTTTGATCTTCTTTGAGAGGCTTACATCCATGTAGATTTATGATATCAGGTTATGTTTGATCTGTTGAGGTTGAACAGTTTTGGATGTAGTTGTGGCTTTTCTAGTGGGGATATGAAGGAGATAATACATGGCACAGTTGACATTTAGAAGTGTTTGTAGAAGGACATGCTACATGCTTATGGTTTGCAACTTCTTTCTTTGGTCTTGGTTATCTTCTTGAATGTTTGGGTTCACATAACATTTTTTTTTGAGATTTGTTGGAGCTATGTGGTCACTCTTTTGTGGTCAATTGTTATCACTTGTACTTCATTGTTTTTGGGTGATGACAAGTTGGTTCATTTATCTCTTGTCTTTTTTGGATGTGGAGAACATAGGAGATTTGTGGAGACTGGATGAGAGAGATGTTTCTTGCAGCATTTTTTGCTACAGGATTTGCATATCTTTGTGGATGGTCCTTGGTACTACATGGTTTCACTTTCTTTTTGTTCTTATCAGTAGACTCAGTATGCTTTTGATTTTTTAGATTCAACATTATCCATGTAGTGGGAGTTCTTGTATGTGTTTGTTCTTCATCGACTGGTTTGCACATAGAGCTTGAGGTTGCAGTTTATGGGTTGGTTATGTTGCTGGCATGAGTTTTCTGGTGTTCGATACCTTTGAGATATGGGTGATTGGATGAGTTAGCATTTACTGTGGATGTTATTTTCAATCTCATGGGTTTATCAGTTGGATTGGACAAATCAGTTTGGTTGTTGTTCTGGTTGATGTTTTATCTTGTTTTCTGGAGGATGACTTCATAGTTTTGTTGGGCTAAGAAGTTGATATTTCTAATGCTTCTGTGTAGCTCATGAGCACAATGGAGTGGTGGCAATGTGTGTAGCCTTTGTTATCGCATGGATCTTATGCTTGTGTTATTTGGATAGGTGTCTAGTTGGAGCACAAGAGCATATGTTATGATTTATGTTGTTTCATGGATGGTTGTGATGATATAGTTTCATCAATTTTGATGCTTGTAAGGAAGCCATTATGGCTTAAGATATTTTGTTCTGATGTTGGTGTTGATGCAAAATATATTACTATTTGGTGTGATAGTCAGAGTGCTATTTGCCTTGCGAAGAATCCAACTTTCCATGCCAGAACGAAGCACATTGATGTGTAGTTTCACTTTGTGAGAGATATGGTCGAAGATGGAAAGGTAAATTTGGAGAAGGTAGATACTATGAAGAATGTTGTAGATGTATTAATGAAACCAATGGGCACTAAGAAGTTCAGATGGTTTTCAGAGTCTATGGGCCTTTCGGCCTATAGCGATTAGTTCCTATTATGTTCTTGTTGCTCTTACAAGGTGTTCGACAAGTGGGAGAATGTTAGGAATAAGGTGTCTCAACCTTGTATAATTCCTATTCTTATTATTATTTGTTTTGTAAAATGTATTTTTGCAAATAATATGTAAATGTGAGTGTACATGTCTAGTTGGCATGTTGATCACTTACATGTGTTGGCATCTTGAAGTATGTGAAGGAGATCATGGCTGAAATGGTTATGATGGATTCCTATGACGAGTAAGAGCTATTTAAGGAATGAGCTATGACAGGTGTAAGAGCATCTTATGACATGAGGCCTATTTGGGCGCCCAAGAATGAGTGGTTGGTGTGTGTAAGAGAATATGCCAAAAATAGGTTGGTATGATGGATTCCCTTACACTTCTCTTGTGACTGCTATTTTTGGCGGATTCTATGACAAGCTTTCATTGACTATTCAAGGGATGGATGCCCTTTTCTTGGTATTGGATGTACATGTGGCATTGTGCATGTTTCTTGGTGGTTGAGCCATGAAAAATGCCCAACTCTTTTGTGGGCATTTTTTTGGGTCTTAGGATGTTCATAAAAAGGAGTATTGCATGCTGTAATGCAATAGAGAGTGAAAGAGTGAGATGAGAAGATATTTGCACAAGGTTATACTTCTAAATTTTCTCTAGAATGGAGCAAGATGTAAATCTCTATGTGAAGGCTGATAATGTATTGTAACTTGTTACTGAATAATACATTAGCTTGATGGTTTGGAGGGTGGGGTTTTTTACTTGGAAAGGTTTTCCCCACGTATATTTGTGTTCTCTATTCTATCTTATTCTTCTAGTTCTATGATTGTAGAATAATAATCTATATGTCGTAATGCTGCTGAATTTTGTTTAGATCAGTAAATTGCAATCACTTTCCTTTAAGGTTTTAATTGTGGGAAATCAACTATGTCTGTTTCCGCTTTTATGGCTTAGTAGTATGCACTTGTATTTTCTGATTATATGTTGTACAAGGAAATATTGCATACAGGATGTGCATACTGATCTCAGATGAATTTATGGGATGCTCTCATTTCCTTTCAAAAGCCAATACCTAACAAGTTGTTTGCAATGAATTTTGATCTTTGGGAGGTGAAGGTGACCTGCTCCTACTCTTGTTGTCATCCTTTTTTTGAGGTGTATTTAGGATGAGAAAACCAAGTTCTACAAGTGTTTCAAAAATAGGGTCTCACCCACCTTGATCTTTGGTGCTTCTAAGGAATCTTTCTTGTTCCAGGATTCCTAATCACTTCAAGCTATACATTTTTTTATGCTCTTTGAAGCTCTCTTCTCTAAATAGCTCTTTCCTACACTTTGACTCTAGCTTATTCTTCTTCTAGTACTTGACTACCATTTCTATCGTATTCCACATTTCTCCTATATCTCCAAAAAAATGTATTCAGGGATGAGATGATATCTTCTTGGTCATGTTAGAATCCAATTTTAGGTTGGAGTACATGGAATTTTTTCTCATGAGGTATCACCATTTTTCTTCATACTATAATTCTTCTTAGTCTAGCGACTATTCATCTCCTCAGCAGAGTAGCCAAAAATCTATTGGTAAACAAATTGTTCACTTTTATTAACTCTTTGAATGCCCAAAACTTATGAACAATGGCTAATTGAAATAGTTGAGAAATCATAGCTAAATGACTGATTTCTCTCTAAATTTTATAGGTACAGCTCCCTTATGGTTATGATTTGCAATAAATTTGTTTTTTCTTAATCCTAAAAAGTGTTCTTGACCTAAGAACAAAAGAGGTAAACCAAGTTAGACCTAAATAGGAACTAACTTAGGCAAAGATTTAGGTGTTAATGGTAATCAAATCTGTGAACTCATACATCTCACAAACCCATAGAATTTGATGATACAATAATGAATTCTATCTATGAATTATTAATTTAACAAAATGCTTCTGATTCTAACATGCAAGAGATTAACTTAATCCTCAGTTCACTGTATTGAACAAGGGAAACAAAACTCTATTTATTTCTTAACTCAATTCAACTACAAGAGATATCTTTAACTAATACTAAAATAATAAAATAGTAAATAATTGATATAAAACACATTCAACTTGTCTCTAAAACTTGAAGTATCTCACACAAAAATTAGCTGACCTTTCATTAATCTTTTAATTAGTTACATATAGGATTTTGACATGACCATTACAAAAAAAGGAATTCAATTAGTTCATCTCCTCAAAACAAAAAATGGTAAGAAGCTAGTTATTAGTTACAAATGCTCATCAAGATATGAAAGGGCAAGAGATATTCCACTTTGACTTCTTTCCCCTTTCTAACTTTTCCCTATAGGCCTTGGTGATGACAATGATAGGGATAAGATCTTCATGTCGATGAACATGAATGTTATAGTATCTCAAGAGCCACTTGGAGTGTCCTTAGGCTAGATTTTTGATAGAATTCAAACTTTCTTGTATTTCCTCTATAGCCAAGTGTACACAACCATTGAGCCATTGGAGATCCGACACTCTGTTCTAATGATCAGAAAATTTCTTTGTTAGATTGTCTAAATAACTAGAGAAATCCTTCTGCATGGCAACAACTTTGATTATTCCCTTGCCTTATTGGTTTGGGAATCAGTGTGTAGGCCCTTTAGAAATTTGTAGTTTATGTCCTATTCATCTTTGACTTTGATCTTTGTTTCCTTTAATCCTTCTTCTTTGACTAGAATCATTTCAAATTTTAATTGCATACTCTATAGCCATTCAAATAAGAGCTCATCACCCTTAGGAAGAATCTTTGCCTCTACTACTTCCTTAAGCTTCATTTGGATGACCATTTTCAATAAAGAAATGCAATCCTCACTCTTGGTCTTTTTGGCTAATAGAGTAGCCCAATTAGCTGAGATGTTATCTTTCTCCATTTTGAGCCTCGGTACTACATTACTGAGTTTCTCTATGATTGCAAATCCCTTAGGTTTGTGTTTTTTGCTCCACTCCCTACCAATTTTTGTAAAGTTATTGTCTTCTTGTAGTTGGGAGATCATAGCCTAAATTTTTGTGGTTGTAGGATCACTAGTGGTTAACACTCCTAAAATGCTTGCAACTGGGATGTTACTTGATGAAGCAATTAAGCTCATGAATCTCTACCTTCATTCTAGCTTTATGCAGTTTGAGACTTAGTTGTACTTCTATTACATCATTTTTTATTTTCATAGGCCCACTTTGGTCTTATGTCTAACTTCTCTGAGGTCTATAGATTGCAATGCAAAGTCCTCTATATTTAACTCTTTAATTCTTCCTTCCTTGGTGAGCTTAGCAATCTCCATAGTTAAGTGTCTTGTATCAGGGTCTTGTCCAAGAATTGACAAGGTCTTCTGTTTCTTAAATTTACTCAATTTTGATCCAAAATGGATAGATAGAGATAAAGTTTCTTTGTTGGGGTCTCCCTCTTCTTTGCTCTTCCTCTTTCTATCCAAAGTATCCTCAAGCCATGACTTAGTGCCAATCACCTTAGATGCAATCCCGAGTATATCTACATTAAATATTTTCCTCTTGAATGGAATTAATGTCTTTATAGCTAAACATAAAGGATTCTCTAGAGCCTAGGGAATAAGTTTTGAAGTTTTGGTACCCTTCTCTATTTCTATAGTCTTCTTCGTAGATTTGTTGGACTCAGAAGATTTGCTCTCACTACTTCCACCATCTCCAAGGTCCACCACTTATATTTGAGGGCTACTTAGTAGGAGTAATGCATCATTTATAGATGGAATTAGACTGCTATGGGGTGTGAAGCCACTATGACTACACTATGCTTCAATTCTTCTACCTTCTTCTTCTTAGCCATTGTTTAAGTTCTGATTGCTAGTATTGAACCATACTAACAAGTTTTATCAAGAGGGATATTCTTTTCAGGAGATTGGTCACCTCCACTAGCTAACTGAGCAGGCCCATGAGTAATGGGAAGGATTGTGCCTGAGGCACCACTTTGAGAAGATGAGGCTACCAGTACATTTTGGGATAATTGGGCCAGCGTGTCTTTGCTCCTGCTTCTCTACACCATGGTCCACTCAACCCATTTTCTAGTTCTCTTGTAAATTTTGGCCATCATCAAATCTAGGTCTTCCACAATATCTTCATAAAGTTTTGAACTTATGGGAGTACTCCTTACCTTGGTCAAGTAAGTATTTTTATACATATTTTTACCATCGTCTTCAACTCTTTCTACATCAATGTTAATCTTATACATCTTCACTTGGTCAACTATCAATCTAGCAAAGACTCGATCATGACTCTCAAACTCATATTTACAATTGACTCAATAATCCTCAATGGTATTGATGTGCTTTATCACACTCCCTATCTATAAGACATCTCTAACATACCCATTTCAATCAAGCATGGGCCTCAGGACTCCATACATGTCCAGCTTATATTTCTTCTTGAACACCTTCATCATGTTTTAAAGTTGGACCAAATGTCATAGTTGAAGGATCCAACTTTCATGGGGAATTTGTATCATTTCTTCTTTAGGCTCCCACTCAGTATATTCACTTATAGAGCTTTCCATATGATCTTGATCAACATGATCATGTCATTTGGATACCTTGTTAGCTTTAAGGGAAATTTTTCAAATGCTAAAAGATGCAAATAAGAAAATTATGAGAATTAAATGAAGTGACATCCAAATTGACTAATGGCAGCCATGGCTTTTGGGTTGAATCTCCTTTCTAGTCATCCCTATAGCTCCCTGTAAATCCTCATGGTAAATGCATCATTCACCTTAACATAATCTGCATAACTACTTTATAATTGTAGAAATGGATAAAACTCATAAGATTTAACATCATCAAGGAAATTTTCTAATCTTGAGAGGTAGGGCCATAATTGCAATTAGGCCAACATGTAAATAAAGAAGGAACACAAGTATAATGTATTATAGAACTTGGCTACCTAGAGAGAATTGGACAGAATTTTGCTTACCTCTTGCTTCTGATCAATGTATTGGGTATCTAAGAAAATTACTTGAACTAAAAAGAAATGTTGCTTGATGAAATGTAAAGCTTCTACCTCACCTTTCAACCTATGTAGGAGAACCAAAATATCAAGGATTTTTGGCTTAAGGTTGGTCCAAACAAGGTTTTGTGAACTTTACTCTTATCACTCCATGGTTTCTGGAATCATGTGCTCATGATTTCTTTCGTCCTGATCATCTTCTTTGCTAATAATTCTAAGATGGCTCTACCAAAGCCAAAATCAGAGAACTCCTCCTACTTGGGCACATGAAGGAAGTTCACCACTATTTTCCTATCAATTGACATTAGCACCATATCATCAGGTAGCACATTTTGCCTAATTTTTGGGTTGTAGTGATGAATGCATTCAAAAATCAACTCAAGGGCTTGGACTGTACTAGGAAAGTAGTATCCTTGACTAAACCACATCATCAAAGCTTCTTGGTAATGGGATGAATTCATTTATATCTCACCCTTTTCTAGAAGTTGACCATGTTAAAGAAGTGAAGGGAAGTATTTGTGAAGTTTTGCAATTGGGACTTGATCCCAGTTAACCCATCAAAAACTTGCAAACTAGTTGCCATAAGTTTATGAATAAGATTTTGAATCAAGATAGTGAATGACACAATGAATGTA
Source organism: Cupressus sempervirens (assembly GCA_028749045.1). Lineage (NCBI taxonomy): Eukaryota > Viridiplantae > Streptophyta > Pinopsida > Cupressales > Cupressaceae > Cupressus > Cupressus sempervirens. Next base: position 22,174,178 of record CM053790.1, read on the forward strand.
ATAGTAAAAGGTTTTCCAAAGGCTATGTCTATTGATAGAATGTAAAATCAAAGAAAAAGTGGTAACTTATTCAACTTCTTGTGCATCTTTATATGAAAGCTTCAATTCATCTGTAGATCTTCAAAATTCGCACCACATTGATGAAAATTTAAGAAAATACATATTGGATAGTAAATGCAAGAGTTCAATGAACACCTAGGGGTCTTTTCACTATTTCATTGAACTCAAAAATAACTTTCTATATGCCCACTACTTACTTTTCTATTTTCCTTTAAGTTTTGGAAAGTTACCATTAGGGTACCCCATTGAGGAAAATTTGTTAATGAGATTCTTGTTATATTTCTTCTTCCTTAATGGTTCAATCCATTCCAATATCATTCTTACATATTTTGAATCTAGTACAGGGGTCAAACTTAATGATTAACTTGATTTTCTTGAAAAATCAAAAAATTGTCTTCATGGATTGGAAACCCACCAAGGATAAGTCAGTTTCCATTTTTTCGCCAATGCTTCCTTCTATGTTGAATATTTAACAATTGCATTTTTGGAAGATAGGAATGCTTGGTTAAGGTGTGAGTACCTGTTTGAGAATCATTAAACATCATGATTTTCACTTCAAGCCATTTTGCGGAAAACTATCTTCATGGGTTGAAAACCCATCGAGGAGAAGACAATTTTAGGATTTTCACCAAGGCTTAACAACGAATCTAAATAATGCTTGGAAATATTAATTTAGATTCAAACTTTAATTTATTTTAGAATCCTTCACCTTTTTCATGTTTTTAATCCATATATATCTTCAAGTGGTTATTATGGGAAATCACCTTCATGGGTCAGAAACCTACTGAGGAGAAGATGATTTTCAAATTTCTACCAACACTTGCTTATCAAGGAGTGGTACATTGTGAGTGAATATGGTACATGATTGATCATCAAATGAGAAAATTTGATCTCTATTAGACTAGGTACTAAATTACTTGACTAGTCACAAGGTTAAAGAAACACCCATTCGGCACTAATCAGAAGAGAAATTGAGATGGTAAAATTTGATAGAGATCACCTAACCTTAGGGACTTAGACCTAGACTCCAACATAACTAGGGACTAGAATCACTTTTTACAACTAGTTAGAAAACAAAAAGTGTGGTAACAAGAATGACAAAGAGAGCCTCAAGGATAACTCTATCCTTGAGGAGGAACATGTTAACCTGCATGTAGTTTCCCCTCAACCTATGCATATCTTTACAACTACAATGGAGGAGATCAATGATGAGGATAATATTTTGAATGAGTTAGATGCTATCTTCTCTTCCATAGATTTTGAGTCATCATCTCTTATATATGAAGAGCATGTTCCACTACAACAACAAGTGGAAGGTCACACCATACTAGTAGCTCCAAAGGAGGTGGTTCATGAAAAATATGAGGATAGGCTGGAGATTTTTTCCTCACAAGAAGAGGAGCCACTTCCAAACCAGTTGTATGCTACCATTGTAGAGCACAATATAGTCAAAGTTGATTACCAAGACCTAAAGCCATCAAGAGGATGTCCCATAAGGCATTTAACTCTACAATAGATATGCAAGTTTTGCCTGGTCATGCTGAGTCCAAAGTATGATGAAGAATTATACAAGGAAGAGAAAGCATGTTTTGTTGAAGGGCAAAGTGTCCTAGTGTTGGAGAATAGCTTCATTGTTTTTAGCATTAGGAAGGAAGTATGCCATGCAGCAATGCATTTGTCACACTTGCTGTTATTTTTAGCTATCGTCATGCATGGAAGAAGAAATCAACTAGTGAGGAGGGGCAGCTATTTCAACAAACTAGTTAATGGGTTTGTTTAACATATCATATTTGTAAATTCCTATATATAGTAGTTTAGATATTTTTTTAGTTTTCCAAGAAGTGCATGAGCACAAGCTATTTCCTTGTGAGATAGTAGGTTTTGAGTTTTTCTTGCAGTTGTAGAAGAGTAGGATCCATGTTTTTTATGACTCTATATCCCAATGGATGCTTTAAGGTCACTAGTCATATGCTTAGCAGGCAAGCATCCCCTTTGAGTTGCTAGAAATATTAGCCAATTCCCCCCCTTTTATTGTTAGATGCCATCATAAAAATATGATCAGAGATACCTTTCACATCATCAAAATTTCCTAGTTGTTCAAAATCTAATAAACCCTAGCATTTCATGCCATATTTCAAATTTTCATACCTTCACCAAAAGTTATGATCTTACAATCAAGGGTTTCATCATCCTATTGTAGGTCTTCATCCTGTCTTCCCTAATGTTATAAAACATAATGATTTCAGGTCATCATAGGGTCAAAAGCTAAGTCTCTTGATCTAACGATCTTCCTTTTGTCATGTTATCACCAGTTTAAGCTTTCAAGGTTATGATCTTATGATTTGCCTTTGTTGTTGTAGCATCGTGAGTGCATTTTTTATGGATTGAAATCTTACAATAGCTCTTATCATATAATCATAAGTGATTAATGTTGAATGAGAGGTTAGCTAGTTGCAATGTTACGACAAACACTCAGGGTTCTAATGCTATAACAAGGAAGTTGATTGTAAGAACACAAGTGTCAAATTCTGAATGGACTCATACATCGAATAAAGGGAAAGTTTTTCATTCAACAAGTTTAGCCAAAAGATCAAATAAAATGGTGTCAAGATCTTACAATAGACCTTCTATCATAAGGTTGCAAAGATAAATGATAGGGGCTTCCAAAGCTGTGTAGATGGTCATATGGTCATATCATCAGGTTGTCATAAGATCACGATAGAGTTAAAGGTAAAGGGTCTAGTCTTAGAGTAGTCATACGTTAAATGGAAAGGCAAAAGGTTTAATCAAATTCTCCATTGACAGAAGTAAGTGAGTCAGTGTTTCAATCTTACAATGATTTTTTTTTTATAAGATCACAAGGGTAAGATATGAGATCATTGAGGACACAATAGAGAGTTAGCTAACCATGATTGTAGAATCATAAGGGTTGTTGTTGTAGGTACCGATCTTATGATGGACTACAATTGTAAGATTGTAAGGCTAATTAACTATGCCTATAACATCTCAAGGGAATATTGATGGTCTCGTGACCTTATTCCAAGGTGTTGTTGTGTCAATGTGTTGTCGTGAGATCATAAATCAATAAGTGTTCCAAAGGATCATAAAAGAGTTTCAAGGGTGCCTTCAACCATGAGATATATGGGTGATCATAAGATCCTAAAGGTTGGGTTTTAAACTAGAGATGATACAAGGGTTTTGACTTCATTAATGATTGTAAGATTGTAGGTTCATAAGTTGACCATAATATAAGAGGGTTTCTACTTGTTTGAGCTAGAAAATAAAAGGGTATTCGATTAATGAAATTTTAGGAAAATTATAGGATGATGATTGAATATGTAGTTGACCAACTGATATGTCTAATCTTGGCATGTTGAGAATAGTTTGAAGAATCTCTTTAATGAAGAATCAATCTTTTGATCATCTACAACCACTTTCAGGGTTCTCCATTCCTAGTAAATAAAAGGGGCATGCCTCTCATCACATGGTTATCTATCTACTCAACCATGCATTAATGGCTACCATTTTTGTCTCATAAAGGCTCTATTGGATATGAAATATATGATTCCCTACATCTAAATGTGTACAAAGATTAGATATTCTCTAGATTTGCAATGATTATTCTCTACAACTTTAATGGTAGTATGCCTTAGGGAAGAAGCTATCTCAGTTATGTTTGAACTATAAAAGCAGATTTTGTAACCCTTCTTAGGGTCTATCTTTTATCTAATTCTCTAGTATTATATTATCTACCTTACTATTGTAATTTCTTGTACCTCTCAACTATCATAATTCTCTATTGTATCTCCTTCATCCATTAATATACTATGCAATACCTTTTTTCCTCTTTTAATGTATTATTTTCATTCTTCAATCTAGCATGACTATATCTCTTTTACTTCTTGAATGTTATACATTGAAGTTTCTTCCTTGTAGCATTTCATTTAGTGCCTAATCTACATGTGGTTGTTGTATTAACCAAGGATTGAATCTATATGCTTCGAGATTATGTTGGTTACCTATGCATTCTTAGTTAGAGATAAGATTGAACATAATATTTTGGTGTATCACCCATTTAGATTAGATCAAGTAGTTTTCTTTCATGCATTCTTTTTCCTTTTTTCTCTCAAAGAGTAGTTAGGTGCACCTTGATAGTAAGGAAGTTAGCCTTCTCCAGAGGCTTAATCTCATAGTTTAAGTCCCACAACTTGGAGATTGTTTCAATGTTTCATAAGGTTTCCTTTAGGTAAAAAATTTAGGCAAGGGTGCAAGCTTTTGTGACAAAAAATTCCTTAACCACACTTGATTTTATCATCAATACTTCATCCATACAACCTCATTCTATGTCTTCTACTTAGCTAGTCTTTATAGAAACAATACTATGTTAACATCAATGACAAACACAGTCATGCATGCAACATGCCAGTCATCCTAACAATCTCCCATGAGCTCTAGCAATGCTTAAGATACTTCCCCAAAGGAATACCATTAGCATTCATGCTAACATTTTGAGAATAATGTATCACATATCTTTTGGAGGGAAGTAATGAACACTATAGTATACACAATGAACAAAGTACAAATTAGGCATGGCATTGGTAAGACTGTTTATGAACTTTGATTTGGACATACACCTATGGTTACAGGATGAAAATTGTTAAGAAAGGATGAACCCCCTAGTGTATAATAGACAAGGTACATAACTATGATAGGAGGATTGTAGTATTTGACACATACAAGAAATGATATATCTAATGCAATCAAGATTCTAGAGAGATTCCAAGAAAATCCTAAAGAGAAAAATTTTGTAGTAGTAAAGAGGATATTTAGATAATTGATGGGCACATCTAATTATTTCTAATGGTATGATAGATCACATGACTTTACTTTATGTGCATATATAGATGAAGATTGGGTAGGAAATGTAGATGATTGAAAGAGCACCAGTGGTGGATCATTTTGTTAGAGTGGGGTTGTTGTTGCACCAAAAGATTGATCTGTCAATGCCTGATAGAACCACTCAACTTATGGTACATAAGAGGTGGTTAAGCACTTGTCATGAATCTCAAGGGGAGCACTGAAAAAATTTCCAACAATCTTCCCCTCAATATTACTCGAGGGTCTAAGGATTCAAACCTGTGACCAAGCCCTGATACCACTTGTTAGAGTGGGGTTGCCATTGCACCAAAAGAATAATCTATTAATGGTTGATACAACCACTCAACTTATATTACATAGGAGGTGATTAATCCCTTGTCATGAATCTTGAGGGGAGTGTTGAAAAAATTTCCAACACATTCTTCTTGGGATGAAGATTAGTTTCATGGCTATGTAAGAAACAAAATTGCATATCACAATCTACATTAGAAGCGTAATAAGTAGCAGAAACAAAGAATTATAATCAGACAATTTGGATGAAGTAGATGCTAGAAGACATTGGTATTGAGTTTATTGAGCCTATTATTATTCACTGTGACAACACAACCATGATTAATATGCTAAAGAACCTAATGTTACATTCAAAGACAAAGAATATTGCAATAAAATATTATTTCTTAAGAGAAAAGGTAGCAAAGAAAGAGATCAAATTAGAGTATTGGTATGCCCTGCATACATGTCCCTACATTTTGTTTGCAAAAATTTGGATCCCCTCTTTTCTTTTTGGGCTTACCTTGTTCGAGGTAAGTCCCTCTGGTTAGTTTTGTTCTTAGTTTTTGGGTTTCCTTATTCATATCTAGATATAGGACCCCTTTCATGTGGGAGAAGGAACTAGGGATTCTCGGCCTTGGGGCAGGAAGTTTGTGGTCTTTGCAAAGGTACTCTTGGATAAGGAATGAACTTATTCTTGTGTGTCTTCAATGACTTCTTAAGGCTAGATGTGTGGCTATGTTCATTAATGGAAAGAAAGTACAATTAATGTACATTTTTAGCCATGTGTGGCTATGTTCCTTGGGAACATGAAAATTGTATCACACCAGTAACAAGGTGAAGAATTCCTTCGATCCTGAGAATCTGCAATGTTATAAATGTCAAAACATTTTGTATATAATTTTTAGCCATCATTAATTAATTAATCCAAGGAATTCCAAACAAGTGTTACAACTAACCATGTATTTAAGTTATCCTACCATTCAAGCATGTATTGTTGATAATAATGGTGCAAAAGTAGACTATAGGTAGATTAAATCTCTAACTCTATAGGCTCTTTATTTTCTATCATTTTCCTTCAATACCCCTATTTGGTTTTGTCCTATGATATTTGCCCAACCTAGTTCACATGATTTCTCATTGAAATCCTATACACACAAAGACTTGTTGAAGACTCTGCTAAACTTATTATAAATATAGTCACCTCCCTTATCCAACTTTTCATATTCCTTGAATGATCAAAAATTGATCTACAAGAGCTTGGAAGTTGAGAATTCCTCTCTCTACTATTTTAGGTTATATTGGTCGAACATTCTAGTCTAGTGATAATTATTATTCTATTGGCAGTGTGTGAGAAAAATTTCTATATGTAGACTAGAATTGTGATCTTCTCTAAACCATTATATCCAAGGTATTCCATGAGTTGGAAATCTTGAAATGAAGCTTAGAGCTCCCTTGTCATGGAGTGCAAAAGGCATACATTACAAGCAATAAGATATCTCTTAGTTGAACCTTACAAATAAAACCATTTCTAGTAAACTATGAAATGAGAGATTCTTAAGAAAAGAGAAACAGAGCTAGTGTTAAAGAACTCTCAAGTATGCAATGCAAAAATGAGACTATGCTAGGATGAGATGAACAATGCAACTATACTAACAACATGAAAGTATTACCAAGCCATTCTAATTAAACTAGGTGAGCTATGCTATATCAAATAAACTAGATTAAAGAAAATGAGGCTAAGTTAGAATAAGGATGCAAGAATAAGACAAGAAGATAGAAGTTCTCCACAAAATTCTCCAAAGAAACCTGTAAGTAAACATGCAACATAACAATAGCTCAAAATTAGGATCCTTAGAGAAGGTCAGATCTCTAATATAGGGCACATCCTTACCTTTTGGTTTTTGGAGTTTTTAGGTGTTAGTTAAGGGTTTTTATGTGCTTAATAAATTCCAAGAGTCCGTGGAACACAACTATTCCCAATGTAAGAGCTAAATTTCTCATTAGGTCCTAAGTTGGTCAAAAGTTGCTCAATGAGCCAAAAGTTGTTCAATAGGTAAAAAGTTGTTAGAAATGGGAAAATAAGGTATTTTATTACCTAAAAAGTCCTAGGAATCTCAACTAGGGTCCTAGAATGGTCCTAGGTGGACCTATTTGACCAAAAGATGTAAAGAGAAAAAATTGCTCAAAAGTTGCTTGAGCAACTTTTGTAATTTTTGCAAAAAGTTGCAAATGGTGGTTTAGGAAGTTGTAACTACCTATGCTTGGGTATTTGACAATTTTTTAAGGTTAGAAGGTTTCCAGTCAAATTATGCATGTGTGGGCCTGTTGTATAGATGTTTTCCTGAGTTTTCCATTGCTTTTGTAGTGTTTAATGCCCTAGTAAAGCTATGTACATATTGGAATAGATGATCTAAATCCAATAAGTTGTAGTTATTTGTTTTACCCTTCTTTTTCATATTTACATTCCATCTCAAGTTGTAGGGTTAGCGAGTAGTGAAGGTTTCTTGGTGATTGGTTTGTGTTTCCTTTTCACAGGGTTGCTTCCACAATAATGGCTCTAACCTAGTCATCCATGGTGGAAAATTTGTGAAACCTTATGGGATGATAGGTTAGACACTGTACTTAATTTCTTTTTTTAATTTTGTATTTTTATGACTGGTTACAGAGTAGGTGAGCCAGAATAGTGAAAAGATGTTATTGCAAAGCACATCCATGATCAGTATGGGCCGAACCAATGGCATGTATGGAATCCCTAAACTTTAATATTAAATGAGAAAGTTATTGGAAGGCTTTAATTCAGGTTTGAAAGGTTTTAGAATCCTTTTCATGAAAACTAGTTTAGAGGCCTAAAAGATAGGCTAGAAACTAGGGCTTAAGGGTGAATAGGGTTGTGGGCATTTTGAGGCTCTGTAAATTTGGAATATTGGAGTGCTAAGTCATAGATTTCAGATTCCTAAGGTTTTACATGAGTTTTTTTGGAAGAATTTATATTAATGGAGTAAAATAGGGTTACTAGACCTAAAGCAAACAGGCCTAATTATCCCTATTTGAAGATTGTGTCTTTTTAGTGATTGTAGGTGTGACCTAAAATATTAGGTGAGGTCATGGAGCATATGGAGAGTATCTACAATATTAGTAGATTCTAAGGTAATGTTATAACATGATCCTAAGCAAGGGCTAGGGTTCTAAGGGAAGGAAGGGCTAGTAGGACTAGTGCTTTAATAAGGGAGACTAAGCCTACACCAAACCAACAATACCTGGGAGGAAAGTTGGGGAAGAGTCTTGGAGGCTAAGATTGGTGGAAAGATCAAGAAACAAGAGTCATTGGATGATTCAAGGTTTAGAACCTTAATTAGAAGGGGTTAATCGATAGAACCCTATACCCTCTGCATCAAAGTGGTATCAAAGCCAACTTTTAGTTTAGTGTATGTCAAACGTGGAAGATAGCCAAGAGGTTGATAGTATGCCACCCAAGGAAATGAGCAAGAGTTACATAGTGGATTTGGTCAAGGATCTATTAGCCAAGGCCAATCAAGAAAACACAAAGAGCAAAAAGAGAACCACAAAATGGGGAGATAAGAGTGAGGAAGAAGATGGAAGTCTAACAGGGGAGACATTTGATAGGGGCAAGGATCCAGAGGTGGAGAAGGATCAAAAAATATTTTTTAAAATCACTTAACAATGACAATATAGAGCATATTTTGTATTAAAATGGTAGTTTGAATGGAGAAGAACTGTTGGATTGGTTGGAGGCCATAGAAAATTAGTTTGACTATAAAGAGGTATAGTAGGAGAAGAGGGTTGGCTATTCCAAGGCTAGACTCAAGGGATCAACACTAGTATGGTGGAACATGATGCAATATGATAGAGTGGTATTAGGGAAGAAGGAGATATTGTCTTGGGATAGGATGAAGATTAGGTTGAGGACACAATTCTTACCCACATACTATGAGATTCAAATCTACTAGAGGTTGTAGAACCTAAGGCAAAGGGATCTCATAGTGAGTGATTACACTAAAGAGTTCAATGAGCTCAACCTAAGAGCAAGGAGACAAGAAGAAGAAGTGAAAAGAGTGGAAAGATACCTCAATGGGTTGAGGAAAGGGATTCAAGATGAGATTAGCATGATGGATCCTGATAGTATGCATAAATTTTTTCAGCTAGCTATAAGGGCAAAAGAGAAGGTAAGGAGAAGATATAATTCACAACAAAGAGGTAGAGTAATAGAAGTTTTAGAGGTAGGGGAAACTTTGGCAAAGGACCAGGACCAAGTAGGCCAGAAGAGGCTCAAGAAAATGACAACTATGGGGGTAATCAAAACAAGAACACATTTCAAAGAGCGAGATATAGAGGAAGAGGACAACCTAGAGGTAGGTTCCAACCCCAAGGTAGAGGCAATTCAAATAACCTATTCCAAAGTAGGACCAATATTTGATGGAGATAATTTAATGTTGAGAAGAACTTTGTTGAAGGTACCTAATGTGATTGAACCACCTTAGAGGAAGAGCTTGTTTAAGACCACTTGTAGGTCACATGGAAAGATCTACAGAGTGATAGTGGACTTTGGTTCCACTAAAAATATAGTATCCATAGAGATGGTAGATAAGTTGAAGCTTAAGAAGATGCCCTACACCACTCCCTAAAAGGTTTCTTGGTTGAATAAGGGCTAAAAAATACTATCAGATGAATAAACATTTATGGAATTTTAGATAGGGGAGTACAAGGAGAAGGTGCTATGTGACATAATGCCTATGGATGCTTATCATTTCTTGTTAGGGTGTCCATGGAAATATTATGTGAAGGCTATACATGAGAAAAATAGCTATGTGATCACCAAGAAAGGCAAGAAGTTTTAGATGGACCCTTTGACTAAACCTAAGGAAGAGAAACATGTGGGAGAAAGTGTAATGCTATTGAGTGGGAAGGAGTTTCTAAAGGCCATGAAGAAGGAGAAGGGAGTTTTTTTTGTAGTAATGGTAAGACCTAGAGAAGAAACTAAGGATAAGGTCCATGTATTTCAAGGAGTGAAATAGTTGTTAAAGAAGTACCATGAAATAGTGGACAATGGGCTACCTAGTGCATTACCACCTATGAGAGAGGTAAGTCATCAAATAGACTTGATACCAGGAGCAAATCTACCTAACAAGGTAGCTTACAAGATGACTACAAGTTAGAATGTTGAGATTGCAAAATAAATACAAGATTTGTTGGAAAAATGCCTAATAAGAAATTTCTTAAGCCCTTGTGTTCTACCAACTATCCTTGCACCTAAGAAGGCTGGAAAATGGAGAATGTGTACTAAATCTAGGGCAATCAACAAGATCACCATCAGATATAGATTCCCTATGCCAAGGATTGAGGATTTTTTAGATAATTTGGGAGGTCCTTGTTACTTTTTCAAGGTGCATTTGAAATTAGGGTATCACCAAATTAGAGTTAGGGTAGGTGATGAATGGAAGACATCTTTCAAGACAAATGAAGGGTTTTATAAGTGGCTAGTAATTCCCTTTGGCTTGACAAATGCCCCAAGTACCATCATGAGGCTAATGAATGAGGTGCTAGTAGATTTCATAGTTAAGTTTGTTATTGTGTATTTGGATGACAGTTTTATCTTTAATAGGTACAAAGAGGATCATATGAGGTACTTGGAGATGGTCTTGAGGAGGCTACATTGACAAAAGCTAATGATTAATCAAGAAAAGTGTGAGTTTCTAAGAATTGAATTAGTATATCTTTGGTTTTTTATTTCCAATGGGTATATTAAGATGGATCCTAATAAGGTCAAGTCCATATTGGAGTGAACAACACCTAAATGCATAGGAGATGTTAGTATTTTTCATGGGTTGGAATCTTACTATAGAAAGTTTGTGAGATGATTCAGACATGTATGTGCACCTATTCTATACACTATCAATGGAGGCATGAAATGTTCGTTCAAGTGGATCGAGGCAAAAAATAAGGGGTTTGAGATTTTGAAAAAGAGAATTGAATCTTTATTTACCTTATGGTTTCCAACCTTAAATCAGTTCTTTGTTGTAGAGTATGATGCCAATAAGCTAGCCATTGGGGCAGTCCTAAGTCAAGAAGGATACCCTGTGGCATTTTTCTCTAAAAAATTAAATGAGGTAAAACATAGATACTCCAATTATGACCTTGAATTATATGCAATGGTCCAAGCCTTGAAAAAGTGGAGGAACTACCTCCTACCAAAGGAATTTGTGGTGTATATAGACAACCATACCCTTAGTTTCTTGAATGGGCAAGAGAAGTTAAATCAAAGACAACCCTATTGGGTGGAATATTTGCAGGCATTCACCTTTGTAATCAAGTACATGAGATTTGTGAGAAACAAGGTTGTGGATGCTCTTATTAGATGAGTACTATCCATACAAGAGATACAATTATAGAGTGTGGTAATGGAAGATCTAAGAGACCTCTACAAGGAGGATAAAAACTTCAAAGAAGTCTATAGGTATGTGAAAAATTCAAACAAGGTTTTAAAGTCAATTTTAAAGATGCACATTTTGGGAAGGTTTTCTATTTAAAGGACACCTATTGTGCATTCCAAAATGTTCCATGAGGGAGAAAATAATCAAGGAAAAGTATCAAGGCAGTTTAGGGAGATATTTTGGAGTAGACAAGACACTTGAATAAATCACTAGCTATTATTATTTGCCTAGGTTGTAGACTGATGTGAGGAGGTTTTAGGAGAGATGTTAGGTGTGTTAGAGGGCCAAAGGACATAGAAACAATGCATGTTTTATACTAGCCACTCACTACAACACAAAGCCTACAGGAGTGCTTGAGTATGGATTTTGTTTTAGGACTCCCTAAAACACCTAGAGAGCATGACAATGTATTTGTGGTTATGGATCATTTTAGCAAGATGGCACACTACATCCCTTGCAAGAAAAAAAATGATGCTTCACAAATCGTAGGCCTATTCTTCAAAGATATAGTGAGAATCCATGGGTTGTCACTCAACATAGTGAGTGATAGAGACAATAAATTTATAGGGCAGTTTTGGAGGACCCTTTGGAAAATGCTAGGAACAAATTTTTCTTTTTCTTCAGCATACCATCCTCAACCTAATGGGAAAATTGATGTAGTGAACAAGTCTTTTGGAAACCTATTAAGGTTTTTGACTAAGCAACATGGTCAATCATGGGATCACATCATAGGGAAGGCAGAGTATGCTTATAATGAATCCATTAATAGGAGTATTGGTAAGAGCCCATTTGAAATTGTATATGGAACTCACCCTAGGGGGATTTTGGAGTTGAGGGATCTCAGTTTACATGGCAAGAGGAGTGCACAAGGGGAGTCATTTGTAGAGAAAATGAAAGCTTCATGCACAAGTTAGAAAGAAATTTCAACATCAAGGGGGAAAGTACAAGGAAAGGGAAGATAAAACAAGGAGGAACTTATAGTTTAAGGTGGGGAATTTGGTGCATTCCTACCTTCGAAAGGAAAGAGTACCAAAGGGACAATCAATGAAATTGCTGATGAAGAAGATAGGACCTCTGAAAATATTACACAAGTTTGGAAATAATGCCTATGAAATTTAACTTCCTCCTAACTTGGGGATTTCAACCATTTTTAATGTATGTGATACGTTTCCCTATAAAGGTACTTATACCAATCCTGATTAGCACACTCTTGTAGACTTGGAAGGGATAGATTGGGTTCAAGGCTTACCAACAATCTAACCTTTGTAACTAGACAACATAATGGACTCCAAGGTGCTAAAGAAGACTATGAAAGGAACCTACAAGACCTGCTTGGTGAAATGGAAGGGACTACCAGATGTTGAAGCCACTTGGATGATTGAAGTAGATATATTGAAGAATGGGGTCACCATTGACGACCTCCCAACTTAAAAGACTTGAATTTTTTTCCCTGGGCAGTAAGGTGCAAGACACCTCCCTACCTTTTGGGTTTTCAATTTTTTAGGATTTGATTAATATTTTGTGTGTGCTTAATAAATTCCAAGATTCCTTGGAATGAAAATGTTCCCAATGTAAGAACTAAATTGCACATTAGATCATAAGTTGGTCAAAACATGCTTAATAAGCCAAAATTTTCTCAATAGGTAAATGGTTTTTAGGGATGGAAAAAAAAGGTATTTTATTACCTAATAGGTCCTAGGAATCTTAACTAGGGTCCTAGAATTATCCTAGGTGGACCCATTTGACCAAAAGATAGTAAAGAGAAAAAATTGTTCAAATATTGTAAACTTGCTTAAAAGTTGCTTGAGCGACTTTTGTAATTTTTCCAAAAAGTTGCAAATGGTGTTTTGGGAAGTTTTAACTACCCATTCTTAGGTATTTAAGCATAGGGATCTTATTTTTCAAGGTTAGAAGGTTTCCAATCAAATTATGCATGTGTGGGCCTATTATATGGATATTTTCCAAAGTTTTCCATTATTTTTGTAGTGTTTAATGCCCTAGTATGAGTGTGTACAAATTGACATAGATGATCTAACTCTAGGAAGTTGTAGTGATTTGTTTTACCTTTGTTTTTCATATTCACATTCCATCTCAAGTTTTAGGGTTAGTGAGTAGTAAAGGTTTCTTGGTGGTGACTGGTATGTGTTTATCTTTCACAGGGTTGCTTCCACAATAATGGCTCTAACCTAATCATCCATGGTGGAAAATGTGTGAAACCTTGTGGAATGATAGTTTAGACACTGTACATAATGTTTTGTTTTTTTTTTGCATTTTTGTGATTGGTTACCAAGCATTGGAATGATGCCCTAGGCTGACTGACAGTGAAGCCATGATCAGTTTGGGAAAAACCAATGGCATGTATGGAAGCCCTATAATTTCACTTTAAATGAGAAATTTTTTGGAAGGTTTTATTTGAGGTTTGAAAGGTTTTAGAATCATTTTCATGAAAACTAGTTCAGAGGCCTAAAAGATAGGCTAGAAACTAGGGCGTTAGGGTGAATAGGTTGCGGGTATTTTGAGGCTCTATAAATTTAGAATCTTAGAGTTCTAGGTGATAGATTTCAGATTCCTAAGGTTTTACATGAGTTTATTTGGAAGCATTTGGATTAATGGATTAAAATAGGGTTACTAGACCTAAAGCAAATAGGCCTAATTAGCCTTATTTGAAGATAGTGACTTTTTAGTGATTGTGGGTGTGACCACAAGTATTAGGCAAGGTCATGGAGGATTATGGAGGGTATCTACAACATCAATATATTCCAAGGGAGTGTGAGAAAAAGATCCTAAGATAGGGTTAGGTTTCTAAGGGAAGGAAGGGCTAGTAGGATTAGTGCCTTAATAAGGGAGATTAAGCCTACACCAAACCAACTATACCTAGGAGGCAAGTTGGGAAAAAGTCTTGGAGGCTAAGTTTGGTGGAAAGATCAAGAGACAAGAATTATTGAATGATTCAAGGTTTAGAACCTTAATTAGAAGGGGTTAATTGATAGAACCCTAGACCCTCTTCATCAATCTCTTTCTTTTGAAGGTGTATAAACAATTGAGATCAAGATCAAGAAATGAGTGGTCAAGGGTGGGAGTTTACTTTTCACTTGATCCATGTGCAAGATCATTTCCACCAATAGAAATGAGTTTACTTTTCATGTGAGACAAAGTCTTTTCTTTTAATTTGTAAATAGGAAAAAGACTTTACGTGGGTTGGAAGAATGGGGTATTTTATTTAATTAAAAGGGGACGTGTTATTTTAATTAAATATGGACGTAGGATATTATAGTCAAACTATAACTTAAAATCAAATAAATTGATTTTTAGAAATTTGGTATGGGAAATTGATTAAATAATTTGGCCAAAATGTTGAGAAGGGAGCTAATAGTCTAAGTGACAATTTTTGGGTGATTACATTTGCCCCACTTTGACTAATGTGTGATCTATCTGGGAACACATTATGTCAAAGAATGAAGAAGTCAAGTAGGCAGCAATAGATAGAGAGATCTTCTTTTGAAGAACAAAAGTGAAGAATTATATAGTAACCCCTTAATACTTAGCCTAATAGCAGCAATATTGAATACTAGGAGAAATAGATGATATCAGGACTCAAGAAAACAGAATGGATAGATCAAGAGTGAATGGAAAGGTCAAGCATATGCTCCTAAGAAATAGATAGCCATAGCGATCAAGCAATGATAGAACATTCATGCCCCCTTCAGATCAAAATCAAAATGAGGTAAAGGGGATGTAAACATCTGCAAGGTATGACCAAAGTGGGGTAGAGAAAGGTTCATGATGGTAGATAAGTGATTAAAAACAAAGAGTGACCACAAGGAAGTGATATAATTCCCTAGTTTGACTACAGCTAAGCAAGAAGGATAAAGTATTAAAATGAGGTCAAATTAAGTAGAAGGATGATATATAAGTAAAATGAGGTGAATTGAACTAGGTAAAAAGTGTAGAAATGATGAAGACATAAAGAAATGAAGATGCCCTAGGAAAGGTTCAAAGATTCAACCTCAAAAGGTTGGCTAACTACATAGAAGAAGAAAAAAAAATTCAATGCATTTTTTATCATCAAGATAAACTTGGATTTTGATCTTGATCTTGAAAATAGATCAAGGGTGTCAAAATTAGCTAGGGATGCAATTTTTCTTTTGTGAATTTGAGAGCTTTTGAGTGGTTTGAGAGAGATAGTGATGGATTTGGAAGGGATTCCCACTTACCAACATCATTTCTAGAGGCCCTAGTAAGTTTTCAAAAATTTCAAGCTTTTTGGGTCATTTATTGCACTTTCAACATTTTTTCGTGTTTTTTATATTTTTGTGCAAAATATCATGTGATACTTCAAGAGTATCACATGCGTATTATAACAAGTATCGCACAATACTTATGATAACAATATTGTATTGCATGGGTATTATGAAAAGTATCATATCAGGGGTACCCAAATATCACACGACATTGTGCAAAGTATCACACACTTCTTATGATAAGTATTGCATGACATTTTATTAGAAAAAATTATTGTACCACTATTGTGAGAAGTATCACATAGTTCATTCTTGAATATTTTTCATGCTTAGAAGTAGAATTTTAGCATATGACTTTTTCTTTTCTTTTGTACTTAGCTATTTAGATCTTTACTTGATCCATTAAGGTTAGTACTAATGCTCTTTTGTTTCTAGTTTTGGCCATGTAGATTGTTCTTCCAACATTCTTGACCAAAGCCCCCAAGGTGGTGGGGTTATTAGTCATGGGACACTTAGAGGATGATGAGATTGTAGCATTAGAGATTGTGGGCTTTAGTTGGTTACTACATATGCCCCATATCTAGGCAAACCATGGTCTATTGACAACATTGGCTGAGAGGTAGCATAGTGAGCATAACACCTTTCATTTTCCTATTGGTGAGGCCACAATCACTCTCAAGGATGTGTATTTCATCCTTCATGTACCATGCTACAATGATTTGGTGAGTGTGATAGATGTGTATTAAAATTTTCCCTTTTGGTTTCTAATTTCCATATGAGGTGTACTAACATGAGCACTTGCATGTCATAGGTTTATTATGATCAAACCCTGAAAGAGGGGAGATTGGTGGTACAATAATTATTTGAGGATGTTACCATTTTAGATTGCCATCTCAATTGGGAGAGACTAATAGATGAGTATAGGGATTAGCATATCTACCCTACCTTGTCTATTCATTAGTTTCCTAGGCCCTAGTCATAGATAGGATCTAGATGGGCTTCCCTTTGGGTTGGGGTTGGTTAGTTGCAAATTTGATTGGGCAACCCTAGAGGATGGCATGGGGACCAATGATCCTCATAGATATGTACCACGAGCTCTATGAGATAGTGTATCAAGAGTAGTGGAACTAGGCCTATGGTGCACTTTTGGCCCAGATTTGGGTGAGCAAGTATATCACAATATTGTGGCTACAAGTACAACCTAGGGAGTGAAGGAATCCCTATATCTATAGATATATGGGCTTCATCCCACAAACTCATAGTGGAGATATGACCTACTGTTAGAGACTTTTTAATGAGCTAACATCATTTTTATGGAGGTCATATAGGGAGTGTGCTAGGTGGTCATATGCATGGGAGCTAGAGTAAATTTGTTATAGCATACCACTCACTGGGAGATACTCAAATATTGTTGAGCATTTTATTATCAACAAAGTGTGGAGGCAATTTGGGTGGCGGTAGGGTATTGTTGGAAATATAGATGAAGTAACTGAGAGGGGAGGGGTGTATCAGTTACCACAAAACAAGTCCAAAAAATCCCTTAGATGTCTCAAATGCTTATTTACTACTGATACTGGGTAAATAGTGCAGAAATACTTTTACTTGGTAAATTAACTAGTTATTGTTCATCTAGCATTCAAAGTTATTAATATGCATGCAAAGATTAACTAAATGAAAACAAGAGACACCAGATTTAATGTGGAAACCCAATATGGGAAAAACCACCAAGTAACTAGTCACCAATTTTCACTCTTCTGAAGTAAGCCCTATTAGGAGCCAACCTTGTTAAAGGTTAAAATACACACTGTTAGGTGTGACCTTGTTAGAGGATTTAATCACCCTGTTAGGAGTGGCTTGGTTAGAGGTCTTTAGAACAATTCAACTGAACTATCACCTTGTTAGAGGACTTACAAAATGGTTGTTAAACCAACTCCATAAAGAGATTCTGAATTCACTATTACAATGATAAGAAAGCAACAATGAAATGACTTGAATGATATGCAACTTATCTCTTGCTGATTATAGATCTGTGTTCTGCTCTTCTAAATGCTTACTGATCAAATACGACTTTGTAGCACCTCTAGGATATCTAATCCTTCATCAAAATTTTCTCTTCCATTCACTTTTTCACACACACACATAATTCCACAACTTGAATATCTATATATATATATATATATACCTTTCAAATTTATCAAGTTGGCTCAAATATAAGTTACAATAACTAAAAAAAAAATCAGTCGGCTACATTAATTCCATGAAACAATCAAAATAATAAAATCCTTCGCTGGCTGACTCAGCTCGGTAATCTAGTGTTAACCTAGTGAAGCTCGGTAAACACTACTTCAGAATGTTTTCTAGTGTTAACCAAGTGAAGCTCAGTAAACACTGCTTCAAAATGTTTTCTAGTGTTAACCAAGTGAAGCTCGATAAACATTGCAAAATCTTGCAAAAGTCCTTTGGAGATCGAGTGAACTCGGTGAGCACTGACTTTCCTTTGTTGTCCTAGTGAACTCGGTGGAAGTTAACTTCCCACCATATTTCCTTCGATGACTGAGTGAGCTTGGTAGACACTAGCTTTCCTTTGCTGATCGAGTGAACTCGGTAGAAGCTAACTTTCCTTTGTTGACTGAGTGATCTTGGAAGAAGCTAACTTTCCTTTGCTAGCCTTGTGAGCTCGGTAGAAGCTAACTGATGACTGATATGACATTTGTGTAACATCAAAGACAACATTCAATTAACAATTGTATCCAACAATCTCCCTCTGTGGCATTGATGGCAACACAACATGTCATAGCAAAATGAAATTTGAAAACAAGTCTAGCAAGTCTTTTCTTTAGCAAACTCCCTCTTTTAGTAATCTCCCTCTATGAAGGAATTACTTAGCAAACCTTTCTTTCAAACAAATTTTAGAAAGATATGACAGTAAAACTCTCCCTATTTGATAACACATGCCAAAGACAACATAACTCAAATGAATTATAATGTACCTTTAGTACTAATTCATATGCAATATTTTTTGTCAATGTTGCATCAACTGATAGATCTTCAACTTGGTATGTGTTGATGCATCACTAAAACTTAATTTTAGTGAACTTCGGATAGGGGAGTAACCCCTAACTTACCTCTTAGATACAAGAATGCATCCTTAGGTAATGGCTTTATGAATATGTCAGCAATTTGGTCCTTTGTATGGACATATTCCAATCTGATCTCCTTATCTTGCACCAATTCTCTAACAAAATGATATTTTATTGCAATGTGCTTGGTTTTGGAATGCATTACTGGATTCTTAGATATGTTGATTGCACTTGTGTTATCACAGAACATAACAATTGTTTCTTTGATTTCAACCTTCATGTATTCCAACAACTGTTTAAACCAAACAATATTAGAATAGTTTACTACTGCAGCAATATACTCTGCCTCTGCTGTAGATTGGGATGTACAAATCTGCTTTTTGCTTGTCCAAGAAACCAACCTCTTTCCTAGAAAGAATGCTCCTCCACTTGTACTTTTTCTATCATCAAGGTTTCCTACCCAATTAGCATCAATAAACACTTTTAAATCCAGATTACCTCCAAATTTGTACCATAAACCATAATCTTCAGTTCCTTTCAAATATCTCATTATTCTTTTGATTTTCATTATGTGATTTTCTCTTGGTTTTTCTGAAAATCTTGCTACAATCCCAACTACAAGGGCAATATCTAGCCTAGTATGAACTACATACTGCAACTTTCCAATCATAGATCTATAAAAGGTTTGATCTACTTCTTTTGATTCATCTTCCTTGGTAAGTTTTAATCCAATACACATAGGAGTTCCAACTGGTTTACAATCTTCTATACCAAACTTTTTCAATATCTCCTTGATGTATTTTGATTGAGTGATGTAGATACCATTTTTATTCAGTTGAATTTGAAGAGCAACAAAGAATTTTATCTCACCAAACATAGACATTTCAAATTCCTTGTTCATTTGTTCTGAAAATTCTTTGCAAAGATCATCATTTCCTCTGAAAATAGTATCATCTACAAATATTTTTGCCAAGACAATTTTATCATCTAGTCCATCCTTTATATACAAGCTATTTTTATCAGTAGTTCTTTGAAAACCAATTTGAATAAGATAGTTATGTAATCTTTCATACCATGCTCTAGGGGCTTGTTTCAGACCATATAGTGCCTTGTGTAATTTGCAGACCATGTTTCTTTTATCTGGATCAACAAAACCTTTAGGTTGCTCAATGTAAACCTCTTCATCCAGTATACCATTGAGAAATGTTGACTTGACATCCATCTGATAAACTTTGAATCCTTTGTGAGCAACATATGCAAGTGAGGTTCTGACTCCTTCCAGTCTTGCAATAGGAGCAAAAGTTTCTCCATAGTCTATTCCTTCTTCTTGAGCATATCCTTTGAAAACTAATCTAGCTTTGTTTCTTGATACCTTACCATCTTCAGTCAACTTGTTTTTGAATACCCATTTAGTTCTAATCACATTTTTATCTTTAGGCCTAGGTACAAGAGTCCATGTCTTGTTTTTCTCTATTTTCTCTATTTCTTCATTCATAGCCTCAATCCAACTATCATTTTCTAAAGCATCTTTGATATTTCTAGGTTCAAAATCAGCAAGTAAACAAGTAACTTTCAACTTATTTCTTGTCATGGTTCCTTTAGATTTGTCTCCAATGATCTAATCTGCTGAATGATGTCTCCTGAAATATTTTGCTAAAATAGGTTCATTGCCTTTTAAATGAATTTCATTGTTATCCTTTTGCATTTCAACTTCAGGTTTTGGCTATTCTAGCTTGGTAGATATTGGCTCAAGTCCTTCAGACTTGGTAGACACTTGCTCGGTAGCATCTGAGTGTAACTCGTGTTGTTGTAGCTCAGTTTGAACTTCCTGTAACTCGATTACTAATGACTCGGGAGTAGAAGATTCCTGATTGATTGGTACTATACAAGGTTCAATGAAAACAAACCTTCTATAATCTTTTGGTTCCCTTTTGCTTTCTTCTTCAGTCCTTTCTGCAAACTCATCAACTTTCACATGTGCACTTTCTATGACTTTGTTAGTAGAAAAGTTCAAACATCTATATGCTTTACTTTTGCAAGAATATTAAAAAAATATTCCTTCATCACTTTTCACATCAAATTTGCCTTTTCTAGATTCTTTCAAAATAAAGCATTTACTTCCAAACACTTTTAGATAACTTACATTAGGTTTATAGCCATACCATAGCTCATAGGAAGTTTTGAATGAGTCCCTTCTTAGCTGTACTTGGTTCAGGGTATGAACTATAGTGTTGATAGCTTCCTTCCAGTATTTGATAGCAATGCCTTTTTCAATCATTAAGGTTCTTACACAATCCATGATAGATCTGTTCCTTCTTTCAGCTATTTCATTTTGCTCAGGAGTTCCAGGAGCTGACACCTGTATTTTGATTCCTCTTTCAATACAAAAGTTATTGAACTCATGTGAAATGAATTCTCCACCTCTGTCTGACCTCAAGCATTTCAGTCTTTTCCCTATTTCCTTTTCTACTCTGGCCAAATACCATTTGAATTTCTCAAATGCTTCTGATTTGTTTCTTAGATACATGACAGTCATCATTCTTGAGTAGTCATCAACAAAAAGAATGAAGAACTTTTCTCCAGTATAGATTTCAATTCCAATGGGTCCACATAAATCAGTATGCACAATTTCTAATATATCTTCAGACTGATAGTTTTTATTTTTAAAACTAGTCTTTCCCATTTTACCAATCTGACAATTCTTGCATAGACTGACCTCAAGTTTCTTTATGTTAGGAATGCCTCTTACTTTCTTGAATTTTCTTATCTTTACCAAATTATCAAAATTGACATGACACAACCTTTTATGCCATAACCAACTTTCTTCAACTTGAGCAATAAAACATGAACCTTCACCAAGTTCAAGATAAAATAAGTTACCTCTTGTTTGAATGCCTGATCCAATCAATTTTCATTTGTCATCCAACAGTCTTGCTTTTCCATGCATGAATTCCACTTTGAGTCTATTATTGAGTAGTTGTGCCACACTCAAAAAATTATGCTTTAGTCCTTTCACCCAATAGGCATTATCACATATAAGTTCTTTGGTTAGAGAGATTCTTCCTCTTCCTTTTATACAACAAGGTTCATTGTTACCAAATCTTACATTGCCACCATCATATTCTTCAAAATATTCAAACTTAGTTTTATCACCAGTCATGTGATGAGAACAACCACTATCTATGATCCATGTATCATTTTTGCTCATATGAGAAATGAGTGCCATTTCCTCATCATTATCAAACTCATCTTTCACAGCAATGTAGACAATTTCATCTTCTTCTTCATCATTAGAATCATTAAAATCTTTAGCCATAAAACATGTTTTCTTACCTTTGTCTCTGAAGGATTTGAAGTCTTTCTTGCCATTGTACTTGTAATTTTTCTTCTCATCTTTGTTCTATTTGTTTGGGCACTTGGCAGCAATATGACCAATTTCTTCACATGGAAAACAAATTAGAGGAACTTTACCTTTATATTTTCCTCTACCTCTAGAATATTTCCTTGCTAGTAGAGCTTCAATTACTTCAAGATCACTGTTTGAACTTTGGTCTAATTCATCTTCACTTTCTGACTAGGATTCCTTTTTCTTTTTGCTTTTCTCCTTGAGTGAAAGCTTGGCTTCAAATGAAAATTCAATGTTTTTGGAAGCTGAAACATAGTTGTCAAAGTTGTCTAGTTCAACTGCAGTTAATCTTCCAACTATGGCCTCTAGATTTATCTTATGATTTGCTTCACATCTTCTTTCTTGAATTGCAAAGACTCTAATTGCATAGATTGGTAGTAATTTTCTAAGAACTTTACTTATAACTGTCTCTTCACTGATATCTCCTCCATAAGCTTTGATTGCACTAACACATGATTCAACTCTTTCAACATATTTGGAAATGTTTTCATCCTCTCTCATTTTCATTTGGTCAAATTGTCCTCTCAGACTTTTTTCTTTGGCTCTTCTCACATTATCATCTCCTCCATAGATTTTTTTCAGCTTGTCCCACATTTCAAAGGTAGTTTTGCAATCCTTGATGTCATCAAATTCTTCATAACTCAGAGCAGATGTTATATCTATCATCATAATGTTGTGAGTCTTCTTTTCAGCAATATCATTGACAGACAGTGTACCAACAGGTTCTTTATATTTTTCATCAAGATACTTCAATCTTGTATCACCAATGGATGCTAGGTGAAGTCTCATCATTCCTTGCCATGCAGAGAAGTTGTTCCTGTTGAGTCTAGGAATTTCCCTTTTGTAAGACATCCTGATCTTTAGCTTAGATCCTTGAAATCTTTTCCTGAAGGCACCAAAAGCTTTGATACCAATTGTTGGAAATATAGATGAAGTAACTGAGAGGGGAGGGGTGAATCAGTTACCACAAAACAAGTCAAAAAAATCCCTTAGATGTCTCAAATGCTTATTTACTGTTGATACTCGGCAAGTTAACTAGTTACTGTTCATCTAGCATTCAAAGTTATTAATATACATGCAAAGATTAATTAAATGAACACAAGAGACACTAGATTTAACGTGGAAATCCAATATGGGAAAAACCACCAAGTAACTAGTCACCAATTTTCACTCTTCTAAATTGAACCCTGTTAGGAGCCAACCCTGTTAAAGGTTACAATACACACTGTTAAGTGTGACCTTGTTAGAGGATTTAATCACCCTGTTAGGAGTGGCCTGGTTAGAGGTCTTTAGAACAATTCAACTGAACTATCACCTTGTTAGAGGATTTACAAAATGGTTGTTAAACCAACTTTGTAAAGAGATTCTGAATTCACTGTTACAATGGTAAGAAAGCAACAATGAAATGACCTGAATGATATGCAACTTATCTCTTGCTGATTACAGATCTATGTTCTACTCTTCTAAATCCTTATTAATCGAATATGACTTTGTAGCACCTCCAGGATATCTAATCCTTCATCAGAATTCGCTCTTCTATTCACTTTTTCACACACACACTATTCCACAACTTAAATATATATATATATATATATATATATATATATATATATATATATATATATATATATATATATATATATATATATATATATATCAAGTTGTCTCAAATATAAGTTACAATAACTTTAAAAAAACATCAATCAGCTACATTAATTCCATGAAACAATCAAAATAATAAAATCCTTTGCTGGTCGACTTAGCTCGGTAATCTAGTGTTAACCTAGTGAAGCTCGGTAAACACTGCTTTAGAATGTTTTCTAGTGTTAACCAAGTGAAGCTCGGTAAACACTGCTTCAGAATTTTTTCTAGTGTTAACC
Organism: Cupressus sempervirens; assembly: GCA_028749045.1. Taxonomy (NCBI): domain Eukaryota; kingdom Viridiplantae; phylum Streptophyta; class Pinopsida; order Cupressales; family Cupressaceae; genus Cupressus; species Cupressus sempervirens. Next base: position 22,198,445 of record CM053790.1, read on the forward strand.
AAGTGAAGCTCAGTAAGCATTGCAAAATCTTACAAAAGTCCTTTGGAGACCGAGTGAACTCGGTGAGCACTGACTTTCCTTTGCTATCCTAGTGAACTCGATGGAAGTTAACTTCTTGCCATATTTCCTTCAATGACTGAGTGAGCTCAGTAGACACTAGCTTTCCTTTGCTGATCGAGTGAACTCGATAGAAGCTAACTTTCCTTTGCTGATCAAGTGATCTCGGTAGAAGCTAACTTTCCTTTGCTAGCCTTATGAGCTCGGTAGAAGCTAACTGATGACTAATATGACATTTTTGTAGCATCAAAGACAACATTCAATTAACAATTGTATCCAATAGGGTATATCCATTAAGACCACAACATATGCCCACTTCAGGGGGAGGATGATTAGGGATGGCTTCCTATGCTAGACTATTAGGTGCCTTTGAGAGATACAAAAATATTACAATGAGAACCTCGGGACTATCATCCTAATCTTGTAGATGTGGGAGTGAAGCCAACCTATCTAAATGAGATGTAGAGACACTCATTTCCCCAATTTACAACACCAAATGCACTACTAGAGGAAACATGACATGGAGGATATGGTTGGGATGATGAAGGGGATTGACAAAAATGGGTTAGGCAAATGGAGGTGGGGAGAAATTCCTAGGGGATTGCAGGGATACAAACATAGTTGTAGAGCCAAGATGTGAGGGAGGAGTAAGAGGGAGATGAGGAGTATGATCTTGAGAAGTCATAGTAGTTGGTGAGATGGAGGAGGTCAAGAGGGAAAAGCCTTAATAGGAGTAGCCTATGGAGGGGAGATGGAGAGGGTGGGAGGGATGCTCAGATTCAAGCACTAGAGGCAAAGGTATAGGCAGTATGGATTACCATTATTGTGTAGAACCAACAACTCATTAATGAGCATGTGCACAATGAGGAGTTCTACAAGGAGAGGGATATAGCAAGGTGACAAGAAAAGCATCACAGTGTGTGGATGGTTTATTACTATGTCATGTATAGGGGTGTTGTACCTTTAGGACAAGGACTTCCTAACTACTCAAAGTAGGAAGGAAGACCAAAGGGTGTGGTACATCCACCAGATAGGAGACATGCTCCTCAACCACAACCACCTCTGGTACAAGAGGATGGGAGTCAGTCTTAGTTCTAGGTTGATGTCCTCATGAAATTTTTTTTGATTTATATATGTCTTTTGAGATAGTTGTCTAGATTTTGGATCCCACATGTATATGTACTATTTGATTCACTTTGTTATATATATGAGATACAAGATCCAATTAATTGTCATTATGTTCTTATCTTATCTTATGCTCATGTGATGGTTTTATATGGATTTTTTAAAACTTGTGTCTATATTCCATATGATATTTCTCTTGTATGCTCATGTTCATGTTTATGTATGCTTGATTTTGTGTCTATGTTTATATGCTCATGGATCTCTCTCACAGATGTTTTAGCTTTCATGTTTATGATGGGTAAAAGCACATGTATGTATCACCATTTAGGATACCAAAACCTATTTTGGTGAAATCTCATTTATCTATCAAAACTCAATTTTTTTCAAAAACTAAAAACACCCTTTTATAGATCTTAGATTCAATATCATCATTATATAAATTTCTGAGTGTTTTGATTAGTTATAATATGTTTTAATTTCAAAATGTTATAAGTCAATATTTAAACATTTCGAAAGATGCTCCCTCAAAAAAGGAAAAAAATTAGTAAATCATATCAAAAAAAAATTTAAAAATATATTTATCTCTAGAGGAGAAAGTTCTTTTCACGAATATGTAATTTTTTTCATGAAGGTGTAGATTTGACATGGAAGATTTGACAGGAGTAAAAAATTGTTGGATTCTCATAAGGTCAAGCTTGAATAGTTATAACAAATAAAATATGCATAAAAAATAATTATTTCTTTTTTTGTTCCCTAGCTATACATGTCATCTAAAAGATATTTTCAAATTAGAACCAAAAAAGATGATTTGCATATACTTGTTTGACGGAAATTACACCCTATATTTTTCAGAGTTAAAAATAGGACTTCAAAATTAAAAAATGAATAAATTATTACTAAAAAGAATTACAAAAAATAAAGGCATAAAATTTATCCAATTCTACACATTTCATCAGTTTACATCAGCTTCAAATTCTAAAAAGAAATAGCATTTTTTTTGTCATTAATGTTGAATTGTCGCATTCTAATATCCTATTTATTTATAAAAGATGACATAGATTTGTACTTTTACCTTGAATGTAGACTCATGTTTTGAAAATGTGATACTTATGTAGATAATATTGATGATGAGATTAACCCCTTGTGATGACAAGTATAGAAGAAGTAAGCAAGTACACATGATCAATAGGGAACAAAAGACATGGTCAGGAGGAAGAATGAGAAGAGATGGAGGCAGTTAGTTGACGTGTCTATGAAAGATGAAGAGAGACCTCTCCATATGAAAAATGAAAGACTAATCTAGAATGATCTTACAATGCAAACTAGTATGCAAAATAATTTACTTGCAAGGGAAGCATGACGTTTAGACTCTATTTCATCATTGAGCATTATTAGGGACATTGAAAGATCATACAATGCTCACTAGTATAACTATGAGGATATGAATATGATCTATATTAGATAGGTATGTGGGAATCCAATCTAAGAATTAAAGACATGTAGGTCAAGATGACTAATACAATTAGATTCCCTAAGTTTAGTATAGAAAGATTACACTTATATCAAGGCATAAGCACCAAGATAACCCTTGAGTGCGATCTTGTGAAAATAGACAAGGAGGATACATTGTAGGGCCAAATTGTCAAGTAGGACAAGCACAAATTCTCTCAACACCTTTGACTAAAAAATTATAGACACAAAAATAAAATAAGTAAATCATGCCCCATGCCCCTAGTCCTCTAGTCCATGATATCCTCAAAAAACTATTAGGGAGGGAACATTTACCAAAGAAATTGATGTAGACAACATACAAAGAAGATAAATTTTAGCACATCTCAATAAGTTTAATGTTAAGTCTGTGTGTTTGTATGTCACATGGCCATTTATTTAAGAGTTGTATCTAATAGTGAGAAATATCATGTAGCATCCTAGTCTATATGTAACATATCAAATAAATGTTGAGAAACACTCAATGTCAAGAGGGGAGTGTTTAGAAATATTGTTTTAGACAAGTTTCTAGAGAAACCCTAATGCACAAGAGTACCCTAATAATATAAGAAGCTTTGACCCCTATATGAGGACAAGAGTTGATTCCACACTAGGAAATGTACTATGAAATGAATGAGCATCAAGTGAGACTGATAGACATCAATGTGAGGGTCTCAAGCAGTGCTTATTTCTAGGTTTTCACCACTTGATAGATTTTTTTTAGGACATTTTGTAATTTTTTAAAATTTTAAAATTTATTTTTATTTTTTTCGCGTTTTCAGTAAGATGATCTTTTTTTCAGGACATTTTCTATTTTTTAGGATTTTTTCAACATCATATATGATTATTTTTGGGTTTTTTTGAGATCATAAGATATGTATAAATAGTTGAGCCATGAGAGACTTAAGCATAGAATTTCTTCAAATGTAAGATATTGATAGGCTCAAGGATTTTCTCCCCCTCAGAAGTAGAAAGTTGATAGGCCTCGGATCCAAATCTTCTTGTGATGATGTAAGGATCCAACTATCTAGGCTCAATTTTTTTTTTGTTCCCTAATCTGTTGGTCTTAGGATTTTCTTGAAGAAAAAGTTCACCCACTTGGAACTCACGAAGAGGTGACTTTTTTGTTATAGATAGTAGAAATCCTCTTCTAATAGGCCCTCATGTGATCAAAAGTAGCCTTGTGATGCTCATCTAGGGTTTCTAGCTCATGTATCCTCATAGCTCTATGGTCCTCATCAATAATTAAATCATGTAGAGAGACTCTCAAAGAGGTAACCTCGACTTCTAGAGGGAGGAAAAATTTAGTGCCATAGACTAGTGAAAAGGGTGTATCCTTAAGCCCATAGTGCTGGATTGATTTGGAGATGTCAATCCCTTCTTGATTTGTGAACTATTCTATGCATGATTTTCAAGCGTATTTTGTTTGAATTCTTAGCTCGGTTGTTCCCTTAAAGATAGTATATAGAAGACCAATGTTGCTTAATCTTGAATTTCTTTCATAATTTATTGAGATGCTTATTTTTGAACTATCCTTCATTATTTGTGACAATAGAGGATGAAATACCATAGCAACAGATGATATGGTTGAGTATGAACAAGGCAACATGTTTGCATGTAGTGGAAGATAATGGAACATCTTCAACCCATTTTGTAAAGTACTCAATCATTGTGATGATAAACTAATGTCCACTAGATGAGCTTCGGTAAATTTTACCAACTAAATCAAAGACCTATTGCTAAAAAGGCCAATATGTGATAGAAGGAATAAGTTCATGCCCAAAAGCATGAATCAAGTTCCCATTTAATTGACACTTCTCACATGATTTGGCATACTGGATAGAATTAGATTGCATAGTTGGCCAATAGTAACCCACCCTAAGAATTTTTTGAGCAAGTGCAAGGCCATTGGAATATACCCCACAAATGTCATCGTGGACTTCTGCTAATGCCTCTTCAAAATCTTCTATCTCTAGGAACCTAAGAAGTGTTTTATCTAGAACCTTCCTATACAAGTCACCAGAGTTAAGGGTATAATGTGAGGCATTGCGAAGGAGTTGGCATTTTTATTATGCATGATATTTTTAGGAATAATGTGGTTGCACAAGTAGGAAAAGATGGTGGAATGACAAGAGGAGTCATAGCTGACAACAATGCAAATCACATGGTTGTCAAGGGAGTCATAGGTTGGGTTTCACAATTCTCCCATAGGAACTCAAAGTGAGACTCATGTTCTTGCAATTGTAATATGATGCTAAAGTGGCCATAGCATCTGTAGCCTTGTTTTTAGGCCTAAGAATTTTTTGAAATGTTACAAATGTTAAATAATTCCTTAGTGCATCAATTAGTTTCTTATAAGGTACTAACTTGTCATCCTTAGTTTGGTAGTCATTATTGACTTGATTAATGACAAGTTGGGAGTCCCCATAGATGTGTAATTCTGTGATTCTCCATTCAAGAGCCATTTTAATCACATTGGTCAAAGCCTCATACATAGCTATTTTATTAGTGCATGGAAACAATAGTTTGTAGGACTTTGGGATTGTGTAACGGTGTGGTGTAACAAATAAAATCCCTACACCAGGTCCATTTTGAGTGTGTGAACCATTGTTGGTTAGTAGTTTATTCTCCTATTATTATTTATATCTTAACTCTTTTAATACTAATATTTTGGAGAGGCAAAATGATGTCACCAACAAATGCGTCAGTGTATATATTTTATCACTAACCTCTGAATTACAATGTACAACTCCCTTAAGACTTGCAATGATGTGCAATGAATATGTCTTTCTTAGATCTGAAGTTTATGATAGAATAAACTCTTAACTTGAGAGTAGTAAAGGCTAACCAAATTGCTTGTAGATATAAACATTGGGTATTAAAAGAGTCATGCTATAAATCATAAAGGAGAACAAATTGTTAACCAACAGCTCCCTTAAGACTTGTAATGGTTTGCAATGAATATGTCTTTTTTAGATTAGAAGTTTATGATAGAATAAGCTCTTAAATTGAGAGTAGTAAATGCTAACCAAATTTCTTGTAGACACAAACAATTTAGGAAAAATGAATTTAGATAACTTACAACCCTCAATGGAATGTTTGTCATGAATTATCTTGCAACACTTCTATCTAGCTTCTAACTACAATCAATTTCTATTTATGCAATCCTGATTGTTAACCCTAACAAAGAAAACATTAAGAGGGAGAGAACAAACAAAATCATATATGGACAGTCAATGGAATCACTTATACTACTAACACCATGATGAAATAGAATTCAAAAGGAGATAACAAAGCTACACAAAAAAAAAAATTCAACTCTTTATGCACAAACTATTTTAAACTAAGTTGGAACAACAAAACATTAACAACAAATAGGGTAACTAAAATTATAGAGCCAATTAATCATCAAGTTTTCTAACCTTTACATTATTATTAGAAATTACATTTATAGTCTTATGTCATTCCTCAATTTGGGCAGTGCAATAGTCACACAATAGAAAGAAAACATGAAAAAATATAATCTATAACATGGTATAGATGTGTGGCATCTTTCTTAGCAATGATTCTAACCCCATGGCACCTCTAAGAATTCCTGGTGACTATTTATCTTCAGGCTACTTCAAAAATCTTGCAAAAATCTTCATTTCTTTCTATTCTGTTGTTGGCACCCAATCCATGTAATTTGTATTCAATAGTTATAATAAGTTTGAATTCCAATCAATGATCTTGAATCAATGATCATGAACTTAATTTTTATGACTTCTTATGTGGTTCCCTTTGTGTACACATGTCCAATGCTCAATTTCCCACATTGGTTATTCTTCATGCATCTTCAAAAAGCAGGAAAGTGATAGGCGCTGATCTGATTTTTATCAATGGCTTCCATAAACTAAAGGTCTTTTATAATACTCAAGAACTCTAACCAACCCAAGCATGCCATCTAGACATATTTTTCTAAAGCATTCCCTTTTTTGGCCCACAATTGAATCTAGTCCCACCATTCCCACGTGTTGGATACTCACTTTCCTACTTTGGTTATTTCTTGTGCAACTTTATAAAGCAAGAAAGAAACAATCATTGATCCTTAAAAATCTAATGGTTGATTGCTATCTCCTCCTTTGTCATAACTTTAGAGGCTCCTAGTTTCACTTTATGTCATCCTTTTATGACTATATGCTTACCCATATGCCATGGCTTCGAAAACCCTCACCTTTTGCTCCTATGATCTCTCGATCCACTATTGTCATATCTTTGGAAGATTTAATTGAAATGTGCTCAATTTATTTATGTTCATGTGTTTGGCCTCACCCAACTTTAAAATATCCCTACTTATGATCTTATAATCCTTACCTTCATAACTTTGGAAGTCTCCTTATTAGCCTTTACACTTATGTGATTCTCCATTCATCTTAAGATTGTAACACTCCATAGCCTTTGCACTTTATGTTCTTATGACCATACACTTGGCATTGCTTCATAACTTTAGGAGTCTCTTAAGGAACATTTATTCTTATGTAAGATCGTAACCCTTAAAAACTTTAGCATCATATGTTCTTACAATCTCAGGATCCTTTTGTTTTCATATAGTCATGGGTTCCCTTTTGAGTCTTTAAACTTATAGGCCTTTAGTTTATCATAACATTGTATCACTTTTTATTTACCATGAGACATGATGAGATGACAATAGGATGATCATAAGATCAAAAGCTTAAAAATAAACACCCACGATGCTACGACTACATGGTATATCATAAGATTGGGATACTCAACACTTGCCTTTACGATCCTCTGCCATCCTTTAATTTGTAACATCAAAAGAGAGAAAACCACTTTAAAATACTTAAGGGCATGAATTTTCAATGACCAATGGCATGTGTTATTTTTATTGATTGACTTTTCCACTCATCCACATAGTTGTTGATACAAATTGGTTTCTCTATATTTTGAACTCTATCACCTATGATATCTTTCATTGAAATGCAATTATTGTAGATCTTTGTCCTTGGAATCCTTTTGAATCCTTAGATTATGAATCATTAGAGTTTAAAAACATTATTCTCATGAAGGAGTCACTTATAACTAGCCCACCAAACACTAAATCACCTAGCCCTTGACTAGTTTAATGCTTACATAATTTCCCACATAGGTTAGCTTGAAAGGGGATGATGAGAAGAGAAGCCATCCTAGAGGGATTCTAGACATAGACTCAACATTAAACATTAACTTGACTTCAATCTAAAGAAAAAATGGGATGAAATAAAAATTGGGCAACAACCATCAAAGAACATCTTCCATGTTCTCTCAGTCATATACATAATAGAGGCATCTAGAAATTCAATCTACATTGGAGCACTATCTGTAATTGGGAATTCAGCTACTTGGTCGACAATTGCTTGTCCTTTAATAGCTTTATGTTCAACATACTAAACATCAAATTCAAAAAGAATCATCATCCATTTGGCAAGTCGACCTATAAGTGCAAATTTACTTAAGAGGTATTTTAAAGGATCTATTTTTGCAACCAACTATGTAGTATGTGTCAGCGTATAATGTCTAAGTTTTTGGGATGCAAATACTATTGCTAGGAAAACCTTTTCAATGTTGTAATAATTGAGCTCATAGGCTACCAAGGTATAACTAATTATAATATATCGCTATTTCTTTCCCATTTTCATCTTATTGTGCCAAAAAAGCTCCTAATGAATTTGTTGTACCTAAGATATAAAGGATTAAAGGTTTCCCTTGAATCAGAGGTATGAGAATAGGAGGCTTTGCTAGATATTCCTTGATTTGATTCAATATTTTCTCACATTCTTCATTCCATGTACATGTACCACCCTTATGTAGATTCTTGTTGAAGGGATGTGGCCTATCGACAAGTTGAGAGATGAACCTCTAGATTGACTTAAGGCATCCTTGTAGACTCCTCAGTTGACTAATGTTTCTAGGAGGTGGCATTTCCATGATAGCTTATGTACATTTTTGGGGTCTACCTCTATGCACTTAACTAAGATGACATACCCTAGAAATTTTCCTGACATGATGCCAAAAGCACATTTCTTTGGATTTAGCCTAAGTTGGAATTGTTCCATATGGTCCAATATCAAACTCAAGTTTGACAGGTGAGTTTCACTTTGTTTGGATTTTCCCAAAGTATCATCAACATAATCTTCCATTTTTTTGTGCATCATGTCATGAAAGATAGTGGTCATGGCCCTTTGATAGGGAGTACCAACATTTCTAATCTCAAATGGCATTATATTCAAGTAGAAGGTTCCCCATACACATGTAAAAGATGTTTTTTTCCTGGTCTTCTAGAGTTATCTTAATTTGATTTTATCTATAGAAACCATCCATTAGGGAGTACATTTCATAACTCATAGTCATGTCCACTATCATTTCAATGTTAGGTAGTGGAAAGTCATCCTTTGGGCATGCTCTATTAAGATCCCTAAAATCAGTATATACATAGATGGATTTGTCATGCTTTGATACGAGAATAATATTGGAGATCCATTCCACATAGTCAATAGCTTGATTGGAGTTGACACTTAATAGTTTCTAAAGCTTGACTTTAACTAACAATTATAGGTGATGGTGCATTTTTCTAATCTTTTGTTTGACTGGTTTACCACCAAGAGCTATGGAGAGATGGTGCATGGTGAGTTTTGTATCTAGATTGGGCATATTAACATAGTTCCATGTGTAATTGATTCTCTTTTCCTTAAAGAACTCTATAAATTGTTCTTTATTTTCTATTGATAGTGATTCAGCCACATGTATTATCTTATTAGACTCCTTAGTACCTAGATTGATTGGTTTCATTGCTTTGATCAAAACTGATAACTTATCTTGAAAATAGCATGGGAGACTACTAATCACCTCATCCTCATGCACCTCAAAGAGGTTTTCACCCTTGGATATATCTTTATTTTTACTATTTTGAGGTTCAGATACTGCCACAAAGTAGTTTTCACCATCCGAATGCTTGTTCTTACATTTTTCTTTTTATTTTGTGACTAAGGTACTTGATATCCATCTTTGTCATATTATTTTTTGGTTCACTAGTGTAAGACACCATGGGTTCAAGAGAATTTACATAGCAAGCGATCTCGTAGTCATTTTGAAAGGATGGTAGCTCTTGTCTTTGATGTTGAACAAACCAATCTATGATATCAGGATGTATGAGTGAAAGAGACATGGAGGCTTCAATATTTTTGATGTGAAAGGAATCATCTTTGGTGACAAGAGAAGTTGAGCCTATAGAGAGAGCTCCAAAGGAATCTAAATCAAAAGAGGAGGCCTTGAGGGATCAACAAGATCCACTAAAGAAAATTATAGAGAAAACTCACTCTAGGCCCTAGACTAGACTCGTCAACTACAATGGGTCAGGTGACACAGGCATGTATGAAATCCACTCCTAATTCATAAGAGGCATCTCAAAGATATTTCCATTCATATTCACTAGAATCAATACTCTGATTTTGGAATGAGAATTTTATACATTGATGGTATGTCGATGACACAACTTGCATTTTTTGGATCCATGGTCTTCCTAGAAACAAATTATATGCAAGCTAGATGGCTAGGGCTTGAAAGACCACATCTTTCTCTACAAGAACCACTTAGATAAGTAGTACAATTAAGCCTTTAGAAGACCGTTCAACTTCATCATATGCTTTGATAGTAATTTTTCATCTAGGATCAATAACAAATTTAGACATTCCAAGATGTCGGAATACATTGAAGGGGATAATACTTAGCCCAACACCATTGTCTATTAGGACTTGGCAAACTTGAGTGTCAAAGATTTGGACTTCAATGTGGAGGGTTAGGTTGTGCGGATGGCTAAGAGACTTGTCTTCTTCTTTAGAGAAAGTGAGATAGTGAGCTGAGAAGATGTGGTTGAAAATAGCTTGGAACCTCTTAGTTACAATATCTGCGGGCATGTTGGTTATTCATAAAGCCTTTTCAAGAATCTCCTTGTACAAAGAAGACAATTCTAGCAACTCAAAGATGGAAATATGTGCAGGGGTTCTTACAACTAACTTATAATATTGTAACTAGAATAACTAAGAGGGGGGGGTGAATCAGTTATCCAAGGTCCAAATGTACAAGTAGAACTTTTTAGTACTTCAACTTATACTTATGCATGCATTGATCATTTAATATCTTAAACTTTTGCATATTTTTGTCCTAGGACAAAATAACTTTGCATAAATGTAAACATGCAATACCATAAAATCAATCACACATTTTGACACAAGGATTTTACATGGAAAATGAATTTGGGAAAAACCACCAGTAACATGCTACCAATTTTTACTCTTATGAAGTGAGCCCTGTGAGGATCTAGCCTTGTTAAAGGTTACAATGCACATTGATGTGACCCAGTTAAAGGATTTCAATCATCCTGTTAGGAGTGAATCTTGTTAGAGGACTTTAAAACATTTCATTAGAATGTCACCTTGTTAATTACTCATGACTGTTAGGTCAACCTTAGTACAAAGGATTTATCCAAACTGATACAATTGTTAGAAAGTACCAATAGGACTTGATCTAATTACAAATCTCACATTCAGTCCTCTATTATACTTGGTTCATCCTCTTCATCTCTAATATATTTTTCACCCTTAAAGCCTTCATCTCCTTAAGCCTTCTTTCTTAGTACACCAACTATAGACTCTTTCATTTGGCCACCATATGAAGCAACACCCTAGACTTCTTGTCTATCTCAGGTTTGGGATCTTCTCACACTTGCTTCTGGCATCTTATCTCTTTATATATAGAATTTAGATATTTTTCTACTTAACCACAAATTTCCATTTTATGGTTAGGTCAGATTCATTGAATCTTCCCATCTTTCCATTTTTTTCTCTCTAGAAACTTCCTTTACAATCCTCTTTGAATTTGTCTCAAAATAATTTATCTTGAATTCTGTGCCACCAGCTCATCATATTTATCTTCCACATGATTCACATAATTCATGAAATCAACTTTGTTAGCTTAGATTTGTCAAATCTCTAATCTAACTCATTTTATTGGTACTCATCAATAACAAGTTGTTTGCTCAGAAAACATTTTCTTTTGATGCTCGGTCAACACTGGGCTTCTCAACATACACTAATTTTTGCTTGGATGCTACTACCATTTTTTGAAACTTGAGACATACTAAGATTTCTTCACTCAGAACCTACTAGATTTCACTTTTCTCAAGTTCAACTAAATTTCTACTCGATCTACACTGACTTGCTTGGCTTCCACTGTTTGCTCAGTCAAGCTTGGTAGACACATTTCTTTACTTAGTCTTCTTTATGTCTTTGCTCGAGTATCATTTCATTATAGTCTTAAGTAGATAAAAAATACACTATATCATCAAATCTTTCTTAGTCTTAATGCTCCTTTTATATACAATATAACTCAACCTTTCTCTAGGTCCTCTTGTTATCCTTTCTTTTCAAATCCTCTTCATTAATGAATAAAATGATAGCATTCAGACCAAAGCAAGAAATTTTCATACCAATAATTATTAGGTTTAACATCAGTGACAAAACAATGATTGTTCCATGATAGGTTTCATCAATCTTCTTCATTTCAACAATCTCCCTCTTTAACATTGATGAAAAATCGATACCAAGAACAATACCAAAAAGAAACTTAATCCCTTTTATTGAAATCTCTCCCTCTATCAGTATTGGTTCCTTCTTCTATATACTCTAATTTATTCCTTAGATTTCTCCCTCATCTGGTCATGTCCCTCTTTGACAATAATCTTTCTCCTTCCTTCTCTGATCATTCTGATATCTCCCTCTTTCTCAGATATCTCCCTCTTTGACAACAATACCAAAGACTTGTCATCTATACATGTAGGTATAATCAATTCACATTCTCCTTTTGTCACCTTGCATGTGACTATAAAACTTCTATTTCTAGCTCCTTCCTTACTTTAGGTAGGTCCTAAAGTAAGATCCACTACATCAAATTTTAAATTATGTCATTCAACTTAGTTGATGCAGGTTAATACTCTTGCTTATTAAGTAGCTTTAGATAGGGTTATCACCCCTAGTTTACCTCTAAGATATTCATGTACATCCTTAGGTAAATCCTTTATGAATATATCAACTATATTTTCTTTTGTATTCACATATTCTATTCTTATTTCTTTTTCTTGAACCAATTCTCTCAAGTAATGATACTTGATTGCAATGTGCTTTATCTTTGTGTACATCACATGATTTTTTGATATTTTTATAAAACTTATATTGTCATATTAGAGTACCATAGGTTTAGTGAGTTCCTTCTTCATTTATTTTAGTAACTATTTAATCCATACCCATTTGTGCAATTCACTGCAACATCCACATATTCAGCTTTAGCAGTAGATTGTGAAATACAATTTTGTTTCTTGCTAGTCCAAGAGACTAATATTTTTCTTAAGAAAATGCTCCACCACTTGTACTTTTTCTATCATCAATATTTCTAGCCTAGTCAGCATCTGTATAGGCTCTCAATTGAAACTTGTCATTTTTCTTGTAATATAGATCATAGACTTTTGCATCTTTCAAGTATCTCATAATCCTTTTAACAAACATTAAGTGATTCTCCTTAGGATTTGCAAAAAACCTTGCAACAATCTCAACAACTAGTACAAGATCAGGTTTGCTATGAACTACTCATTGCAATTTGCCAATCATATGTGTGTACAATGTTTAATTTACTTCAAAAGAATCATTAGTTTTTGACAGTTTGTGTCCTATCACCATAGGAGTACTAACTAGTTCTGAATCCTCCATACCAAAAAAATTCAATATTTCCTTCACATACTTTGACTGAGTGATAAAAATACCATATTTCATCTAATACACTTGAAATCCAACAAATAAATTTATTTCTCCAAACATAGACATCTCAAACTCTTTCATCATTTCATTTGCAAATGTCTTACACAACGCATTTTGTCCTCCAAATATGATATCATCAACAAATATTTCAGCTAGTAAGATTCCTTTACCTCCTTTTGTCTTTAAGTACAAATTGTTGTTGTCATCAATCTTCTCAAAGCCAGTCTTCACAAGATAGTTGTGAAGCCTTTCATACCATGCTCTAGGAGCTTGCTTAAAACCATGTAAAACTTTGTGCAATCTAGAGACCATGTTCTTATTGTTTGGATCAAAAAAACCTTTAGGTTGTTCGATGTAAACCTCCTCTTCTAGTATACCATTCAAAAATTTTGACTTAACATCTATGCAATAAAATTTAAAACTTTTGTAAGCAGAGTTCTTACTCCTTCCAATCTTGCAACTACGGAAAATGTCTCTCCATAGTCAGTTCCCTCTTCTTGTGCATATCCTTTGAAAAATAATATTGCCTTATTTCTTGTAACTTCTCCATTTTCATCCAATTTTTTACTATATACCCACTTGGTTCCAATAACATTCTTGTTCTCTGGTTTGGGTACTAGTGTCCTGGTTTTGTTCTTCTCAATTTGATCAATTTCTTATTTCATAGCTAGATTCCAATCTTCATTTTCTAATGCATCCTTCACTAACTTAGGCTCATGCATGCTTAACAAATATGTTTCATTTCTCAACCTATTCCTTAACATTGGTCTATCTTCTTTATCTCCAATATTTTTTTCAATACAGTGATGTTTTCTAACATACTTTGACAACCTTGGATCAATTCTCCTTTCTAAAAGGGGCCTTTCATGAAGTTCAATTTTAGATTCATTGGGCACTTCTCTATCATGTAACTTGGAGTTCCTTTCATGTAAATTGATCTTAGTATTAGAATGTACCTCAACTTCTAATTGTAACTCAGCTCCTGAATGCAACTTGACTCCTGAATGTAGCTTGACATCCATTATATGTGACTCGACAACCATTGATTCTTCTTGATTAGTAGCTTGGTTTGTAGAATTATCAATATTATCAACTTGTCTTCATAGTGGTACATAAAGGTTCTATAATTCTTAGGTTCCTTCTTTGGTTCATCTTCATGCACTTCTATATATTCATTAAAATCTACATTTGCACTTTCCACAACTCTATTAGTGTTAGTATTTAATCACTTATAAGTGTTGACACTCAATTGTCAAAACCAATATTTATAAAAACCCTAGTTTCTCATAATGGCATCAAGCTCAAGAAATGTAGAAGGGAAAGACGTTTTGAGTGTCCAGTTAGTTAGTAATGAGGTAAAACAACTAGATTTCAAAGCAATTCTAGATGTTGCATATAAACAAGACCCCTCAGGCACGTTGTCCATAATTCCCCAAAAATTTATTATGGTCCAAGATGTTAGAAAATGTTATAACTAAAATATAGGAGGAATAGGTGATATGGAGATAAGAGAAGCCTATGACAAATTGTGTGAAAATGGTGTCTTAAAAGAAGAATTTAAAATTGTCGAAAGGAAGGACTTGACGTGTGCCCTAGAATTTCCCATTGTTTTCAAAACTAACTAGATAAGAATAGTTTTGAGCATAATTCACAAATGGATCCTTATGGCTAGAAGGAGGGACAATAAAGATTTCAAAGAGAATAATCCATGGGGTGACTGATTTTCCAACCCTAGATTAGCCAAATATTTTGTGAAGTGGCTCTAAAGTGGCAATAGAAAAGAACATAGGAACAAAGTGAAATAAACATGGAATGACCATTGACACCATCATGGATCCACTGATAAACCTTGAAATAAGGGTTATTTATCACAAGTTTTATCAATCAAGCAAACTAAATAGAGTACCTTGTATTGCAGTGGATGTGGGATATAAAATTATGAAGAAAGATCATACTTATGATCTAGCTAAACTTTAATTGCAACAAATAATGGAGAACCTTGGAGAAATCAACAAGACTAAGAGTGCTTAGTGAAAATTTGGATCAATTCTAATTTTCATACTTTTCTATGTACAAAATACATTACCATCTTTTGGTAAAATAAGATGGAAGACAAACAAAACAGTTGCTACTCAGATAAATGAGTAGATTGAGCAAATGGGTGAGAATTTTGAAACTATCATGACAAGTTATTTTGAAGACTTTAAGAAGTTTATGAAGCAAAGGATGAGAATACCTATTTCCTTCGTTGAACAATACTATAATGATATATGTTTTCTTGTAGATATTGACTACACATATGTATAGGCTACCACACCTCGGGTAAGATGGCTAAGACACTTAGGTTATAAAATCAATTTTGATGAAGCCTCAGCTGCCATTACTACACTTCTAGCTAACGAAGTTGATAAAACAACAAAAATCTTTGGCAATTATGATGTAATAAAGTCCAAAGTGGAAATGGAATTGAAGACAACCTCTACACTGAAGAAGAAAGAAAAATTAGTGAAAAAACATAAGGCCAAATTTGGTGAAGGTGCTAAAGAAGAAGAAGAGGAAGAGAGAAATATAGAGGAGGAGACTAAGAAGATGGACACTAACATGGAAATAGCTAAATAGCAGCATGAATAATAGAGTGTGCAAGACAAACAAATGCCAAGTGCCAGTCCTCCTCATGACACGAGTGTGCTTGCAGAGACTATAATTGTCAGGGATGTCTGTGATGCATCAGCTCAGAACATCAATCCATTAACTGAAAAAGATTTTAGATCAATCTACACTACAAGCACAACTATGCACCAATCCAATGTTAATTAGTGTAGAAGAACTCAAAAAAGGTAGTAACAAAGGTTACAAGGGATAATGTGAATACACAAGAACCACCTTCTGCCATCCCTTCAGTTACCAGTGATCAACCTTTGATTCCAACAATAGTAGACACATATAGCAAGGTTGACACAAGTTCCAAAGAAGACATAGTTGAGTAGAGGTAGACTACCAAAGAAGAGGAAAAGGAGACAACAATAGAGTAAATAGGATAGATAGATACATCTATACTTGAAGCACAAACACAAGGTACAACTCATGTCATTGTTATAGATCAAGATAAGACCGAAGAAGGACAAAAAGCACCAAAGGTAAAGGAGTAGGAGGCAATCCAAGCATTGGTAACTTTACCAACATCTGGCTCTTCACCTACAAAACTTCTTCAAAAGCCAAGCACAGAAGTTATACCCCTATAAATCTCAGTGTTAGGCATAAGTTCTTCTAAAGTTGAAAAGGTAATTCACTATGGTGATATCTCTTTAGATGAAGAGATAGTGATTCCAAAATTTGATTATGACACAATGACTATAGAACAAATAAGAATTTTACAATAACAATTAGTGAAGAAGAAACATCAAGAAATGCTTAGGAAGGAGTATAGACAAAAGAAAGCACTACAAGAAATTAAAGACATCTTTTTAGATGCATTTAGCTTGCCTACTCTTGAAGAAACCAAGCCACTATTGGAACAATTGTTAGATATTATGGAGAAGGTTAATAATGAAGACCTAGATACAAATACCAAACTTTTGGAATGGTTTGAAAGAAAGTTTCAAGGAAAAGTAAATGAAAAGATATCTGGTGATATAGCACTTACTCAAGTTGCATTGGCAACCAAGGTTGAGGATGTGAAGAAGGTACTTGAGAATATCTTTTCATTGTACACCAAACTATGTGATCCCACACTTTTCACCCAAGACACTAGACATAGAATTATGAGCCTGGAGAGGAATTTAAGCATATCAAGTACATAGCTACCCAAGAACCTAGCTTAGAGTGAGAAGCATTTCCATACATTACTTCAATCATAGAGTCAACTAGCTGTGTTAACAACAAAAGAGGCTAATATAAGAGCCAAACTAACACAAATTCAAGCCTCTCTCACCCCACACATGGAAATCCTCCACAAAGAATTAGGCTATGTAGAAACTTTGTTAAAGAAAGATCCCAATCTTTCTACACTTAATGGCCTAGTACACCTTGCAACTGAGCTCACTATCCAAGTTAAGTCATTGGATGTTGCATGTGAAAATTGGGATGCAGCTCTAAAACTAATCATGGAATTCCATAAATCCTTTCTAGAAAAATACACTATAAGTGTATAGCCCCTTTGACATAAGTGTCAAAAAGAGGGAGATAAATAAGCAAGGGGAGATAAGGAAGCAAGGATAAAGAAGAGGGGGAGATAGATTAAAAGGAGGAGTAAGTAAGAAAGGGGGAGAATAATGAAAGGAGGAGAGATGAATAAAGAAAATGAGAAGCATGAACAAAGGGGAAGTAATCAGATTTTGACCCCAATGATATACATTTTTGAGAAATACAATGCAAAAATAGAAATAGAGAAGAGCATCTATTAGCTAAGGCAGAGAATAAATAGTATAAGTGCATTGGAAACAAAGAGTATCAGTTAGCAAAGACAAATCTACTCAAAATGGAGAACAAATTTTGGATACAGAATAGACACATTAACTCAGGGAGGAGTTATACATTTTGAGGAAAATAGATTATAAGTTTTGTATATAAGTTGAGCCATGGATATGTTACACTCGAGAAGATCATCAAACTATTTATGTATATTCAATTTCTTTTGACACTCATGTCAAAGAGGGAAATTGTTGATCTCAAATTGGTTTTGACAATTGAGTTTCAACACACTTAAGATATTTACATAGTTCATGCCAAACTAGTAATGCATGCTGAGTATAATATGTAAATAGAAGACCATGCTGAGTTGCAATGAGTGTTGAGTCACTCATATGCCAAGCCACTCAAGTGTCAAGTAGATAGACCATGCTAAATTATTCAAGTGTCAAGTGAACAATAGATTTTGAGCATTTAGGTGTCGAGTCAGAAGTAGAATCACAGTATATGTCGAGCATCAGTAACTACATATGCTGAGTAACATAGATTGGACATATTTGTTTATTATGGCACAAAAAACCTATGTAAACCATTTTTCAGCTAACATAAGGCTAGATTTCTATTATTTAGAGATAAAGATGAATCTACATACAGATTCCCTATGCAATTACATGTAACCAAATAGAAAATGGGAAGGTTTCATGGAAAAATGGATGAATCTCAACCGTAGATTCATACCTAACCCTAAGCCACCTCAGTTTTCTTAAGGAGAATGAAGCCCTAAACTTTTTAAAAGAGAGAAGAGAGCTAGAGAGCATTGTGAAGGGGTGAATGATCAAATTGAAGGTGTGAACAAGACAATTTGTAGAACATTCAAGGTGACTTAGAAGTGAAAGTGAATTATAGAAATAGTTAAGTGAAGAACAGAGGATAGAGGATACAACAATTGATACATCAGCTCATGAAGGATTAATTAAAGATTGGATAAAGGTGATCTATTATCAAGCAAGCAAGTGCCAACTACAAGATCTATGTTGAGACATTTTGACAAGTGATTTCAGTTAAATCTCCTAGCTGGAGTGGTCCTAACAGGTGTTATCAAATCCTTTAACAGGGTGACATTTGAAGTCAATGTTCTAAAGTCCTTTAACCAGGCACACTTCTAACAAGGTGTTGAAATCTTTTAACAAGGTGGGACTTAACAATCCTTGTAAGCCTTTAACAAGGTAGGCCTTTCATAGAGCAAATCATATTTCATGGTCAAACCATTGTAACCTTAATTGGCTACACATATATTGTTGTAGTAGTGAAGATTTACGGGTGTCATCCCCACTCCATTTTTACCTTCTCATTAGAGGGTTTCTGGGTAATCATATCAGGTAGCAAGTGTGTGTGTGTTTGATTGCTTAAATGTTTTAGATGCATTTACTTTACATGTTATTTCAGTATGTTAATGCATGTATGAATGGTGAAAGTTTTATGGGTCCAAGTTTAAACTCCTAATTCAACAACACCCCACCCCTCCCCCAAAAAATAGTTTACCTTTCCCATTTGTAATTCCAACAATAAGCTTTACTTCTTCTAGAATAACCTAGCAATATACCTTCTTCACTTTTTGCATCAAGTTTCCCATTTTTTTTGTCCTTAAGAATGCAACACTTGCTTCCAAATACCTTAAAATATTTGACATTGGGTGAGTATCCATACCATAATTCAAAAGTTGTAGAATTTATACCTATCTTGATTTTTACTTGGTTCAAGGTATAGAGATTTGTATTGACAACATCTCTCCAGTATTTCAAAGAAAAATTATTCTCCATCATCAGTGTTCTAGCACAATCCATTACAAATATGTTCTTTCCTTCAGCAATCTCATTTTTTGGAGGGGTCCTAGGTTTAGAAGTTTGTCTCTTGATTCCTCTGTCATTGTAGAACTTTTCAAACTCATTTGATGTAAACTCTCCACTCTATCAAATCTCAAACATTTCAAGCTTTTACCAATTTCCTTTTCAACTCTTTCCAAATACCATTTAAACATTTGAAAAGCATTATATTTTTCTTTTTAAAACATTACTATCATCATTCTTGAGTAATCATCAACAAATAGGATAATTTACTTGTCACATTTGTAGCTTTTCTCATCAATTGGTCCACACAAATTAGTATGAACTAATTCCATAATTTCTTTTGAAGTATGAATCTTACTTTTAAAACTAGACTTTGTCATCTTTTCTAACTAACATTGTTTGCAAATCACATTATTAGATTTCTTTAGTTTTGGAAAACCTCTGACTCTTTTCATCTTACTAATATTGACCAAACTGGCAAAATTTACATGACATAACCTTTTCTTCCATAGCCACACATCATCAAATTGTACAATAAGAAAAGTAGCATCATTCATGTCAAGATAGAATAGATTACCTATAGTCTAATCTCCACTTATAATTAGTTTTCCATTAGTGTCATAGATCTTAGCCTTCATGTTATCAAATTCAACTTTGCATCTTGAATTATTCAATTGTGACACACTTAATAGATTATAGTTAAGTCCTTCCACATAGTAAGCATTATCACACATGATCTTATATGTCAATCTTATTGATCCTTTTTCCTTTTATTAGATAGGGTGCATCATTACCAAATCTAACATTATTTCCATTGAAATACTCAAGGGTAATTAAATTTCTTTTGTCTCTAGTCATGTGATGTGAAAATCCACTATCAATGATCTATCTATCACTTTTTTTCACATAAGATATCAATGTAGTTTCCTCATCTTAATCAAAATCATCTTTCATAGCAATGTTAACATCTTCATCATCATGGTCATCAAATTCATCATTAGATTCTTCTTCAGCAATGTAACAAGCCTTCTTTCCCATGTCCTTGTAGCCTTTGTTACTATCATCTTTTCTACGTCTATATTCTTCTTCATTCTTGATGTTTGACTTTTTAGGACATCTTGTCACAATATGACCAACCTCATTACAATTGAAACATATGATGGGTAACTTACCTTTGTATTTTCCTTTTCCTTTGTGGAATTTCCTAGCCAACAATGCTTTCAGTTCTTCTAGCTCTTCACTTGTATCACTGTCACTAGTAGCATGTTTTCCATTTTTCTTTTTCTTATCTTTTGGTTCTTTTAGTGTTAGATTATATTTAAAAGAAGATTCAACATTCTCAAATTTGAAATTATCAAAATTTGAAAGTTCAAAAGTAGTGAGTCTATCAACTAGTCCTAAAAGGTCAGATTACTACCAAGAGTACACCTCAGTTCTTGTATAGCAAAGACTCTAATAGAATATATGGGAAACATGGTTCTCAATACTTTGCTAATCATAGTCTCATCTTCAACCTGTCCATCAAATCCTTGAATTTCATTAACATCCCTGAACTATAGTCTCACCTTCTTGCATTTTCATTTCATCAAATTTTCCTCTAAGACTTTCAACTTTGGCTCTCAGCACATTCTTGTCTCCTCCATATAGCTCTTGTAGGGAATCCCATATATTTTTAGTATAATCACATCCTTTGATGTCATCAAACTCTGAATATCTTAGGGCAGATGTAATCTCCAACATTGTCTGATTATGTTCCTTCTTCTGTTTTAATTGTTCAAGAGTTGGGGCTTTAGTTGGATCAACATACTCAGTGGTGATAGTTGACTATTCATAATCTTCAAGTCCTCCTAGATGTAGGTTCATCAAAATTTTCCATGTAGGAAATTTTTTTTTTTTTAAACTTGGGCACCTCCATTCTATACATCTTGATCTTTAGCTTTAAGTAGCTTCAAACTTTTTTCTTCACACACACTTGGTGCTCTGATACCAATTGTTGGAATGTTAAGAATAACTAAGATAGGGATTCAATCAGCTATCCAAGGTCCAAATATAAAAATAAAACTTTTTAGTACTTCAACTTATACTTATGCATGCATTGATCATTCAATGTCTTAAACTTTTTTCATATTGTTGTCCTAGGTCAAAATAACTTTGCATAAATGTAAACATGCAATACCATAAAATCAAGCACACATTTTGACACAAGGATTTTATGTGGAAACCTAATTTGAGAAAAACCACCACTAACATGCTACCAATTTTCACTCTTTTGAAGTGAGCGCTATGAGGAGCCAACACTGTTAAAGGTTACAATTCACACTATTAAATGTGACCTAGTTAAAGGATTTTAATAACCTTATTAGGAGTGAGTCTTGTTAGAGGAATTTAAAACATTCCATTAGAATGTCACCCTATTAAAGGATTTGCTCATGATTGTTAGGTCAACCTTAGTCTGAAGGATTTATCTAGACTAATAAAATTGTTAGAAAGTAACAACAGGACTTGATCTGATAATAAAACAACTCACTTGTAGATTGAAAATCTCACATTCAGTCCTCCATTCTAATTGATATTCATCCTGTTTGTATTTAATAGCTTACTCACCCTTCAATCCTTCATCTCCTTAATCCTTCTTGCTTAGTATCCCAACTGCAGACTCTTTCTTTTGGCCACCATATGAAGCAACACCCTAGACTTCTTGTCTATCTTAGGTTCAGGCTCTTCTCACACTTTCTTCTAACATGTTATCTCTTTATATAGATAATTTAGATCTTTTACCACTTAAGCACAATCCTCCATTTTAGGGTAAGGTCAGATTCATTGAATTTTCCCATCTTTCCATTTCGTTCCCTCTAGAAACTTCCTTTACAATCCTCTTTGAATTCATCTCAAAATTATTTATGTTTAATTTTGTGCCACCAGCTCATCATATTTATCCTCCACACACTTCACACAATTCAAGAAATCAACTTTTTCAGCTCAGATTCATCAAATCTTTGATCTATCTCATTTATTGGCACTTGGTAATAACAAGTTGTTTTCTCAGCAAACATTATCTTCTGATGCTCGGTCAATACTGGGTTGCTCAACATACACTAAATTTTTCTTGGTCACTATTTCCATCTTCTAACGCTTGGCACATACTAAGATTTCTTCACACAACACCTAGTAGATTTCACTTTGCTTGGCACATACTAAACTTACTATTTGGCTTCAACTAACTTTATGCTCAACCTACACCAACTTTCTCAAATTCCATGTTTTCTTAGTCTTCTTCTAGCAGACACATTTCTTTTCTTAGTCTTCTTCAAGTCTTTGTTCAAGTGTCCTTTCATTATAGCCTTAAGTAGATAAACAATACACTATATCATCAAAGTCTTGCTTGGTCTTAGTGTTCCTTTTATACACCATATAACTCAACTTTTCTCCAGGTTCTCTTGTTATCCTTTCTTTTCAAATCATCTTCATCAATCAATCAATTGATAGCATTCAGACCAAAGTAAGAAATTTTCATACCAACAAGTAGTAGGTTTGACATTAGTGACAAAATAGTGATTGTTCCATGATAGGTTTCATCAATCTTCTCTATTTCAACAATCTCCTTTCAAAAATGGCGAGAGGAGCCACCTATTTGGAGGAAGAGGCATTATTAGGATCATTTTTTACTTCGAGGAAAACCTTAGATTTCCCCTTAATGACAGTGTTTAGTGTCTCACCATGCAAAGAGGAAGATTTCGTCACCTTAAGAATTATCTTAGGCCTAGTGTCTCTATAGTTTTGTTGAGAGTTGTGTGTTTTCAAGACTACTTTAGGCTTTTCATCATCTGTATCATAGTTGGTTCCTTGTCAAATTTAAGATCCATCATGTAGATATGTTCAATGGGTTTTGTAATGCCTATCCCTAGTTGACTTTTCTGATGGTATTGTCAGATTCTTTTAGGCTAGTTTTCTAATTATGTCTTATGATTATCGATTCTTGGATAACAAATTTGATTATATGTCATTTCATACTCGGTTGATTTATGTGATGAGTTTTTCAATTATTTCATGTGTTTATGTTTATCCTTTCAATAATGATATATGTATGTTCAATTAATAATTTCAGTTATTCCATGATGTTAGTTAAAGGAATGATTTATATGTAGTTTCTATGGTTACTTACCCCATACTTGCATGTGTATGGTGTACGTGTATGTTTTACTTTATGATTGATGTTCTTGATGTGATTGAGGGAGGGAGTCATAGTCACCTACTAGTTAAGATATCCACAGTGTACCACTTCCTATCATTGTCTATTTAGTTTAGAATATATGTGTATGTACATGTGTGGATTTTATACAAATTACAAGTACTGGGTGTCAACTTCCCTGAATTGCCAAGGAGAGTGTACCCTATTGTAGTATCTATTAGGATTAAACCACAGATAGAAATAACAATTACATGAAAATATAACCACTATCAAAAAATAATAGATCACACAAAAAAGAACACAAGATACCAAGATTTAACATGGTTCACCCAATCCCTAGGCTACATCAACCAAATAGCAAGTTTGATATTATTACGATCTAGTAATTACAACCTGATTACAATTTGAAATCCTTTACAGCTCAATACCACAACAAGAACCAATTTCGCATCACAACTGTGAAAAATTCCCTAACCCTAAGCTCTTTTATACAAGTATTTTTACCTGCTTTAGGGTTATAATTAATAATTACATGTCGGCCCAAAATCTTGATAAAATAGGGCCCAAAATTTTTTTCCAAAGAATTTATGATCAGTCACCACAATCTAACAGTATCTCAATGGTATAAGTGGGGAGATAACTCTTGAATCCAAATCCTAACCTAAGCCAATTGTCCTAGAAAATAGGATAAGTATCTAATTTATTTTCACCTTTTTGAATTCATCAAGTGACATGAATTCATGATTTTGACCTTGAAGTTTGATTATGTTTTATGTCTTTAGTTTAGTTGTCATATTTAGTTTTGTGCATTTGTTGTGATTTTATGTTATAATTAAATCAAATTAAAAGATAATTTAATGATTTAATTTCATAGAAATTTTATAAAGATAATTCAATATTTAACTATATTTAATTAATTGAGAAATAAATTAAATTAAGGAATTAAATTTAAAAGGTCTTATTAAAGTTCTAATTTTAACCATCTAACATTCACCAGTTTGTGGTATTTATTGTTGCGGTTGTTGCACATCATGAGGAATGGCTGGAATGTCATCTTTTGGAGTATCAACCAGCACTACATAATCATCTGCTTTCTTCTCAAGTTGCTGAAACAAATCTTTGTACAACACTTTCTCATTGAATATGACATCCTTGCTTCTTACAATTTTATGATTTTAAAAATCCCAAAGCCTATAGAAAAATTAATTAATGCCATATCTAACAAATACACATTTTTTTAACTTAGGTTCCAGCTTGGATCTATTTTTAGAATCTATATGAGAAAAAGCTTCACAATCGAAGATCTTATGAAAAGAATAACTCACCTTCTTACCAGTCCATGTTTCCTCTAGAATACCATAACCCAAAGGAGTATAAGGACCTCTATTAATCAAATATACAATATTATTGATAGCCTTATCCCACATGTGTAAGGGCAACCCAATATGCAACCCCATGCTCCTTGCGCGCTCTATTATAGTCATGTTCATGCGTTCAGCCACTCTATTTTCCTATGGAGTCCTTGGAATAGTTTTTTGTCTACAAATACCATTAGTGGAGCAATAATCTTCAAATTCATGGCTACAATACTCACCACCATTATTAGATTAAAGACATTTTAATTGATTACCAATCTCATTTTCAACCAAGCATTTCCATTTCTTAAAAGTTTGAAATACATCATATTTCTATCTAAGGAAATAAACTCATACTTTTCTAGTTGTGTCATCAATAAATGTAACATAATAATGAGAGCCACCAAGGGAAGATACCTGAGTTGTTCCCCATACATCAATATGCACAAGGTATAATTTCTCCTCTCTTTTTTCCTTCCCAGACTTCACAAAACTCACTCTCTTTTGTTTTCCATACATGCAACTTTCACAAAAATCCATATTAACACATTTTAGACTTGGTAAAAATTTCTTTGAATAAAGTACTTTCATACCATTCTCACTCATGTGCCCAAGTTTGTTGTGCCACAGCACTGTATCAGAATTTATAGCAACTATTTGTTCTTCCTACTCAAATACAGCAACTATTCCTGAACATTCATTTTTCTCTGAAACAATTAAAGTAGAAGGAACAACATGACCTGTACAAAGATATAAGGTGCCTACTTTCACACATTTTTCTACTACAAGGGAACCTTTTGAAAGCTTTCAATTTTTAAGATTAAAATTAATTACCCAACCCTCATTAATGAGTTTCCCTACTAAAATTAAATTCCTACTCAGCCTTGGAACATGTCTTACCTCATGTAGTAGCCAATGATTCCCATTCTGCAACTTAATCTTAACTTTTCTCTTTTCAACAATCTGACAAGGTTCAGTATCTCCCAAATAAACAAGTCCAAAATCCCCTTGGACATAATAAATGAAATAACCTCTATGAGATCTAGCATGAAATGAAGCACCAGAATCTAAAACCCATGAATCATCAATACTTTCTAAAGACAGAAGCAAAGCATCCTCTTCGAATTTGTTACTTACCACATTTGCCTCCTTGTCTCCATTTGGTTTATTGCCTTCATTTATTTTTCAATTCCAACAATCTTTCTTTTTGTGCCCTAGTTTCCCACAGTACTAGCAATCATTTAGTCCTCTCAATTGAGACCTCCTCCCCTTTGAATTTCCTCTTGATTTTCCATGATTTCAGGAATTACTTCCTCTCTCAATCATTCTGCCCCTGCTTTGTGCATTCAAAGAACTTCCTAATGTAGGTCCACCTGAGGTTTTCCTATGAGTTTCCTCACTCAAAACAACACTGATCACATCATCATATTTTAGGGTACTAGATTCTGGAATAGAATTACTCACAACCATTACCAAGCCATTCCAACTTTCATGCAAAGAAAACAAAATCAAGAGAGCCCTAATTTCTTCATCAAAATTGATATCCATAGAAGATAACTGACTAGTAATAGTATTAAACTCATTTAAATGATCTACAACAAATCCACCTTCTGCCATTTTCATATTAAATAAATGCTTCATGAGAAATACCTTGTTTGAAGAAGAGGGCTTTTCATACAATTTCACTAGGGTTTGCATCAATTATTCTATCATCTTCACTTTTGTAATATTAAATGCCACTGATGGTGCCAAGCATAATCGAATTCTTCCAAGTGCCTTTCTATCTAAAAGATTTCATTCTTCATTTGACATAGATCCCTGATTCTTGGCTTTTCCTTCCAGTGGCTTCCATAAATCTTTCTGATAAAGATAGTCTTCCATTTGCATCTTCCATAACTGGAAGTTCTACCCATTAAACCTGTCAACCCTCAACTTACCCTTATTTTTCATCACTCCCACTCAATCGTGAGACTTTCCTGTAGAGGATAATTGAAAAACAACCTCACTCTGATACCACTTGTTAGGATTAAACCATGGACAGAAATAACAATTACATGCAAATATAACCAATATTTGAAATTAATAGATCACATAGAAAATAACACAAGACACCAAGATTTAACATGGTTCATCCAATCCCTGGGCTACGTCCATAAACAACAAGTTCGATATTATTTCAATCCAGTAACTACAACCTGTTTACAATATGAAATCCCTTACAGCTTAATACCGCCACAAGAACCAATTTCAAATCACAACTATGAAACAATCCCTAACCCTAAGCTCTTTTATACAAGTATTTTTACCTACTTTAGGGTTATAATTAATAATTACATGTTGGCCAAAATCTTGATAAAATAGGGCCCAAAATTTTTTTCCAAAGAATTTATGAAGTATGTACAGTACTTTCCTAATCAGTCACCACAATCTAACAGTAACTCAATGGTATAAGTGGGGAGATAACTCTTGAGTCCAAATCCTAACCAAAGCTAATTGTCCTAGAAAATAGGACAAGTATCTAATTTAGTTTCACCTTTTTGAATTCGTCAAGTGACATGAATTCATGATTTTGACCCTCGAGTTTGATTACGTTCTCTATCTTTAGTTGATATGTCATATTTGGTTTTGTGGGTTTGTTGTGATTTTACATTATAATTAAATCAAATTAAAAGATAATTTAATGATTTAATTTAATGAAAATTTTATAAAGATAATTCTATATTTATTTATGTTTAATTAATTAAGAAATTAATTAAATAAAGGAATTAAATTTAAAAAGTTTTAAAGTTCTAATTTTAGTATTTTATATTTATTTAATTTAATAATTATTATTGAGGAGTTTTATTTTAATAATAAACTCTAAACAATATTATTAGTTGAATTAATTTTTTTTTATCAGTAATAGGCTAAAGCCTATATTAATTTTTTTTTTTGAGATTAATTATATCCATGTGTTAAACTTGTGTAGATTCGAACTGAGGACCTCTTTGATGAGAGGCTCACAAGTTACCATTGAGTTATAGGCTCTTGCCTATTAAATTAATAAATATTATATTAAAAACATCTCACAAATTAATTAAAGAGAGAAAGGAATTAATTTTATTAAGATATTATAATTAAATGGCAAATAGGTTGTGCATGAATATTAAAATGTAACAAAATAATAAAAGATAAAGATCAACAAGTCTTCTCGCGTGGTTGCACAATTGAAGCCTTAAATTTTAGGGAGAACTCTTTATCAGAGATTTGTTTTCAGAATTTCTTTGGGTTGAAACCCTTGTTTGAGAAAATTTGATTTCTGTTATTGAATTGTTTGTGATTTAATTTGAAACCCTTTTTAAAAAGAAAAATAAATAAATTTAGAAAATGAATTAGTGGGTAGGGTTTGAAATCGAATAAAGATTGTTGATTAATCAAATTCATTTGATTGCCAGTAAATTCTCTCTCATATCTGCTATTGAAAAGTTTATTAAAAAATATACATAATTCTACACACCATATTAATAAATGACTACTGTGGTATCATTGATAAAATAAATAAACTATTACTGTGGAGGTATTTATTTTCTATTTACCAGTAAATGTTTTTAAAAAAATTGGAGGGTGATGTTTTCATCTAAAATAAAATATAAAATTATATTTTTTGGAGGTAGAAAACCATCTGTACCCCCCTCACCTCTGAGAAGTGGCATGGAAATGTAGGTGATGCCAACCAAAAATTTGAAATCAGATTTATTAAATCATACCATTCACAAAAGAGAGAAAAATATTAAATGGCACCTCCTCTTACAAAAAAATTAGATCACAAAGGGAGAAGAGAGGTGGGGCCACATGCCCACCTCTATGCTTTGGTTTAAAAAGTTAACATGGTTACCTTTTTGAGTTTCTTAAATATCTCATTCTAACCTATGTGGGGGACTTTTAGTATGTTGAATTTAAGATTTTTGTTTAAATCTTTTTATTTTTTAGTTTGAATATGTATTGGGGTAGTTGCAATTAAATTAGTTTATTAAATTTTTTTTTAATATATGTTATTTAAATTATTAAATATTTTAACTAAAAAATTTTAGTAAAATTAAAATATGTTAATCTAATATTACTTTTGATAAGTGAGTGTCTACACACTTTAGTCATTTACTTAGTTTCATGTTGAACAAATAGTACATGCCTAGCACAATATGTATATAATAGAGCGTGTCGATTCCATAGTGAGTGTTGAGCCACTCATGTGCCGAGTCACTCAAGTGCCAAGTAGAAAGTATATGTCTAGTGATTTAGGAGCTGAGTAAGCATTGCATGCCGAGTGATACAGATGTTGAATCAGAGTATAGAGAACAGTATATGCCAAGCATCAGATACTTCAAATGACGAGTAAGACAGTTTTGTTATAATAGTTTGTAATGGCACAAATAACTATGTAAACTATTTTTTATCTAACTTAAAGATTGAATTACAATATTTAGAGATAAGGACAAATCCTAATTTGAATTCCCAAGGCCTTGCATGCACCAATCAAAAAAAGGGAAGGTTTAAGTGGCAAAATGGATGACTCATAGTCATTGATCATACCTAACCCTAAGTCACCTAAGTCTTCTTAAGGAAGAAAAACCCTAAACTATCTATGATGCGAAGTGTTGACATATTAGTCAAGTTTGTTATTAGTGACATACACTTATTCAAATTGTAAGTACCTATCGATCTTATTTTATAGTTAACAGTGTTAACCAAGCATTTTAGTTGTTATCAAGTTCTAAAGTTGCTACTGAGTCCTTTGGACAAATTCTAGTGTTCACCGAGTAGTTACAGT
This sequence comes from Cupressus sempervirens, assembly GCA_028749045.1. Classification (NCBI taxonomy): domain Eukaryota; kingdom Viridiplantae; phylum Streptophyta; class Pinopsida; order Cupressales; family Cupressaceae; genus Cupressus; species Cupressus sempervirens. Next base: position 22,228,564 of record CM053790.1, read on the forward strand.
TATTATGAAGATCAACAGTATAAACTGAGCATCTTAGTGTATGTCGAGTTTACCAGTACAAACTGAGTTGTGTAGTGCTTACCAAGTTCGCAGTTAATGTGATGTGATTCCAATGTTAACTAAGCTACTTAGTGTTAACCAAGTGGCTCAATTTATATCAAGCTCATGGTGATAGTGCTTACCAAGCTATACAGTGGTAAATAAGTGATTCAGTTTATAAGACAATTTTCATAGTATTCGTCAAGTCATCAGCGCAGATTGAGTTCAAGACTACTTGGAAGTGATCAGTATGGACCAAGCTTCTATGTCTACCAAGTGCATGATGATGCTAAGCAGTGACATTGGATGTTGAGTATCAAAACTTCACCAAGTTATTCTTTAGAACCCGAGTGTCTACATTTGAGCCAACTTTGTAATATTTATGTAAACTTATATTGTGGCTAACTTTGTAATTTTATAATTGGATTGGTATAAATGTAATGTATTGTATCACATCCAATGTGTGAATAAGTGTGCAAATATATGCATGGAATGAATGTGATCATCATAGAAAAGTAGAAGTATAAATTACAAAGGCTACAGCAGTATAAGGAGCAGCAAAGATTTATCTATCACAACAAGGTGATTTATACACTTGAAGGAATCTCATTCAGCAAACCAAGTTGTAAATTAGAGATTAGCTATTACTTCATCCTAACAGGTGGATTATTCAAATCCTTTAACAAGGTAGACCTAATCGTCTTATGCAAATCTCTTTATTGAGTGCATACTATATTGTATGTTTGTAAAATCCTTTAACAAGGTGGACCTAGCAATCCTTATTGCTCCTAATAGGGAAAATCATCAGAAGTGATCAATGTAAGCCTTAATAGGCTAACTTTATATTGTAGTACTAACACTTGTGGGAATCATCACCACCCCAGTTTTACTTTCTTTTTAGAAGGTTTCTGGGTCACCAAATCTTTTTGTCAAAGTGTTATGAATGCTTTCATATTTTCAGTTTCTCATACATGTAGTTAGATCAGTATTGAATTGGATTAAATTTTAAGAAGTTTTAGAAGTCACTGATTCACCCCTCCCCTCTCAGTAACTTAGCCTTGTTAAGAATATTTTCAACAATTGGTATCAGAGTCTTGTGGTTCTCAGAGAAAATTTTGATAGCTTGAGCAAAGATCAAGGCCATGGAGATATTCAAACTTGACAAGGCTATTGACAATGAGAAGATATATTTGGAAATGGATATTGCCCAACTTAAGAAAGAAAAGGAGCAACTCTCTCAATCCCTAAAAAGAAGAAAAGAGCTTGCAATTCAAATGAATGATCATCTCTACATTGAAGAAAGAATTGAAGACCTTCATTCAAGAAATCCAGATGAAGTAAATGAAGCAATCAAAGAACTCCTAGAAAAGAATTGTTCACTACAAGAAGTAAGAAAACTAAGAAGAGAGCAAGAAATTTAGTCAATAAGATTATGTGAAAGTCATGGAAAAGAAAAGAAAGATAAGAGAAGTGATAGAAGGAAAGAACAATGAAATCCAACACCTATCCCTTCAGCAAACAAACTTCATTAATCAGTTTTCCAATGCAAATGAAGAAATCATGAGCCTAAGATCTAAAAATGAAAAATTGTGGAATGACCTAAACTCTAAAAGACAAATCAATGAAAGAATGATGAAATCCCAAGTAGACATGAATCAGTTGAATGAGAAAAATCTCTATAGACAAAAAGGAAAAGTAGGAATTGGATATACAAAAGGAGGAGGATCATCCAAGCAAGGAGCTCCAAAGAACCAAAGACCTACTTGCAATTACTGTGGTAAGATAGCTCATACTTCAAACAAATGTTGGAGCAATAGAAAAGAAAAATTCAATGGAAAATGCTACAATTGTAATCAACATGGTCATAGAGCTAATGAATGCAAGAAAAAACCAAGATTTGAAGGCAAATGTCACAAATATAAAAAGCATGGGCACAAATTATTGGAATGAAAAACCAAGACATTAAATCCAGTAGACAAATTGTGAAAGTTGTATTTAATTGAGACTACACAACTGGTGCAAATGTCATTACTATGGAGAATTTAGACACATTGGAATGAATTGTGTAAAGTATCTTTTAAGGAAAAGAGATACTACTAAAAGATGTTTCATTTATATAGAATTTTGTCATCTTGCCAAGAACTGTATGAATATTGGTAGAATTGAAGATGAAAAGAAGGCAAAAACTGATAATATCTAAAAATAGATGAGACAGCAATGGGTTCCAAAGTCTATCAAGAATCAAAGTCCAAACAATGATCAACAAGTCACCCAAGAATTGGGTGGCTCCACAATTTCTACTTAAGTTCTCAAAGGAGAACTAGGACTAGGCTATTAAAGAAGACATCCAAATTAGTTCTAGCTGAAAGGACAAAAGATCCATATCTATATTCAAGATACAAAGGGATCACCGAGTAAAATAGTACTATTTACTACCAAGTCACTTTTTTTATTAAATGAGGTCAGGAGTAACTAAATTTCATATGGATACCGAATGATGGAAGACTCTACTGAGTAATCAATGCAAGGAAGTGGATGACAGTTTGTCACTTTGATCTACCATCCATACTAAGCATTTATCGAAATTTTGATAAAAGGAATGAAATCAAAATCATTTTTACCATAAATTTTTTAGAGCTATTGTGCAATGTGATCTTCAGAGCATTCAAGTAATTTGAGTGAATTGTTACCAAATGATTTCAAATTTTCTCAAACCCTATCAAGTGAAGATGGCATCTAGTAGTAGCAAGGCAAAGCAAGGTTTAGATATGCTAGTTCATGGTGTGGAATAGAAAGCTCCAGATTTCAAACTCACTCCTATAATTGTCAAAACCCTAGATCTGAGTGAAGTGTAGTCTCAAATCCCTCCAAAGGTACTATTGATTAATGACATTCATTCTCACTTTAAATGCATGATTCAAGATATTGGCACTTTGGAAATAGACAAAGCCCTAGAATAGTTGTGTGTTAATGGCATTTTGAAACACAAGCATCAACACCTAGAAACAAAAGTGTTAACTCATATTCTTCATATGTCCCGTGAATTTAAAATGGATTAGGTTTATTCTTAATCAGGTGCACAATGGACAGTTATGGTTGGAACAACCAATTTCAATCACAAAGAAGATGATTCATAGAATCACTGGTCTCCCAATGTTGGCTAAGGCTAAAATGACCAAAACCTTAGGTCAAGCTGAACTTGATAAGAAAACCCTAGCAGAATGGGATGGTAGAGGCATGAAGATAAGCAATGTGACTAATATGGAATTAAAGTTTGGCATTCATATCATAGCACATAAGATCTATAGCTCAAGCTAGTTGAATAGTGTGTCGTGTGAAGCAATTGACCTTGCATACAAGGTAGTGAAGAATAATCTTTCTCTTGACCTTGTGGAGCTACAGTTGAAGCAATTCAACAAGAACAAGGAAAGCATCCAAACGTCAAAGAATAACACATGTAAGTTTGGTTCTCTATTGGCTTGTTTATTCTTTTATGTTCAAAAGTTCTTCCCTTCAAAAGGTTCAGTTGTATGGAGAGAAGATGTGTCATTTCTCTACCAAATTAATGAACACATTGTTGAGATGGGAGAGAACTATACTAGTATCATGGAAAACTATTTTGATACATTTAAAGAGAAAATGAATAATAGATTCAGAATTCCAAGAAAATTAGTTTAAGATTACAAGGATGATGTATTTTTCATGGTAGATAGTGATAAGGTATACATTCAAGCAGTCAGGCCTAGAATTGCATGGATGAAACCTCTTGGATATGAGGTCAATATAGATGGAACTAAGGATATTATTGAGGCACTTGTAAATGAACCAGTTGATCCCAAGGTTGAATATTTTGGTACATATGATAAAGCCAAGGCCAAGATAGAACTAGAAATCAAGCTCACTCAGGTAGTAAACAAAGGCAAGAAAAGAATTGCCAAGTTGAAAACTAGTTCTACACTTTTGTTGACCAAGGGAAAAGGTGAAGATGAAGAAGCAGGGGATGAGGAAGAATCAGAGGAAGAGGACCAACTAAAGAAGAAGGGAAATTTAATCATTACCAAGCCTACCAAGCCATCCACTACTGTGTTTACCAAAAGGGCCTTAAAGAAGAAAGTTGACAAGGAAGGAGGAGATATAATATTTAGAAAACCACCACCCACCTTCCAAGATAGACTAAAAGAACTATAGGATAGGGCAGGTATAACAAATTTTAAAACATTAAAGTATGAAATTAGGAATAAGGAAGAACAGAAGTAGATTGAAGACCTGGTGATGGACAAAATGGGTAAGTGGAAATACTCACTAGACCAGCTTACTTCTTAGCTTCCTAATATTTTGATGGATAATATCAAGCCAAGATGGGAATTTTCCATGCAAACTATAAAAGACATCTATGGGAAAACCCTGAAGCAACTTATTCCAAGCTTAATAGACAAGGAGATTAAGGAATATCTAAAGAAAAATGAGGAGAAATTAACTCTAAAATTCAATACTTGTTTGGTCTTGATAAAAGATATTGAGCATGTTATGAGGAATGCAACAAATACCTAGAAGAATATATATCTTCTTCACAAACAGAGTGATTTCTCTATTGAAGTGAAAGATGATGATGATGATGATGATAAAGAGGAGAAAGATGAAGAGGAAAATGTTGAAGAAACAACATGTTTTGACAATAAAGAGGAACATGAGCAAGGTGGTGTCGAGGAAGAAATGCAAAATGATGAGGAAATTGACCTAGTCAAGATTTATGCACTGGTTATAGCCTCACTTCCTCACTCTCCAAGTAAGTTATTGACAACATCAAGGATGGAGACAACATCTATAGGATTAATTGTGACTAGCACTCCAAGCACAACTAGCTAATCAATCTTTGCACCAACTCAGATCAATACATCATTGACTGAAGTGATCTCCACTTCATCTATTGAGCTACAGACTCTTCCCTTGTCTTCTATGTTGGCTACATCAATTCTAGACACATCAGTTTTGGATACATAAATTTTGGCTACTACAAGTACTTCTATAATAAGTTCAGTATCATTTTTTGTGGCTAGTCCTATTATGTTTACTATTGTTTCAATTCCTAGTAAGCAAGAAATAAGTGTAAGGACAATTGAGACCAAGTCTCAACCGAGCACAAAAATTTTGGGCCATGGAAAAGAGGAGGAGGAAATAGACCTTGATGAGGATATAGTGATCCCAAATTGGGACATTTCCAAACTCAATCTAGATCAAATGTAAACATTTGGTGAACTTATCCAAAAAAAAGTCAAGCAGCAAAGGCTAAGAGAGAAAAGGGACAAAGAGTTCAAAATTATTGAGGATGCCAAGAATATTTTGGCAGAGGTGGCAGGTACAAAGGTTGATTCATCACAACCAATTTTGTTTGATCTAGCAGAGGTAGTCCATAATTTCAATGAAGATTCAAATGGACAATATAAGTTACTATAGAAGGCAAAGAAGAAATTTGAGAATAAGGTGCTAGAGCACATTGCTTAGCAGATTGCCATCTATCAAGTAGAACTCTCTACTATTTTGGGATCTCTAGAAACTTCATTTACAAATGTATCATTACTTTTTGGTAAGATATGTGATGTTTCAAATTTCACTAAGGAAATAAAGGACAAATTGTCCAAGATAGATGAAGACCTCAGGGCGAGTGCTCAGCAATTACAGCTTGACCCAAGTTCAAGTTCTGCACATTTCAATAAGATTAGATTTTTAACAGATTTACAGGTAGAATTGCTTGAGGGAGAGGCTAGAATCATATCTACATTAGTAGATATTCAAAATATTATTCTTCCCAACATGGATGCACTATAGAAACATATTGCACATTCCAAAACTCTCATCCATGACAACAATTTTTCCATAGCAAACCACATGATTGAGTTATCAGTAGAAGTGCAGATTGCACTACACACATGTGAGGTCTTGTAGGACAATTGGGACAAAAAATTGGCTTTAATACTCAAGGTACATTCAGAATTTTTGTCTCATTTTGGCATTAATATGTAAATATATAGAATAAATCTTTGGCATTATTGTCAAAAAGGGGGAGAAGATATAAAGAAGATATAGAGAAGATATGGAGAATATATGGAAATGATGAGTTATGGGGGAGAAAATGTAAGAATTGATACATAAGTTGTAAAGGAAATGGGGGAGATAGATGTGAGATAGATGTATAGCAAGTATGTATAGTATAATGAATAGGAGCCTTACCATGTATAGAAATGTATCTTACAAAACCAATTTTGAAATATCTTTAAAACAGTATACTCTACCGAGCTAGAATACATGGTGATAGATAAAGATATTTAGGAACTCTTTTTGAATTCAATTTTGGCTAATAAGTGTTTTTGTCACTAATTTCAAAGGGGGATATCGTTGACATATTAGTCAAGTTTGTTATTAGTGACATACACTTATTCAGATTGTAAGTACCTACCAAGCTTACTGTATAGTTAATAGTGTTTACTGTATAGTTAATAGTGTTAACCAAACATTTTAGTTGTTACTAAGTTCTACACTTGCTACCAAGTCATTTGGAAAAATTCCAGTGTTCATAGAGTAGTTATAGATATTATGAAGATTAGTAGTGTAAATCAAGCATCTCAGTGTATGCTAAGTTTACCAGTGCAAACCAAGTTGTGCAGTGCTTACCAAGTTCACAGTTAATGTGATGTGAGCCTAGTGTTAATCGAGCTACTTAGTGTTAACCAAGTGACTCATTTTATACTGAGCTCATGGTGATAGTGTTTATTGAGCTATGCAGTGGTAAACAAGTGATTCAATTTATATGATGAGTTTTACAATACTCACTGAGTCATCAATGCAGATTGAGTTCAAGACTACTTGGAAGTGATTAGTATGGACTAAGCTTCTACTTCTACCAAGTGCATGATAATGCCAAGTAGTGATAGTGGATGTCAAGTATCAAAACTTCACCAAGTTAGTCTTCAGAACTTGAGTGTCTACATTTGAGCCAATTTTTTAATATTTGTGTAAACTTGTATTGTGGCTAACTTTGTAATTCTATAATTGGATTGGTATATATGAAATGTATTGTTATCGCATCCAATGTGTGAATAAGTGTGTGAATATATGCATGGAATCAATGTGATCATCATAGAAGAGCATAAGTGTGAATTAAAAAGGCTATAGCAGTATAAGGAGTAGCAAAGATTCATCTATCATAGCAAGCTGATTTATACACTTGAAGAAATCTCATTTAGCAAACCAAGTTGCAAATTAGAGATCAGCTACTACTTCATCCTAACAAGTGGATCAGTCAAATTTTTTAACAAGGTAGACCTAACAATCTTATGCAAATCTCTTTACCAAGTGCATACTTCATTGTATGTTTGTAAATCCTTAAACAAAGTGGACCTAGCAATCCTTATTGCTTCTAAGAGGGCAGATCATTAGAAGTGATCAATGTAAGCCTTAATAGGCCAACTTTATATTGTATTACTAAAGCTCATGGGAATCATCCCCACCCTAGTTTTACTTTCTATTTGAAAGGTTTCTGGGTCACCAAATCTTTATGTCAAAGTGTTATGAATGCTTTCATATTTTTAGTTTCTCATACATGCAGTTAGATCAGTATTGAATTAATTGTTGATTGGATTAAAGTTTTAGAAGTTTTAGAAGTTACATATTCATCCCTCCCCTCTTAGTAACTTAGCCTTGCTAAGAATATTTCCAATAGCGAAGAAGGTGAATGAAGGAGCAAAGAGAGAAGTGAGACTAATGGTGGCTAAGGAGTTATAATCTAAGACTACATTGTAGAATTAGTTAAAGGAGAACTGAGAAAGAAGATAGCATATAGTAAAGAGACATCTGATCAAGAAGGATTGAGAATATAGCAGTTTAGAGGTGATCTATCATCAAGCAACAAAGTGTTAACATCAAGATCAATGCTGAATCATTTTAGCAGGTGAATCAGTTAAATCTCTTGGCATAGTAGTCCTAATAGGCCATATTGAAATCCTTTAACAAGGTGTGTAACGCCCCACCAAGGGATCCAAAAGAATTAACCTAAAGTTTTACTAAGTTTGTCAAACATTTTTTTTTTTTTTTAAAGTAAGAAAGTAAACGTACACATCAACACAATAGTAGCGGAAGCAATAACATACAATCAATTGTAAACATACATAACAGGTTACATTCCTTAAGGATCCCATGACGTTGAGTCATATTTAAATTTAATTAATTCTAAATCTAATAACTACCACATCCACATGAAAGAATAATAAGAAAGTCCAATGTCCATTTAATATACATTTGTTCCGAATGCCTCTTGGCAAATTAATTCGGAATGCTCAATTATCCATCGTACATGTCACAGATTATAAAAGGCTTAAAAGAATATACATAAGTAGAATTATAAAATGCAACATCCTCCTCAGATCCATGATGCAAGTACAATAAAATAAATGAAACTAATAACATACATTCAATACATCTATCAATCATAAAGGTATAACATCATAAAACAAAACTAACTAAATGCATGGTTCCTCCCAACCGTCAATAGCATCATTAGACCATCGTGGGCCCTAGCCATCCCCCACGCGTAACATCCCAAGCCACCGAAGAGATCATTGGTACTATCATAATAGGGATGTCACACCTAAAACATGCTACAACATATGCATATAAAGAAATCTAACATACTAGAATAAAGCATAAGTAAACAACCTTATCGAAACATGATAAACAAGCATACCAAGAAGCTCCAGCCACGGTAGCAATGAGCGGATGGATCTCAAATGGTATGAGTAAAAAGAACTACCACCCGACCTCGTGTAACCTAAATGGTCCACTCTCACCGTGCTAAGGAGATAGTCTCAAGTCTCATATAGGATATCAAATCACATAATCACAAATACTCTCTAAGTCTAGGAAATCCTAGAAGTATACTAACTCAAAGGTTCCAACACATAGATCAACATCTAGACCCAGAGGCACCACAAAGACATGTAGGAAACCTACTATGCAAGCGGGAAAGTGTCATCACAAAAGTCACGTAGAAGTTACCCAAGCAATCCCTTAGGAATCTCGAGTCCCTAGTGATCCCTGCGGCCACTAGTATCCTCTCATATTGACGAGGCATACTATGGAATGCAAGGTCGTAACCAAGCGTTCTCTCTACCCCATCCTAGTCTGTACTAGCACTCAAGGCATGGGAGAGAACATACAATTATCTTATTAGGTTCATTTTAATCCCCATTTAGTGTAAATGTTTTCACTTATTAAAATAACTTACAATGAGTTACCCTGGTAGCCACTTAGGGCCCCGGCCCCCATTGCAAGCCACTTCCCAACACTACACATAGATAACCTACTCTAGGCTCATGAAATCACAAATCTTGAAATCACCTCAGCCCTATACAAGCAACTGGAAAGCATCACAAGTACAATCCACAATAACCACATCAATTCTCCACGAGCAACTGGAAAGAATCAAATAATAATCATAATGATCACAACAGTTCTCTATCAGCAACTGAAGGCATCCATGATAAATCACAATATCCAATGATTCTCCAATGAGCAACCAAAAAGTATCCCAATAATAAATCACAATATTGATCGAAGACTCCAAAATGGTCAAGTCAAAACATGTCACAACATGATATCATCAAGATCTAAACAAACACTTCAGTCCTCTCAAAGTGACTGGGGAACAAATCAAATATAACTGAACGATGACTCAAAAATTATTAAATCAAGTATCTCATAAACATACACCTCAGCTTCACACACGGAAACTGGAAAGCAATAACAATCAATTATCCATACACATCATAGAGCATATCACACATCACCATGGTTGGGTTAAGAAAGATCGAGAATAAGTCATCATAATATCACAATCACACAACCCCCACCAAGCCTCTGGTAACAACCTAACTGGTCATGCTAAATCAACCCCGAAACACCCTAAAGCATAGACAATAAATAGAGAACATAATAGTCTAACAGTTTGGATTTCAAAACACGCAGTTGAATTAAACATTAGAATTTCAGTTTTCATTTTCAAGGTATGTTTTCAAGTAAAGGATTTTCGATAACCCTATAGGTTGGTCCATTCACTAGAATTATCATTCCCATCATGTTTTAAATCAATTTTTTTTTATTTTTTTTTACAAATAATCAAAGAATAATTATTTACTTAACTTATTAAAATTATAACTATTAATTATTTTCTTTTACAAGAAATTCCAATAATATAATTCTACAATTTTATTAAACAATATCTATTATTAATTAACTTTAATTAGATTAATTTTAACTAAATTAATTAATAATTTAACTGATTAAACACTCATCTTACTATCTCATAACTATTAATTTATTAAATTTTAACAAAACTATTATTAAATTAATAATTTCAAATAACTATAATTAAATATATTTAATATTTTAAAATAACTTAAATTTACTAATATTAATACTTACAAACTTTATTACAATTTAATCTTAATTGAATTAATATTTAATAAATAAAACTATTAATAAAATTATTATAATAATAAACTTTTTATTAACTCTTTTAATAATTAATACTTAAGTAAACTCTTTTAAACATTTCAAACATTACCGAATTAATGAAAAAGTACGTTTAAAGCAAATGAGATTGTATTAAATCGTACGCCTTACATAAAGCCGTGCAATCAGTACCCTGCGACAGTGCAGAGGTACCCGTACATGCCACCGGCAATAAAAATAAATGGTAAAGTTTTGTTTTTGAGTTACATTATATATATTATTTTAAATTAAAAACCTTTTTAAAAAAAATGTTTTCCCCAATGATATATATATATATATATATATATATATATATTTTAAATTTTATTCTCAATTTAAATAAAACTTACCCCCACAATTTAAATACTTAATTTTGTTTATTTAAGATTTCCAATAACAATATTTCAAATAAATTAATTATTATTATTTTCTTATTCCTTTTTTTTTCTTTTTTTTCTTTCTTTTTTAAGATTAATGATTGCGATTTTAATCTGATAGACATATTAAGTTGAACCAATCGAATTTTCAATCTAAGATTTTCATTTCCAAAATCAAAACTCTTTCCAAATTAAAAAAAATTCAAATTCTTCTTTCTTTTTTTCTTTTTTTCAAACCCATAACTCATTTTAATTCTAGTTTCTTTCAATTTTTGAATGATGTTTTCTAAATAGTGTTTCAATCTAGATATATAGGTGAAATCGAATAGCAAAAGATCCAGAATGAAGAATTGACACATTCAAGAAGACAAGTTCTTACAATCATGAAGTAGATAGGAATATCAAATTGCATAATTCAATCAATGGTCACAACACAAGATCCTACCTCAACTTGATGCCAACACGCAATCAACCAGGAATTGTGAGAAGGTTCGCTTCCAAAATTTGTCTTCAAGATCTTCTCTAAAACTTGTCTTTTTTTTTCATTCCCAAAACTCGTGTCCAATATCTATCCCCAAATTCTTGTTTTTTTCAAAAATGAACCCTCTAATTGTGATAAAGAGTTCTCTCCTTAAATCGGGGCACTCATTGTGCGTTCACCTAGGAGAACTCCTTGCTCACAACCCTTAACTCCCTATTAACTTTTTATTAATCTTTGCTTTTATCTTGCATTAATCTTTTTCATGCACATTTATGAATTATAAAATTACTTTATTTAATATTCACTCGACTTCTATTTTTAATCTTTATTACTTTTAATCCCATGCACACTTTATTAATAAAAAAATATCTTTATTATTTTCACTTATTTTATCTTTTTAATTAATTTCTTTTATTTTAAACTTATGCACGCATCATGCAATGTAGAATCTTTTTAATAATTTAATATCTTTTCCGCTTCTTAATTCATTTTAGAAACTTAATTCATAAAATATTTATTAATTCAATTAATAATAATATTTAACATTTATTTAAAAATGAACTCTAAATATTTTATTATTAAATTAAATAAATATTATCACGTTCTAAATTTAAACTTTTAACTTTTATCTCCAAACTTAATTCTTTTTATTTAATTAATTAAATATTAAAATGTCATAATAATTTTTTTCATTAATTAATCTTTTAATTAGACTTAATTAATAAAAATTACACCAAAGACTCATAAAGCAACATACGAAAACCCATCATTGCAAAACACATACTAAATCAAACAAAATGGTTATAATCACGAATTAACGTCATTCGACACATTCGGAGGGTACTGACTCAAATACTTGTCCGAATTTTCAATTAGGACAAATGGCTTAAAGGTATGGGATTTGGACTTAAGAATTTATCTCCCCTCTCTTACCATTGAGATAATGCGATAGGGTACGCTCATCCTGGCAATTCAGGGAAGTCGATACCCAGTACCTGCAACCTGCATAAAATCTACGCATGTATAGACACAATATTCTAAGCTAAACAGGCAATGGCAAGAAGTGGTGCATCGTGTAGATCCCGACTAGCAGGTGACTATGACTCCCTTCCTTAACCACATCAGAAACGCCATACATAAAGAAAATAAACGCACACACCATACACATGCAAGTATGGGGTAAGTATCTGTAAGAAAACACATGTGATAATAAACCATCAATATCTGAAAATAGTGTATAATCATCATGCATATATGAAATATAGAATAAAAATCAACTGAATCTAAGACAATATCTGATAATCACCAAACAATACTACTAATCATTAAACATAAAATTAGCCCAAAAGAGTTCGACAAAAATAACAGAAATGCGAACTAGGGGCAGGCACTACAGGGTGCTTATTTAATTGTGAGTTAAAGTCCTTTAATAAGGCACACTTTTAATAGGGTGTTGAAATCCTTTAATAGGGTGAGACCTAACAATCTTTGTAAGCCTTTAATAGGGAAAGCCTTTCATAGGGTAGATGATGCTGGCACAATCCAAGAAAAAAATAAACACAAAAGGAATGGAGGAATATTATTATTAGAAATGATATACTATTACATTTAGTAGAAAAAAAATAGACTCCATGACATTCCCTATGGGCTTACAATATTATCAGATTCTAAAGAAAACCCTTCTCATAGTACCTTCTTCCAAACTCCACCAAAAATAGCCTTTATGATGCCAGAAATGTCCTTAAGTAAACCAAATTGGGTTTAGGGTTAGGAATTCATTTTATAATATGACATTTGGCTTCCACTACCAAAATAGAAGGTTCTAGAAAACATATCAGAAGTTAGTGTAAAATTAGAAGAATCCAGAAATGAAAGTCCAACTTCCAAGAGGCATAACTTTTGATCCAAGATTCTGATTGACAAACTGTTTACATTTCTAGAAATCTCTCCAAGCACTCTATATCCCTATGGACCAAGTTGTCTTGTCCCCCATTTTTTTGGCCTATACAAGGTCATTTAGTGCCTCAAATTTGACTTTGAAGGGCTCTTAAGAGGTCTCCAGGCAACTTAAAACTTTAATAACTTTCAAACCATAAAGCCTTTTGACCTTATTCTTTTTTTGGAGTGCTTTAAATTATAATTAAAATCATCCCTCCAACTTAAATCCTCTAAATCATCATAATTATGGCTCAATTAAAAAATAACCTATTTTCTACATTGGCACATATCCCAAGGTGCTCAAAAACTCTAACCCAGAAAACCAATAGTGGAACTATGAGAGTTAGAATCTTTAATTGACCCAAATGGGTATCCAAAAATGAAAACACATTAAATGGAAACTAACACTAAGAATATATTTTTTGTGATACAGGATTGTTTGTACACCACTGGATGCTCCTGCATCAAACACCTAGGGTAGATTGAAAAATGACCTTGTCACTTTATAGCTAGTAGAGGAAAACTTTAATGGGAAATCTCTGTTGTAGATATCTAAGTTGAGTCTTCTATTGGTTGTCCTTTCCACTTCATTAGGTATTCTTCATACTACTTGTTTTTGGTACTCCAACCCACATGCCTATCTAGAGTTTCTTCAATCTCTTCCTTCGCAGAAGTAGGAATTGGACATGGCTTGCATCAACACCTCATCTGCACCATCATCATGATATTCTATTAAATTTGCAATATTAAAAATAGGAGAAATATAAATCCCATCTATCAACTCCACCTCATATGCATTCCCTAAATCATGTTTCTTCAAAATTTTGCAGGTGCCAAATTTCTTAATCTTCAGCTTGTTGTAGGTACCCATTGGAAATTGTTCCTTCCTCAAGTATACCATAACTTGATCTCCAACTTGTAACTCCTTACATATCCTCTTTTGATCTACCCTAGCCTTATACTGTAGGTTCATCTTGGTAATATGTGCCTGCACCTCTTCATGTAGGTTCTTGACATGTTTAGCAAAGTCTTCTACCTCAGCACTTGTCCTCTCCCCTTGCTCCATCTTCCTCAACTCTAGTGTAGTCTTTGGACTACTCCCATACACAATTTGGAATGGTGATCTACCAGTACTCCTATTTATAGAATTATTGTAAGAAAAATTTTCTTGTGCTAGAATCAAATCCCATCCCTTTGGTTTATCTCCTACTAAACACCTTAGCCAATTGCCCAGACTTCTATACACTACTTCTATTTTTCCATCAATCTATAGATGATGTGCAGAACTAAACTTCAATTTCGTCTTCAACATCTTCCACAAAGTCCTCAAAAAATACCCAACAAATTTAGTATCTCTATTGGAAACAATACTTTTAGGGAGACCATATAGCCTCACCACCTCTCTAAAAAAAAAAATCTACAATATGCACTACATCATGAGTCTTGTGGCATGGAATGAAATGTGCCATCTTGGAGAACCTATCAACCACCAAAAATACTGAGTCATTACCCCTTTTTGTCCTTAGCAATCCAAGAACAAAATCCATAGTTATGTCCTCCCAAGGCTTCGATGGAATAGGAAATGGCTGATAGAGTCCAGTATTTTGACTAAATCCTTTAGTTGTTTGACATACTTGACAACTTTGCACAAACTTCTTCACATCCTATGACAATTGAAGCCAAAAATAATGCTCTCTAATAATGGCAATGGTCTTATCTCAACCAAAGTGTCCTATCATCCCTCCGTTGTGCTTCTCCTTGATCAAGTTCTCCCTCATGGAAATCCTTGGAATACACAATTGACTTCCCTTGAACAACATACCATCTTGAATCATGTAATCTAGCCACTTAGTCTTATCTAGAGTAGCAAGTTCTTTACAAGCCTTCCAAGCCTCTGCAAAGTTAGGATCCTCAAGGTATAGATTCTTGAGTTCATCAAACCCAACCACTTCAACTTGCATTACTGCTAGCAATAAATGTCTCCTACTTAATGCATCTACAACCCTATTAGACCTTCTACTTCTATGTTTCAATACAAATGTATAGCTTTGCATGAACTCTACCCATTTCAAATGTCTTTGATTCAATTTACCTTGGCTATTTAGGTACTGCAATGCCTAGTGATTAGTATACAAAACAAATTCTTTTGGAAACCAATAATGCATCCATTTCCTTAAGGCTTGAACTATTGCATAGAACTCTTGATCATAAACAGAATACTTATTCTTTGCATTATTCAATTTTTCACAAAGTAGGCAATAGGTTTACCTTCTTGGCTCAACACAACCCCAATAACACTACCACTAGCATCACAATCCACTTGGAACACTTTGTTGAAATCAAGAAGTGCCAACACAAGTTTTCCTATCACCTTCTTCTTCAGTAATTCAAAACTCTTGGTAGCTCCTATAGTCCACTTAAACTCTTTTCTAGCTCCCCTCATTGTTTTAGTTAGGGGTGCACATATACTACTGAAATTCCTAATGAACTTCCTGTAAAAACTAGCCAAACCATGGAATGATCTTACCTCAGTGGTAGACCTTGGAGCAGGCCATTCCAAGATGACCTTCACCTTCTTTGGGTCTATTTTGAGACCCTTAGTTGATACAACAAACCCCAAATAAACTAACTCCCTTTTGACAAGGCTACACTTCTTAAAATTAATCAATAATTTATCTTCCCTCAACCTTTCAAAGACATTACAAATGTGTAATAAATGTTCATCCAAAGACTTACTAAAAATCAAAATATCATCTAGATAGACAATAAGAAATTTTCCCAAAATTTTCTTTAGTACCTCATTCATAAGCCGCATGAAGGTGCTTGGTGCATTGTTCAGTCCAAAGGGCATGACTAACCACTCATATATACCCTCCTTGGTCTTGAATGTAGTCTTCCACTCATCTCCTTCTCGTATCTATATCTGGTGATAGCCACTCTTGAGATCTATCTTTGTGAAGTACTAAGCTCCACTCAAATATTCCATAAGATCACCCATTCTTGGCAAAGGAAATCGATACTTGATGGTTATTCTATTTATGGCTCGAGAGTCTGTACACATTCTCCACTCTCCATCCTTCTTTGGTGCCAACACTATAGGTACTACACATGGACTCAGGCTCTCTTGAATCAAACCTTTCCTCAATAGCTCTTGAACTTGTCTATTTAGCTCCTTAGTCTCATTAGGAGTTATTTTATGAGCAGCCTTGTTAGGAAAACTAGCTCCAAGGACTAGATCTATTTGATGACTAATTTTCCTTATTGGTGGTAACCCTTCTAGAACATTATCAGAGATGACATCTCCATACTCACTTAATAGACCTAAAACTTCAATTGGAGTTTCACTACTACCTTCCTTATCTTTTTTAGGAATTAAATCATAACATGTATGCTGACGTTTCATGCCATCCATAAATTTTCTTCCATCAACAAGACATACCCTAGCACTACTACATGCCTTTTCATCCTCCTTTATCAAGGGCTTCAATTTGTGATGAACTCCATCCTTTGTCAAAGAGTATGCATTTGCATGACTGCCATGTATAGCATGCCTATCAAACTGCCACAGCCTTCCAACAATAAATTGCAGACATCCATTGGAATGATGTCACAAAGGACCTCGTCATGGTAACTCCTAATCTTGAAATTTACCAAACATTGTTCACTAACCATGACCTTATGATCATCCTACACCCAAAAAATCTAATAGGGTTGGGGGTGTTTCTCCCTCTTGAGCTTTAGCTGTGGGACCATCTTCTCTAACAACAAGTTGTCAATGCTTCCACCATCAACAATCACATCAAAATATTTACCCTCACACTTGCACCTGGTATGAAACAAACTCCTTCTTTGTCTAGGTTCAGTCTCACTGCTTAGTAAGACCCTTTCATTAACTAAAATCTCTCCTCTTTTTGCATCCTCTAAATGTGATAACTATGCATCATCACAAAACACATGAGCAACCCTTGCTTGACCACCAGCTCTCCTATATGTCCTTCCTTGGCGTTGAGGGCATTTGAAGGCACGATGACCTTCTTCATTACAATAAAAACAAGTACCAAAAAAGCCTCCTCTTCATGAACCTCTTCCACATCCTCTTCCTCTATGATCTCCAAAGTTCTGATCAACAGAACAGTTGAAACCCTCATTCCTCTGATTTTGGTTAGTACCCACATCTTCATTTTTCTTCTAGTTCTCATTTTGGCCTCCAAATGACCTACCAATTTTGACCTCCAAATGACCTACCACCACCCCTTCCTCCTTGACTATGCCCTCTTTTCCTTCCATCAAACTTTTTATTTAGCATCTCCTCAACTTTCAAGGCAATCTGGTATGCCTCTTCAATGCTAGTCATTCTAACCAGACTTAACTCCTCCTAAATGTTAGGTCTTAACCCACTAAAGTAATGGGCAACCTTCTCTTTGTTTGCTTCTGCATGCCCTACCATAATAAGGACTCAATAAAATTCCTCTATGTATTCCTAGATAGATTTTCATGCTTGCTTTAACCCTAACATCTTTTTGAACAAATCAAGCTTGTAATCAATAGGAATGAACTACTTCTTTAGTTTGTCCACCATGTGATCCCATCTTGTGATTTTCTCCCTTTTTTTCCAATTGAATCTCTTGCTACAAGATTTTGGCATGGCCTTTTATTTTGGCATTCACAAACTTAACCCTAATAGGGTCCCCGATATCCTCATACTCAAAATATTCCTCTACTTGATTGATCCAGTTGATCAACTCATCTGGGTTTAGATTTCCCAAAAATATGTCAATGTCAATTTTAGGTCTTTTTCCAAGCTTGGAAATGGCCCTAAAAAGCCTCTCCTCCACCTGGTTTAGGAATTCTCCATCTCTTTCCCCTTCCTACCCAATATTTCCATCTGCATTTTCTTCCTCACTTTTGTCACCTATGACAATATTCATGCCTATATGAATCTCCTCTTGGAATGCCTAGACTTGTCTCTAGAGGGCTCTATCCTTAGGAGTAACAACTTTGACCCTTCCACCATGCTCCCTTCATGTAGGAATCTTCTTATATCAAAACCCACAACCACACAATCCTAGTGCAAACTACCTCACATTCGGTGCTCTATCTACACACTTAGGAAGACTTGCTCTAATACCACTTGATGAAGGCACAATCCAAGAAAAAAATGAACACAATAGGAAAGGATGAATATTATTATTAGAAATTATATGCTATTACATTCAATACAACAAAAATAGACTCCACGACATGCCCCATGGGCTTACAATATTATTAGATTCTGGAGAAAACCCTTTTCACAGTACCTCTTCTGAATTCCACCAAAAATTGACTTTATGATGCCAGAAATGTCCTTAAGTAAACCAAATTAGGTTTAGGATTAAGAATACATTTTATAATATTCCATTTGGAATCCACAGCCAAAATAGAAAGTTCTAGAAAACACATTAGAAGTTTGTTGAAAATTAGAAGTATCCAGAAATGGTAGTCCAACTTTCGGGAGGCATAACTTTTGATTTGGGACTCTAATTGACAAACCATTTAAATTTATAGAAAGCTCTCCAAGTTCTCTATAGCCCTATGGACTAGCTTCACTCATCTCCCATTTTTTGAGCCTATACAAAGTCATTTAGTGCCTCAAATCTAACTTTGAAGCACTCTTAGGAGGTCTCCAGGCAACTTAAAATTGTAATAACTTTCAAACCATAAAGCCTTTTGACCTTTTGTATAGAGTGCTTTAAATTACAAGTATAATCATCCCTCCAACTTAAACTCTCTAATTCATTATAATTATGAATCAATTACAAAACAACCTATTTTCTACATTGGCATGTATCTCAAGATGCTCAAAAACTCCAACCCAGAAAACTAGTAGTGGAACTATGAGAGTTGGAATCTTTAATTAACCCAAATGGGTATCTAGAAATAAAAGAACATTAAATAGAAACTAATAGTAAGCATTTTTTTGGGTGATACAATATTTCTCGTACACCATTGGATGCTCCTACATTAGTAGATCATGTCTCATGATCAAACATTGTATTCTTCATTGGATACACTTTATTACTACGATAGTGAAGATTTTTGGGTGTCATCCCCATCCTAGATTTACCTTCTCATTAGAGGGTTTCTAGATAATCATATCTAGTTTCATACATGTGTGAATTTTTACTTGTTTTCATGTACATGCTTTACATGGTATTTCAGTTTACTTAGTGAATGTATGAGATGGATGTGTGGTGAAATTTTTATGGGTAGAAGTTTAAACTACTGATTCACCCCACCCCCCCCCCTAGAAGTTTACCTTTCCTATTGTAATTCCAACAATTGGTATCAGAGCCTAGTTCTCAGAAAGAGAAGCTTTGAAACTTTGAGGAAAGATCTTGGAAATGGAAGTCTACAAGTTGGGAAAGATCATTGAGAATCAAGGAATTGAAATACAGCTCATTCTACATCAATTGGATGAAGTAAGAAAAGAACTAAAGAAATCATTGAAGAGAAGGAAGGAAATTACCATTGAGGAGAATGGCACACAATACAGAGAGATAGCCACTACTAAGTTATTTGCTACTGGAGAATCCAATGAATTTTATGCAGCTATTGTAGATCTAATGGAAAAGAATAGAGCCTAAGCTAAAGAAATTAGAATCTCAAGTTAGAGAAAGAATCACAAGTCATACTGCTATGTGAGGTGACTGAACAGAAGAAGAAAGCTATGGAACATAAAGCCATGATTGAAGATGAGAAAAGATTTTTGAAAAAAAAACTAGAGGAGAAATCATCAGAGCTAACCAAGATTTCCAACATGCAATTGGATACATTGGGTCAAATGATGAATGCCAACTATGAGTTGAATGTTAAGGACATTGAAATAACAACATTGAAATTGTAGAATGAGCAATTGCAAAGTGACCTAAAAAGGGAAAATGAATTTACTGAGAGTTTCAATAAGCCTAATGAAGCCATCAAATACTTTGAGCAATTATTGAGACCCCCAAAATCCAATAATGACACATCTAGACTAGGATACACAAGTACTGAAGGAGAATCATCCAAAAGTGCTAAAGAAAGAAACAACAAAGGTAAGAACTCTAAACCTACTTGTCATAATTGTGGTAAGAAAGGACATATTGCTAATGTATGCAAGAGTAGAACTACAAATCAGAATGTCAAGCATAAGAGCATGGTTCACTGTCATAAGTACAACAAAAAAGGACATCAAGAAAATGAATGTAGAACCAAGACCCTACACACATAAAGATTTGAAGGATATTATGTCAGAAGTATGGACATAGACTTTTGAGTGCAGATCCAAAACCATGTGGTCATAAAATAGGTAAACAAAGGTAAGGAATAATGGTCACATTGGTCACTATTGTCCAACAAGGTCAAAGGCACCAAGTTGTGAGTTTGATAAAGGAAAAGGCAAGTCAAATGTTGAAGATGTCATAAATGAAATGAGTAATACATGGAAGAAAAATGATGGTTGCAGCACATCAAATGGAGAAGGGATCACTTCACCCAATGGGTCAAGTGATAACACTTCATCAAACTATGCAATCAAGAGGTATGTGGGATTGATATTTAAAGGTTATATCATACATCAATTTCAAAAGGACTTAGTACTAAAAAAGACTATACAAGCATGAATAAAGATGCAAGATGTTATTAGGAATCCAAGAAAATCTTTAAGTTTTTCATATTTCTGTTGAGCATGAAATGTTTCCTATAATTGTCAAGTGGAATGCTAGAAGTTACCAAGCTAACAAACTAGCTAGTTGATGTTGAGCTCATAATGGTTGCTAAACAAATGGAATAATAATGGATGTTGAGTGAGCCTAAAATTGGTTTATGTCAAGCTTATAGTTGTGTAAGCACTTAGCATTTATTACAGAACTTAAAAGGGTATTTGATTGATTTTCAACTCATTTTTCATCATTTCAAAATTGAGGAAGAGCAAAGAGAGTAGAAGGAAATCAGAAAACTCATTCAAAGTGATTGCAAAAGACTTTTACCAATGATTCTACATCATTTCATTAGATCTTGCAAGGTATTTATCAAGTGTTGAATTATGATATTTATACTTTCATAAACACTAGTTTCACAATATAGCATCTAGTTCAAAGAATGTAGAGGGAAAGGAAGTTTTGAATGTTCAACTGGTTAGTAATGAGGTCAAGTAACCAATATTCAAAGCCATACTAGACATTGCTCACAAACAAGACCCCTCTGGTACACTATCCATGATGCTACCAAATGCTTTAATGGTGAGGGATGTTAGGAAATATTATAACTATAAAATTGGAAGTATAGGTGATATGGAGATTAGGCAAGCATATGACAAACTTTGTGAGAATGGTGTACTAAGGGAAGAATATAAAATTGTAGAAAAGAGAGGGTTAACTCATGCCCTAGATTTCTTGAATGTGTTCAAAACTAAATGGATTAGGATTTTGTTAAGTAGAATTCATGGCAGCTCACTATGGCTAGATAATGGACCTATCAAAATAACCAAAAGGATGATCCATAGGGTAATAAGATATCCAACCCTAGATCGGCCTAAGACTTTGAGAAGTGACTCAAAAGGGGTTATTGAGAAAAACATTGGAGCTATATGGATTAAAAGAGGAATGATAATTGATACCATTACTAATCCTTTGATAGACTTTGTAGTAAGGGTTATTCCACACAAATTTTACCAATCTAGCAGATTAAATAGTGTACCCTGTATTGTAGTAGATGTTGGATATAAAATTGTCAAGAAAGATCACACATATGATCTTGCTGAATTACAACTACAACAATTAATTGTGAATCTAGGAGCAATAAGGAAGACAAAGAGTGCATAATGCAATTTTGGTTTTATTCTGATATTCATTTTCTTTTATGTTCAAAATACTTTTCCTACATTTGGCATAGTTGCATGGAAAACCAATAGGTCAGTGGTAGTACAGATTGGTGAATTCATTAAACAATTGGGTGAGAATTTTGAGTCAGTTATGACCAACTATTTTGAGGACTTTAAGAAATCAATGAAGAAAAGATTGAGAATATGGGTATCCATAGTGGAGAAACATTATGATGATGTTTTCTTTCTAGTGGATGTTGATTACAATTTTGTTCAAGTAGCAACTCCAAGGGTAAGATGGTTGAGGCCCTTACGATATGAAATAAATGTAGATGAAGCCTCTGCAACAATTATAGCTTTACTGGTAGAAGAGGTAGACAAAAATGATATTGCATTTGGAAATTATGAAATGGCTAAATTCAAAATCACTATGGAACTGAAGATTGCCTTTGTTATTAAGAAAAAGGAGAATTTGGTGAAGAAGTTGAAAGCCAAATTTGGTGAAGGTGTCAAGTAGGAAGAGGAAGAAGAAGAAGAGGATGAAGAGGAAGAAGACATACAGGCACAAGCACTAGTTGCACTTACTCAAGGAATGAGTGAAGATTGGCTAGATGAGGAGACAAAAGTTTCTAAAAGTGTCAAGGGAGAAGAAGCCAAGGAAGCACCTACACCCACTAATCAAAAGAAGAGGAAGGCTAAGGCTCAACCTATGACAAGGGCTAAGAAGACTATCAAACCAAGCCAAGCCAAGCCTAGAGCCCTTACTACAAGGCTAGTGCACATGTCATTGCACTAAAGGAAAAAGAAAAGACAAAACCTATAGAACAAGGAGGTGAAGTGCAAAAAAGACCAAGGAGAAAGTACATTACACAAGTTGAATCTAATGAGGAGAAAATAGAATCAGATGACAATAGCCAATTCAAAGTGTTGAGTCACAACCCTCTATCAAACTTAGAAAATCTATGTGAAAATATTAAGAATAGTGTAGATTTACCAAGATTTTCTCATGTTGACTTTGATAATCTTGGTAAATTTGAGAAAAATCAAGTGGAGGAAGCTATATATGCCATGATGAAAAATTTTAAGAAAGCCCCACTAGAAATTGCTAACTCAATGCCTAAGAGCCTATATGAGAGAGTTAAGTAGAAATGGCACTATTGCTTGAACTTGGAAAGACAAATAAGGAAGACTTCACTTGCACAAGTCATGCCTGAACTAAATAAGACACAAATTTCTAAGACTATGAAGAAATATGCAGTTAGGTTTGTACCTAAATATAGAGCATTTAGCATATTACAAATTAATATTGAAGATGAAGTTAAGAAGTCTACTCAGATATAGAAAGTGACATATTGTTTAGCAACAGTAAAGGCAAGTGAACAAGAACCTATTGAGGTGAAAGATAATGAAGATGATAATGATGAAGACACTATTGAGGGAGATACAGAAATGAAAGCAGATGACAAGGCAACAGTAGAGGCAAAGTAACAAGAAGAATAGAGTGTACAAGATACACAACTGTCTAATGTGAGCCCTCAACATGTAACAAGTGTAAGTACTGAAACAATAATAGTGAAGGATGTTTTTGATGTCATAGCTCAAACTACACTGTGAGCCAAACTATGTGATAATCTTGTATTGGTAAGTGTAAATGAATTGTAGAAAATAGTGACTAAAACTACAAGGGAAGAAGTGAATACATAAGAACCACCTACTTTCACCCCTCAAGTCACTAATGTACAACCTTTGGATAAAGTACTTGAAGCTATATCTAAAAAGGTTGATACAGTTGAAGATAAAGTGGAAACTTAGGCCATTACTAAAGAACAAAGTCAAACAGGTCAGATAGACTTATCTCCACCTCTAGCACAAATATAAGGTGCATCACAAGGAATTGTGGAAGCAAAGAACAAGCCTAAAGAGCGTGAGCTGACACCAAAGGTGAAGGAGCAAGTAGCAATTCAAGTCCTAGTAACTTTACTATAATCTGACACTCCTTCCAGTCACACTCTTCATAAGCTGAGCACAGATACAACACCGTTGCAAATATCAGTGCCAAGTCTGAGGTCATCAAAGGTTGAAGAAGTGATATAATATGGAGATATAAGTCTTGATGAAGAAATTATTTTTCCAAAATATGATTATGATATAATAAAAATTGAGCATATGGGCATATTACAAGAAGCCCAAGCAAGAAAGAGAAGACAAGAACTACTCAGAAAGGAGCATAGGCAAAAGCAAGCATTGTAGGATATCAAAGACATATTTTTAGATACATTTAGCCTACCTACTCTAGATGAGACCAAGTCACTCATTGAACAACTCACAAACATAGTGGAGAAGGTTAGTGATGTAGACCTAGACATAGATGTAAAATTATTAGAATGGTCAGAAAAGAAATTCTAAAGAAAAGTAAAAGAGAAAATATTAGGTGACATAACACTCACACAAGTTGCATTGGAAATAAAGGTAGGAAGTGTGAAGAAGGTACTTGAGAATATCTTCTCACTGTACACTAAATTTTGCAATCCAACACTCTTCACACAAGAGTCAAGAAGTCACATTTTGAGTTTGAAAAGTCAAATTAATACATCAGGTGCAAAATTTCTTATGACACCAACTCAAAGTGAGAAACACTTCATAACTTTTCTACAAATCCAAAGTTAGTTAACTACATTGTTAGTAGATGAAACCAATATAAGGGCTAAACTAATTTGCATCCAAAAAAAATTGACCACACACATGGAGATTTTGCACAAGGAATTAGGCTATGTTCAAACACTTATGATGAAAGACCCCAATCTTTCAACATTAGATGGTCTAGTCCACCTTGTCGCCAAGCTAGCTATCCAAATCAAATCTTTGGATGTAGCATGTGAATATTGGGATGCAACTCTCAAAATTATCCTAGATGTCTATAAATCTTTCTTGGACAAACACAAAATATTGTATAAGCCCATTTCATATAAGTGTCAAAAAGGGGGGAGAAATAAAAAGAGGGAGATAGAGAGCAAAGGGGGAGAATAAAAAAGGGGAGATAAAAAGGAGACAAAGAAAAGACAAAATAAGCTATTGGGGAGCAAGCACAAATAGCATTAAGTGAAAGAGTATTAGTTGAGACACATTTACTTAGTAGGAGTACAAAATTTTGAATATAGAATAGACCTACCAACTTAGGGGGAGTTGTCATATTTTGAGGTACAAGTTGCTACAAAATTTTAAAATTTTGAAGTTTGTATATAAGTCAAATAAGAGATATGTTATGCTCATAAGAATAAGGATATTAATGCATGACCATGTGTTTTTGACACTCGTGTCAAAGGGGGAGATTGTTGATCTCAGATCAATTTTGACAAGTGAGTGTCTACGCACTTTAGTCATTTACTTAACTCATGTCGAACAAATAGTACATGCTGAGCACAACATGCATATAATAGAGCATGTTGAGTCTATAGTGAGTGTCAAGACACCCATGTGCCAAGTCACTCAAGTATTGAGTAGATAGTATGTGTAGAGTGCTTCAAGAGCTGAGTAAGTAGTGCATGCTAAGTGATACAGATGTCAAGTTAGAGTATAGAGAATAATATATGCCGAGCATCAAAGACTTTAGATGCTAGTATAGTTTTTTTATAATTGTCTATAATGGCACAAAAAACTATGTAAATTATTTTTGAGCCAACTTAAAGATTGAACTATGATATTTGGAGATAAGAGAAAATTATAATTTGGATTCCCAATGCATTGCATGTAGCCAATCAAAAAAAGGGTAGGTTTAAGTGGCAAAATGGATGAATCACAGTCGTTGATTCATACCTAACCCTAAGTCACCTAAGTCTTCTTAAGGAGAAAAAACCCTATACTATCTATGATGTGAAGAAGTGTATGAAGGAGCAAAGAGAGAAGCTACATGTGCAAACAGAGCATTCATGGTGGCTAAGGAGTTATGGTCAAAGACTACATTGTAGAATCAATTAAAGGAGAATAGAGGAAAGAAGATAACATAAAGCAAAGAGACATCTAATCAAGAAGGATCAAGAATACATCAATTTAGAGGTGATCTATCATCAGGAAACAAAGTG
Organism: Cupressus sempervirens; assembly: GCA_028749045.1. Lineage (NCBI taxonomy): Eukaryota > Viridiplantae > Streptophyta > Pinopsida > Cupressales > Cupressaceae > Cupressus > Cupressus sempervirens. The sequence continues at coordinate 22,254,859 of CM053790.1, forward strand.
CTAACTGCAGGATTAATGCTAAATCATTTTAGTAGGTGAATCAGTTAAATCTCTTAATAGAGTAGTTCTAACAGGCTATATTGAAATCCTTTAATAGGGTGCTTACTTAATTGTGAGTTGAAGTCCTTTAACAAGGCACACTTTTAACAGGGTGTTGAAATCATTTAATAGAGTGAGACCTAACAGTCTTTGTAAGCCTTTAATAGGGTAGACCTTTCACAGGGTAGATCGTGTCTCATGATCAAACATTGTAACCTTCATTAGATACACTTTATTACTATAGTAGTGAAGATTTGTGCGTGTCATCCCCACCCCATTTTTTACCTTCTGATTGGATGGCTTCTAGGTAATCATATCTGGTGTCACACATGTGTAAATGTTTACTTGTTTTCATGTACATGTTTTACATGGTATTTCAGTTTACTTAGTGAATGTATGAGATGGATGTTTGGTGAAAGTTTTATAGCTAAAAGTTTTAAACTACTGATTCACCCCCACCCCTAGAAGTTTACCTTTCCTATTGTAATTCCAACAAAATATTAATTATTATTAAATAATAATTGTATTAAAAAGGTTATTATTATTATTATTTTATTAATATTATTATATTAGTTAATATAGTAATTATTTATTGCTAAAAATAATATATTATTATGTATATATTATCTTATTAGTAATTTAATAATTATTAGTATTAATAATTTGATAATATTTAATAAATTTTAATAATAGTATTAAATCATAGGGTGTTATAATTGTAAATATTTGAATAGATATGTTTTCAATGTTCTCTTTTATAGAACTTTCTATTTAAGATTTGGGATGTTATTTCCAAAAGTTGGATTCAATTTTATTCAAAATTGATTTTTATTTCCTTTGAGAATTTTAAAAGAAAACTTTATCAATTATCATTACTAATTGAGGAACAAAAATGTAAACCCTAGTTGTAATTGAAAACTCCATAAACTATAATACTTGGAAACGAGAACTGAAACCATGATTGTCTATTGAACTCTTATGTTTGAAGAAAACCTAATGAACTATGAAAATAAATGCTTAAAATATTTTGATGAGATGTGTGTGGCTTTACATTTTGGGTTTTATGATTAAAAGAATTTTAATGATTTGTTGAGAGTTGAGACTTGTGTGGACTCGAAAACATTAGCAAATCAACACTAGGGAATTTTATGATTTGAAAAATGTAGTAATTAACATTTGAGAAAACAAAAATGTGAACCCTAATTGAGAGTAAAAATTCTATAAATAGGAATACTTGGAAAAGAAAATTGAAACCTTGGTTGTTATTGAATCTTTATGTTTTGCAAATGAAAATAAAAATTGAAACCTTGATTGTATATCCAACTTTTGTGTTTTGAAAACTAGATGATCTATGAAAATAGTTGTTAGACTTCTAATGAAATGTATGATGTATCTCGTGTTTGATTTTGGGTTTAGCTTAGCATTTATGACACATGGAAATGGGAATGAAAACTTGAAAACCCATAAGTGAAAATTAAACCTTTGTGTTTTCAAAACCTAATGAATTATGAAGATTACTTTTAAATGTATTATATGTGATGTGTGGTTTACTGATGTCGGGTTCAAGTTGGCATAGTACTTTGACCAATTAGGATGGTTGTCAAAGGCTTGGGGGTTTTGTTCTATGATGATTTTATGTATATGATCTTCTATACCTAACCATGGTAATGTGTCATGTGTGGTCTATGATGAGTTTGATCAAATGTTTTGATGTGCTTTCCAATTTTTCTTGTGTGGAACTGAGGTGAATGGTGTAACTTTCCTGATATAAACTTTGAGTCTTTGATTAGTTATCTGTGTTTGCTTCCTAGTTGCTTGTATAGGACTAAGGTGATTAAGTGATTTGCTTTTGGTGATGTCATGTTATGACATGGATTTGGTTTACATATACTTAATTTTGGATCAGTCCTATTAGGATGATCATATTGGTGGAATCTATGATTATGATCAATAATATTTTACTACTTCCCAATTGCTTGTTTAAGAATTGTGTGTGGTTTATAGTCATTTGAGATATTTTTCTTTTGTTGAGTTTAGGGGAGGTTACCTATATGTCATGTTGGGAAGTGGCTTGCAATGGAGGTCGAGGCTCTAAAGAGGTTGGTCAGTAACCCATTGTAGGTTATTCTAATAAGTGATAACATTTCATTAAATGGGTTTTAAATGAATTAATAAGATATTGGTACCACAGAAAGTCACTAGGGGGTCCAGAGTATTAAAAGACTACCAAGATAACCTTAGAGTTGACTTGTTAGTATTCCTTGTTTGTACGAAAGGATATTGACACTACATAGAGAGACTAGGGGGGTGAAGTATTAAAATATTGTCAAGTAACCTTAGAGTTGGCTCATGCAATGACACTTGTCCACTTGCATAGTAGATTTCCTATGTGTCTGTGTTGCCCCTGGGGTTACTTGATACTTGTGTCTTGGTACCCTTTGAGATACTTTTCTTTCATGTGATTCCTTGAACCTAGATGTTGGTTTTTGACTTTTGAGTTTGTTATCCAATTGGGACTTGAGTTTATCTCCTCAATGAGGTGGGAGTGGGCCATTTAGGTTCCACAAGGTTGGGTGGTAGTGCATTTTCTTATACCATTCAGATCTAATAGTTCGATGTCATGGCTAGAGTTCCTTGTTTTGTACTATATTTCATTCTATTTCTTATGTACTATGATAGATGGTTGTACTTTATTGTATTGTATTTGATTTCATAGATCTTACAAGATGATGTAATCTATCTTTATGATGTATATTCTTTCAACCTTTCATACCCTGTGACCTATATAGTGGATGATTGTACATTTTGTTTATTGCCAAGTGGCATATTATATAATTGTATATTATTTAAATGGATTTTTACTTTTAGTTATTCTTTAATATGGATGTGTTATATATTGGAGTTAGTACTAATTAAAACTTCAAAATGTGATTCAACATCATGGGAACCTTAAGAATTGCAATTTGAATGTGTTTATGTGAATGTTAATGCTTCCACTATATTATATCTATTGTTTCTAAGTTATTATCTTTCAAAAAAAATGTTTGAAAAACTTAGTGAAACTTTAGGTTAATTTATTTTGGGTTCTCTAGCGGGGCGTTATAGGTTCCAACATGTTGATGACATTATTTGTATTAGTGTAAGTGTAGTTGATCTTAGCATCATATTTTTCTTGTTAGCATGAGACGACTCCCCTTTTTTGTACTTGAGTAATGGTTTCTTTAAGGCTTTGTGATAAGAATTCTTAACTAATCCATCTACAACAACCTTGCCTCCATTAATGAGCTTTTAGATGACATCCTTAAGCTTGAAATAATTTCTAGTTATGTGTCCCTTACTCCTATGATAGTTGCAAAAGTGGTCATCTCTGCAACAAGTATGCTTTATGGGTGGGTCATAGGGTCAGGAGTTATTAAGTAGGATGATAATATTGTTAGCAAGAAAGGTCTTTAGGACTACCTAATATGATTCTACCATCAATGTGTAGACACGTTTTGGCTTACAAGACTTCTTAGTTCTGTCAATGGCTTGAGATTTCAAAATCTCTTATTGTTTGAGAACATAAAGTGCATTAGACAAATGGAAGGTTGACTCTTTTGTCTTGGGAGTATCTAGCACTCCATCATTAATGATGTATTTTTTCTTTTTCCAAGGTTTTTTTTTATCCTAACCATTTTCATTTCCATTCTTGTCTTTTTTTAGCACGATGTCACCCTTCTTAATGGCAACATCCTCAATAAGAAAAGCACTCTCAATCATGCCATTGAAGGATGTAAAATTCTAATACAAGTTTATTGTTGATAAAGATGTCACTTTTCTTAGTTTTAGGAATCTACCAAGGGTACCTTAAGTCTAAGGATCTCCAAAGCTGGAGGTATATAGAAAAGGGTTCACCTTGTTTATGCTTGATATTGCACAAGTCCAACATAGTGATAGTATGTTGAATATTGTAAGAATATTTCTAAATTAATCATTGTGCAAGCTCATCAAATGACTTGAGGGGGTGACAACTTTGTGAACCATTCCATAGCTTGGCCCCTCAAGCTCCCAAGAAATAACCTCATGAGATAGGTGTCTTCATGCATAAAATCCATGCAAAGATCATAGAAGTGTTGTGCATGATCATGGGGATCACCATTTCTATCATATTTATCATATTCAAGAACCTCTGCATCCCTGTAAAATGGGACCATGCAGAGACTCATATTAAATGGAAGAGCACATATAGATTTGACAAAAGAATTCTTGAGTTGTTCTTTGGCTGCTTGTAATTGAGCAAGTTGATTTTTGAGCTCTCACATTTATTACCTCAAGATTTTAGCCTCAGTGGGTTCTCTCTTTTCAAAGATCCTTTGCACATAAAAGTCATGGGGGAGTTTCCATCCTATAGAAGTCATATATTGAAAATATTGGTCACCATTCTATTCTAAGGCTTTTAGCATCAGCCTTTAAGAAACCTCATCTTGTTGAAATCACATAAGATCTTTGCTATTGAATTCATAATTTACCTCACTTTCATGATGTGACTATGAGTGTCTAGGTGGTGATGGACATGCTTCTATGTGCATTCTTCAAGACCTAGGCAGTGTGTTGTTTCCACCATTACCACCAACAAGTTGATTCTTGAAAGGATTGTTATAGTAACTATGTGCATGTCTATTCTAAGTGGTATGTGTATCAGCATTAATCTTGGCTTGACGATAAGATTGTTAGAGTAATAAGATATTTCCTTATTAATTAAATCATTTTGATTTAAAAGTCACTTATTATCTCTAGTTTACTTAAGCTAAACTTTAGGCATATAATAATTAATTCTTTCATTAATTATTATCATGCAACCTAGTTTTTTTCTTGTTAGGGATTTGATCTCCTATTATAAGGATTGATCTCTTTGTAATTTATTAATTCACTTTTTATTATAGCAATCTACTTTTTTGCTCATCTAGAATGTCTCATCTATGGATCTGGTAATTCCTGCCTCCATAGCTTTTTGCTTCTCTCTTCTATAACAAGTGTTTGCATGTAGGTGATTCCTAGGAGCTATGGGGTTGATCTTTCATCAACTTCAACATGGTATCAAAGCTAGATCCACTATAACTTGTTTGATATTTGGAGAAAAAGAAAGAACAAGGGTTTATTGGATCAGATCTAGAGTTTTTTGTGTATTTCTTGAAAAAATAGGGGGTCACTAATTTTTGGAGTAGTTTGAGGCCAAATAGACTTCATGGATCGATCCAAAAGGTGTTAAAACCCTTCTTTCCATATAAAGTTTGTCCATTTTGGACAACATTGATCTGGGAGGCAAAAAAAAATTGCCTGGCAGGGCCATACAGCCTCTACACATAATTTGAGAAGCCAAAAATCAAAAAAATCGTAAAAAATAAATAAATTTAGCAATTTTTCACTTGTTGCAATTAAGTAACCATAGCAAAACCACTATAGTTACTAATGAAAGCCAATTATAACCTATTTAATGCCCTATTTTAATCCATTTTATGCACTTACCTACTCACTTCCTTATTTCATTCCCATTATATTTCATCCCATTTTATTGGTTTACATTGCGTATGGATTAATATTTATAAGCAATATTTCATTTTGTTTTGGGATTTAATTTTGGAGAATTCATTATTTATTTCTTATACTAATATTTATTATCATAATATGTTCATGTGTGAGTAGATCTTCCTGTCGCCCATAGATCTTCCTGTTGCCTCCTTGATAAGATCTTCCTATCACATCTAAGACATCAATTATTGTGGGTAATAATGGCTTAAAACTTATTCATGTTATTATTTAAAACATTATTGTGGCTTTCATGGTGGCTTTACCTTTTCCAAATAAACCATGCTAGAAACCTGTGATATAGCTAGAAAATAAGCATTGTCCTCTCCATCATAAATTTCACACATCAGGAGGATATCAAGAAGAGTAATTTATGAGAGGGTAGAAATTAAAATCTAATCATAGATCATTGTTGTTAATATTGCAACTGATGAAATGAATATGTTTCATAGCCACATTATTGTTTGGACGTATCTGATTGCTATTGATAGCTAGATTCTTCCAAACCATTTTAAAAGTCATAGCTCAAAATAGTAGATAAAAACAATGTAGTTTGTTAGAACAATAATAGGAAATTGAATATTCTTTGGAAATTGAGGATTTCTATTATGGATCTATTCTATGTAATAGCCATTCTTTAAACAAAATGTGTATCAAATTAGTTACGAAATTGTTGAGGCTATGCATATATAAAAAACATGAGATATAATGAGAGGCAGATTTTTTTGAATACACATTTATGTAGATTACCATAAGGAACCTCTTAGCAAACATAATGTATCAGCATGTGCTATGTTTGAATAAAGTTATACTTTACATGATTAAAACAATGTAGAAATAGTGTTTTCTTCTACCCACCATGCAAACTAGGAGTAAGGGCCCGCTCCTTGGTAAAACATGGTGAAGTATTTCCTTTAGCATGTTATTCTATTATGTACAAATTTATATTTCTTACTTAGACTGTCATTATAGTATATTTTCATGTTTATATCAACTAGTGAATTTTTAATCAGTAATCTAGTATTTAGAATATAATATAGAAATGTTTTCGTTATTGTAGATTAGTGTTTTTATTTTTATTTCAAGAATACAATTTTGTTTCTAATGTTCCTATAGCTGCAATCATTCTAATCTCCTGTAGATTTAGTTTTGAGTGTTTTAGTTGCATTCATAATCACTCAAATCACAATTATCATCCCTTGATGGCATATTGCTCTGACACCTTTCACGAGCTTACACTCTTGGATTGACATATATATACCAGTTGAATTCCATCACAAATTATTAATTCTTTTATTATTCTTTGCACCAGTGTTGGTTTGTCAGTTACTGCTATGGTCACTGCCATAGTCCTACTCTATAATGGCCCACTACCCAACCCATCACTCTGCCAACGGTGCAAGATTATTATTTTTTATTGAAAAAATTAATACTTTTTATGCATTTCCAGGGGCCCTGTTTCTTTTTTCACCGTAACTTAAGCATACAGATGTCTTTTTTCAATCTAAAAGAAGCATCAAAAAGCTGGTTCTAAGATAGAGATAGTGGTGTAGGTGTTTTTTGGTTTTGATGCAATTTGATTTCCTATTTTGGCAGTCAAAACTAGATGTTTATTTTTTCACTCCGGAGGGCATATCTTGAGCGTCCCATCTTTATTTTTTGAAAACATTATATTTTTGGAAAGTTGGTTTCGTCTACTTTTTAGAAATGGTGTAATTTCTTCCAAATTTTGCTCCATGCTCTTTCTATAATGTTTATTCTTTATTTCACTATGGTGGATATCTTGGGTGTTTTAGGTCTGGGGATCATTTTCCTAGCATGGAATCCCTTCTTTTGGGCAGTACTATTTGTTGTATAATCTCTTTTCCCTTTCTGATCATTGTTGATATCATTTGTAAGCATTTTTATGCAAACACATTGAGATAAAGTGCCACTCTTTGCTTTTTGAGATCTTTTTCATCATTGTGATTTATTGTACTCGCACTACATTATAAAGTGTCATGGGAGGATATTTTTTTTCCTTTGAGTGCTCTCTTCCTTTTTCAAGTGAGTGTCCCTTCCATGACATTAGCCCAATGATGTGTCGATGAAAGGTGCCTTTATAGGTGTCTATACCTCTTCCTTACTCTTGATGTTTTTGGTTCTTTCTATTTTGCAAGAGATTTTTGGCCCACTTTCTTAGTTTCCTATCACCTCACCCTTGTTTACATTAGGGGGGTGGTTCTTTTGTTTTTTCTAATGCTTCTTTGGTTCGTTGGAGTGAGCTATGTATTAAGTATTTGATCTTATGTACTAGGTGATTGCAATGGTTGGATACCTATGCATTTCGGTGAGATGGATCATCTACCATATAGACACTCTTCTTTTCATTCCTACTTTGGTTGTAGCCTTCCTTGGTTCGATTGATCAGCTCCTCAGGCTTTGATGTTTTATGCCATCTATATTTTTCAAGTTCAATTATTTGCCTTTGTTTGCCTTTTGATTCAATGTAGATTACAGTCTTCTCTACCTGATCAGGTTCTATTTTAGAGGAGGTTCTACAGATCAATAGTTTCCTTTTGATAGAGTTTGTGACTTCTTCATACTTTAGTGGTTTTCTTCATGATCACTCTTTGTTCCTATTTTCTGGAACATTCCTCTAGTTGGAGGCTTCTATAGTCCTTCACTAGGTTTTCAGCTATCTCTTTTTGGAGTAGAGTTTTTCCCACTAGGTTTTCTCTATTTCATAGAGATTTTGTTGTGATTGGGTACCTCATCAGGCCTTGTTGTTGGGACCCAAGTTTTGTTTCGGCATTGCATTGTAGTTTCCTTGCTCTTTCTACATTGTTGCTCATCTTAAGGCGGGGGGTGGGGGGTAATAGAGAAAAAGGTTAATTTAATTTAATTTATTAAATTACCTTTTCTCCCTTCTTAAGATTTCACTTTATGCATTTGTTTCTTTCTCTATTTAATAATTATTTTGTAATTATTAAATAGCTTTCACCTTTAGATTACCCTTTGTAACTTATTAGGTTATGCTTTTTGGGTTTCGATCTCCTTTTATAAGGATTGATCTCTTTGAAATTTATTATCTCTTCTTCTTTTGAATATACAATTTGCATGTTTTCAGAGCAAACCCTTGTCTTTTCTTGTCTTTTTCTTCTCTATGACAAGTTTTCTACATGCAGGTATTCGAGGGCTTCATGGATTTGATTTTCATATTTTCTTAAATCTTTCATGGTATCAGAGCTCCAAATCTTCATGCCCCTATTCAGTTTATGAGAGATTTTTCTTGGCTTTCACATCTGTGCTTTTTTTTATTTTAGAGGGTTTTAATTTTTAGATTTATTTTGTATTTGATTTGGGGGGGTCATCTTTTTAGTGCATTTTGAGCCCAAATGGACCTCACTGTTGGATTCATAGCACCCAAAAACCCTTGTTTCCATATAAAATTTGTCCAATTTGGACACAGTTAGAATTTGAGGCAGAAAATTGCTCACAAATTTGGGCACGCTTCACTAGGTGAAAATTTATTTTATTATTAAAAAAAAAATTTTAAAACAAAAAAATGAAGAAATCCTTTAAAAAAAAGAAACACATATTTTTTCCAAAAAAAATAAAAGTTTCAAAAAACACTTGCTTTCTTTTAATTTTTATTTTTTTTACAAAGCATGTGATTCTTGCATCATTGAAGGGCATGCATATGTCAGCAAGGTACTGATGCAGAGATATGGCAGATGCATGTGTGATGTCAAAAATTTTGGAGCCAAAATTTGACAACCTTCAAAATGTCTCTTCTTTGATTTGTTTTGTCCTAAAAAGTTTTATGTGGTTTTTTGGTCGTATCTTTGTCATGTAGTATCTTTTGACGAATCTTATATCATTAGAAAGCTCTTTTTGAGACCATCATGATGGTGTAGGTTATTTGAATTTTTTATACTATTTGGTTTCCTTTTTATGTAGTCAAAGCCACAAGGTCTATTTTTCACTCTGGGAGACATATCTTGAGCATCCGATCTCCAATTTGGGAATTCTTTATATATTTGGAAAGGTCTTTCTGAGATCTTTCTAGTGACGTTGGTTATTTTTCCAAACTCTTCTCCAAGCACATTCTATGTAGTCTTTTTCATTTTTGCATTCTAGTGGATATCTGGGATGTTTCAGGTGTGAGGATTGATTTCTTTGCTTCAGATGATTCGTCATGACTTGTACTATCTACTATATTAGTCTTATGTCTCTTCTAGTCTATTTAGACATCATTTGTATGAATTCTTGCAAATGCACTAAGATAAAGTGTCATAGTGCATTTGTATTTTTATTTTAGTTGTTTGCCTTGTTTTGCCTTCAAATTTGAGCAGTGTCATCTAAGGACACTCATGCAAATTATTATCTTCTTGGGATTCACCATATCTTGTGCCTTATTGTACATGCACTACTCTAATAAAGTGCCATGGGGGGGTTGATGTTTTGCCTTTGTTTTCCATCTTCCTTTGTCCACTGAGTGTCCCTTCCGTTAGCCTCATGCCATGTCTAAGATTGATCACCTTAATACACACATATGTACTCTTTTGTGCATCTTAATTGTAGTTCCTTGACATGCAGTTCTTTTGGCCCACTTTTTTAGTTGCCTGTCACCTCACCATTGTCTGCATTAGGGGGGTTCTTCTATTTTTTCTCATGCTTCCTTGGTTTGATTGATTATCTCTTCAATCTTTGGTATTCCATGTCATCTGTATCTTTGATTTCAGTTGTTTACTTTTGCGTGCCTCTTGATTCGATGTAGATTATAGTCTTCTCTACCTAGTCAGGTTCTATTTTAGTGGAGGTTCATCAGATCAGAATTTACTTTCAACAAAGCTTTGCAACTCCTACATGTTTCAGTGGTGTTCTACATGATCATCTTTGTTCCTATCTTCTAGAACATTCCCTAGTTTGGAGACTTCTTTAGTCCTTCACTAGTTCTTTTCAGCATTTTTTTAAATCTCTTTTTGGAGTAGGGTTTTTCCCATGTGGTTTTCTCTATTTCTCCTCTTTTCATAGATTTGGTTATGCTTGGTTACCTCATCAGGCCTTTGTTATCAAGACCCAAATTTACTTTCAACGGCAGTTTCTAGGTTTTTATCTACTCCCTAAGTTTATCTTTGGGGGGGGGTGTTAAAGTAATAAGATATCTCCTTATTAATTAAATCATTTTGATTTAATTATTAAGTCACTTATTATCTCTAGTTTACTTAAGCTAAACTTTAGGCATATAATAATTAATTCTTTTATTAATAATTATCATGCAACCTAGTTTTTTTCCTATTAGGGATTTGATCTCCTTTTATGAGGATTGATCTATATGTAATTTATTAATTCACTTTTGATTATAGAAATCTACTTTTTTGCTCATCAAGAATGTGTCATCTATGGATTTGGCAAGTCATGCCTCCATAGCTTTTTGGTTCTATCTTCTGTAACAAGTGTTTGCATGCAGGTGATTCTTGAGAGCCATGGGGTTGATCTTTCATCAACTTCAACAAAGATCTCTCCCTAGTCATCCTACATATAGCCTCTTTTGGTCTTTTTTTTCTAAGCATGCCTATTCTTCTTTTTATGAAAAGAGTTTCTCTAGGTGGTGATTCCTCTCTTCAGGATGCATGGTGAGTGATGTTGTCTATGACCCTGGGAGTATCAAAGGGAGTATCAAAAGGATTCTCAAAATGTAGAGTGAATTGTGCCAAGTGTTAGACTCTTTTGACTTATCAGAGATGGGTTCTTCCTTGAAAGGTTATTTATGAGGATACCTAGTTGGAGTTGTCAATTGTTCAAAGATGAATGAAGGACGACTTCCTTGACTAACTTGGAGCCTAGTCTCAATCAACATGTAAGGATATGTCTTTGTCTAATGAGATGAGATAAATATTTTTTTGATTTATAGTTTATATGGTCAAAATGATCACTTTTCAAAGATAAAATAAGCAAGTGGCTTGTCAAGAGTTCTTAAGAACTTAAAACACTAACAACTCAAGCCAAGAAGTTGAGCAAGAAGCTTGATAACTAGTAACTAGAATAGTGAGGTAACCAGATATTGAAAAGTGATCATTAGTGATGTTTTAGCTCATATCTAAAATACTAGATCCATCCTTTCATCTTAAAAAAAACACTAAACATGGAGATTTTGAACCAAGCTCAAATAGAATGCAATGAAGACACCCCTAAATCAACTAAGATGAAATTTTGAATCAATTCTATGAGCAATAGAGGTTGGTAAATACTTCTCAGTAAGCTAGGCAATATAGGATCACCAATAATTATCATACGATAAACCTTTTGACAATCAAGTGATACTATTGGTTCATGCAAAAAATTTCATAAAGCAGTGTGATAGACCTAATAAGTAGAGTGTGATATAGTTTTCAAATGTTAGGTGATACTTTGTCAAGTGAAAAGTATCACACGATATTTTTTAGGAGGTCATGCAATAAAGGGCTAGTGAATTATGTCAAATGCAACTTAAAGATTAAAAGACCTATCTTTCAGTTGGACAATAAAAAACATCAATTTGTAATAGAAAGAATTTTACGCTAGAATTGTGCATTTCTCTAAACCATTCTATCCAAGTTACTCCATGAGTTTGCAATCTTAAATTATGACTTAGAGCTCCTTAGCCATTAAGTGAAAAAGCCATACAATACATGCAATAGCATAGCTCTTAGTTCAGCCTTAGAGATACATCCCTTGCTAGTAAACTATGAAATGGGAGATTATCTAGACAAGAGAAAGAGTACTAGTGTCAAAGAACTCTAAGGTATGCAATGCAAAGGTGAGACTATGTTAGGATGAGATGAACAATGCAACTATGCTAACAACATGAAAGTATTACCAATCCATTCTAATTAAACTAGGTAAACTATGTTATAGCAAAGGAACTAGATTAATGCAAATGAGGCTAAGGTAGAATGAGAATGCAAGAATGAAACAAGAAGATAGAAGTTCTCCACAAAATTCTCCAAAGAAAATTGTAAGTAAACCTATAGTGTAACAATAGCTCAAGATCAAGATCCTTAGAGAAGGAGAGATCTCTTTTTTGAAGGTGTATGGATAGTTGAGCTCAAGATCAAAAAATGGGTGATCAAGGGTGGGAGTTGAATTTTCATGTGAGACAAAGTATTTTCCTTTAATTTGTAAATAGGAAAAGGACTTTATATGTGCACATTAGTGTGGGTTGTGTTGGATCCTAAATTAAGATTTTTTTAATAACCCAATGATAGGAACACATATAGCTAGAGGCAGTTAATCCCATGTTTAATGTACCTATTTAGATATTGGGGCCAATTGTAAGGCTATATTCCTTCTACTTTAGGCTTTGCAAGACCTAGGCAGGTGAACCTTAGATTCATTCATATGGTACCAGTATCAAAAGCATACACTTGAATCTAAATAAAGTAGATAAAAAATAAGCATGAATATGAAATAGATAATAACATAACTCATGAATTTGATAAAGTAAGCAGGGGAAACTCTTTTTATTTCCTAAATAGAAAGGGAAAAGATATTTGATTAAAGATTTGAATATCAACATAACCCAAGTATACGACAACAAGAACATGTAATCTCTAAGTTGATCAGTCCCTTATCCATTGGGCATTAAATAAGTCAAAACATACACAAGAATATCTAAGATATACTCATATACCCAGATATCAAATCTATCCATTCATATGGCAAACAAACATCTATCTTCAAAATGAAACTCATACTTATCAAATCCTCCCATGATCCTTGCAATTCTATCAATGCACATCAAGCAATTTACTCAAGTGTTTGACCTAACAACAAGATACACAATGGTATACAACTTCAAAGCTGAGCTGCAAATGAAAAATATGCACCATGTACATATATCACAAAAACTACAAACCCATAAGAAGGAGACAAGATTTAGATCAAAACTTTAAGTAAAGCTTTGTATTCATTTCCTTGAAACCAATACATCAAATATATGTAAAAACTTAGAAAATACATGATAGATGACTATTTAATCTAAATGCTCAAAAGGAATTACACTATTGTTCATACAAAGAAATGCTAAAAATAGTGGCATCATAGCAGCTGAAAACATTTTTTAACCAAAATTAGAACCAACGAAGTGGTCACACAATAGTGAAAAATGTCCAAGAATTGGAACCCTTACAATGAGAAAATAAGAGAAATGTATAGACATGAAGAAACTCCCAAACCAAATCTGATATTTCCAAGTGTCCACCTAAAACTCTTCCACCTACTGATGTAGAACTCATCTCTTTCCTCCTCAACTCACAATCAAATCTGATCACTAAGACACCATAGAATTTCAAAAATATCCCTTTTGAAATAATGAGAAACCCCCCTCTAATGGAAAATTAGATACGCATTCAAAAATTGCAAGAGTTTTCAATTTGATTTTGTTTGTCTTCTACTACCCTTAGTCATGGATCTTCAACTGCCTCTGTTGAAAAAACTTTATCACTTCCAACTACTTCAAAACATTTACTTTGTTGTTAGTGGTCATTTAGTGAATCTAATTTCATCTAAATTTGATCATAATTTGATTTTATTCCATCTGAAACATCAAATCCTCATTATTGTCAAGAATGCACCAAAATTATAAAATTGTTTGTAACTTCCTTTACTGAAGACCTGTACAAATTCTGACTGTGAAAATGAAAAATTTATCTTCTCTCAATTTCGACAGTATATTATACTCCATATTTCTAGTAGAAAATTATACCCCTGGTACTTGTCTGAAAAATCAAGCCCTAAGCCATGAACTGAGCATTTAAATTAAAAATTTTTAAAATCTATATAGCTGAAGCTATATAATATAATCAAATTTGAAACAAATTTTCAATTTTAAACTTCTAAGAATATGAGCATTCAGATTGGAGATATCTAATTTCAACATTTCAAATTTTCATTTTTTATCCTTTCCTCCAATCTCCAAGTGCCACTTGTCATATTTTTGTTGGCCATCTCATCTAGGCTGGACCCACCTTCTCAAACCACTTGTAATTTTTGAATCTTAAGATCTCTCGTAGTTTCTTAAATTCATCATTTGGGACTCCCAATATCATGAAATTGTAACATCACACCTTCATTTTCTCAAGCTTATGACCCCTAATTTCAACATTTCAAATTTTTATTTTTTATCCTTTCCTCCAATCTCCAAGTGCCACTTGTCCTATTTTTTTTGGCCATCTCATCTGGACAAGACCCACCTTCTCAAACCACTTGTAATTTTTGAATCTTAATATATCTCATAGTTTCTTAAATTCATTGTTTGGGACTCCCAATCTCATGAAATTGTAAGATCACAACTTCATTTTCTCAAGCTTATGACCAAAACTTTCCTCTATATCCATCATTGGGTTCCACACATAGTCCATGTGTCTCAAAAAGTGTGATGTCTTTAAGACACTAATAGATTGTGTGTTTTGGCATATAAACAAACAAACTACACATCACCTTTTGAATGTGGGATAAAAGGTGAGGAAACCTTCTTCAAACTCTCTACACAACCTCTCCTATGCAAATCACCTCCTCCCCATTACTAAGCCGCGAGATAGAAAGCTCACACATGTTATCTTTCATTCATTTTGTAAAATGCTTTCCACTATTGACCTTTTTCAATTTCTTTGCAATTCAATTCTTGGAGGGTGCCACATTATATTCATTTGGAACTTCTACTAATGCAGATGAGCCAGACTGTGTATACATATTCTTAGTTATAGCATGTATATTTGTTCTTAAAACTTGATTTGACTTGGACAAAAAACCATGTATAGATCTTGGAGTATCACTCCATTCATTCAGAGATTTATTCATTGGAATAGGAATAAGAGTTGATGGAGATATAATCTTGAATCTTCTAGTTCCCTCTTTGATGAGTGATCCACAAGTATAATGGGGGCTCTGGTGTTGCATGTTATCTTTCTCCATGAATTTCTTAGTAAGATGAAAATGAAGAGTAGAACAAACCACAACGTAATATGCAACCAAACCTATCCGTCTAGAATCTTGGACACTCCAAATTGTAAATAATGAGCAATAGTAACTTTGTAATCCTTGAAATTGAGTTCTACAAAACAGTTGTCCTGTCATTGGTGCACCTTTGCATAAACTGAGAATGTGTAGTGTGTCATCATCCATTGACAAAATAATACATCTTGGCTCATGCAACCAATCAAGACTTGTGTCAATTCTGAGCCTCATCATGCCCTTGGTTCATGCCTACTTATGCTCTTCATGGTTGCTATGTTGGATCTAGCACCTCTTCACTGCCTAATTGATCTCCCCTATAACCCCTCTGTAATTAGTCTATCATTACCTGTGATCCCTCTTTCCTCTCAGTCCTCACCCTCAACTTATCCTACATGGACTTAGACAACCATCTCTCCCATACTCAAGAATCTCACCTCTCTTTAGGTACTCTGGCTACACCACAATTGATTATAATGTTTCAATTTTAGTCTAGTTGATGGAGATTTGCTAGCACTTTTTTTTATGCAAAAAGGTTTCTGATATAAAAAAGTGAGAGAAATGTATGTAAATGGACTTCAATGAACATTTGCATAGAATCCCCTTTGGACACTCACTATCTTCCTTTAAGGTTCATTGTATATACAATCCCCATATGCTTTTTGACCTCAAAAACACATTTAGATACTCAATACAAAATAATCATTCCATTTTGAAATGTTATTATATAATGATCAATGCTTGATGCTCTAGATTCACTTGAATCATAAACAAGTTCAACAGATGACAATCCAACATCATTTGAATATTTTTGAATTTGATAAGCACACTCCTCTAACTAAATATGTGGCTTGAACACATCATTTGGAATAGACTCAACAAGGAAATGAACTTCCCCACTAATTATCTCTTCAATATACACCATGGATTATCAATCTAATAGCATTTAGTCATGCCCCAAAGTGGGTCCAACTAAAAAAAATTTGAATTGAAACATCTGATCTTTCAAACTGATCCACTGAGTTTATCACACTAACT
This sequence comes from Cupressus sempervirens, assembly GCA_028749045.1. Classification (NCBI taxonomy): domain Eukaryota; kingdom Viridiplantae; phylum Streptophyta; class Pinopsida; order Cupressales; family Cupressaceae; genus Cupressus; species Cupressus sempervirens. The sequence continues at coordinate 22,271,479 of CM053790.1, forward strand.
GGATTCAATTTGTATCACTGATTCAACTTTTAAAACTCACTTTTAACCTTTCCTACAAACTTCCAATTTTGTGCCAAGGGGTCCTCTGACTCACCTTAAAAATGGATAGAAACACCTAACTAACCCCTGAAAACTAATATGTTGATTTCTTTGTTCCACACTCTTACAAGCTCACCAGATTTTGTGTCATGAAAACATCTATAGATCAAAAGATAATAACCATCAAAGTTGCTCACTTAAAATTACTGAGAACAAACATGTTAGAAAACCATAAAATGCATTCAGTTTTAGCTTTGAGAATAGGTCAAACTAAGACTTTGGGGCACAAAAATTGGGGCATTGGTAAATTATCATGAGGAGAGTATGAATCTTTGATTTGGTCTCATGATGAATAACTAGGTGAATTTTTCAAGTGTACGAAGTTAGGTACTTGGATTGCAAAACTGGAAACATTAGTAGGATTTTGATTTTAACAACAGAATGGACCTAGGAAGGTGTGCAGGCAGATTCATCAAGACTTGAAAACTAGCACACATGAATAAATTTTAGAGTAGAATATAGTGGTACAATCCATTTGGTTTCATCTATCATAGGTTCAGGGTTGTGACATCTCAAATAGGGGTACTGATCAATCTGCACTTTTAGAGACAAGTAAAACATCATAATTCCATTTGGAATCATATTTGAAAACTAGTCAAATGAATTTTTCATAAGGTCAAATCTGAAACATATCAAGTGCCTAACCCCTAGAATCTAATGAAAAATAAATTGTATCATTTCAGCTAGGTCAAAGATATAACTGATCAAATAGAGCTTCTTGGAATTCTTGAGAAATATGCATCAACATGACAACAGTAAACAACCAACTTTGAGGGATTCAAAACCTAGTCAAAACATATCAAAATGACTTGAAAATTTAAACATAGGTTCTTTGATATTCATACTAATCACTCCCAAAGTGGTGAATTATGAAATATAACCAGGTGCAATATTTTCAAATGCAAACTAGGCTTCTTGTCATTGTTTGGCACTTAGGCAAAAATGTAGATTTGAACGATGCTCAAAATGAAACTTCATAGATTGACTCAAAATGACAATTTATCATTATAGGATGCATGGACATACTAAATACAAGGTGTTAAAAACATAAAACACCTCATAGGCTTCAAAATGATAATCAAGTACACATGCATTAAATGTGCTTATAGGGCTCAAATTTTTGAATGGTACTCAAAATAGGAATGCAATTTTGAGTCCCATCTGGTTGGAAGAATGGGGTCTTTTATTTAATTTAAAAGGGACATGTTATTTTAATCAAATATGGACTTAGTATATTATAGTTAAACTATAGGTTAAAATCAAATAAATTGATTTTTCAAAATTTGGTCTAGGTAAATGATTTAATAATTTAGCCAAAATGCTCAAAAGGAGGCTAATAGTCTAAGTGACCATTTGTGAGTGATTACACTATCAATAGATGAATGACACTAGAAGGAGGAAATCTTGAGCCTTCACACAAGTCACTTGTGTTTCATTAGTGAGTCTTGGCATTGTTTGATCATGTGTAGTGTAATATTTGGCCCAAGAAATTTTGAGTTCACTGGTTCTGTCCATTTTTGGATATAGATTTGAAGACCTTGATCGATCTCCACATGAATGATAGTTCGATGAGCATCAAAACCCCCAAACATTGTGCCAACTTGGCTCTTTCTCTATGACACGCCTTCAAAAATTGTAATCATCTTCAGTACTCACAAAGTTTGTAGAACTCAGACCCACAGTCCAAAATAAGAAAAATAAGAAGAAGAATAAGAAGGGTAAGGTTGCTAGGCCTCAAACTACGACCACTAATCAGAGTGTAACTGCAACCTAGTTACCACTAGGGACAATGGATATTCCAAAGTCATCAACATTTCTTGAGGGACAATTGTCACCTTTGGAAATTCTTCTTATGATGCACAACCTGTCATCCCATCCCTAGAAACTTTTCCCAAAATATGAACATTCAAATTCCTAGATGGCAGAAGAACATGTCCAAGCATTCAAGAATGCTTTGGTCTAAAATAATGTAGAACATGAAGATATTTCTTGTCATTTGTTTCCAATGACCTTCGGTCCCAATGAGCTAAATTGGTACCTTAATCTCCCCACTAATTCCATTACTGGATGGGTCAATATACAAAAAACCTTCCTCTCAATGTTACATTCTAATAATGACCCTCCCTTGTGCCATCATTAGTCTATTGGTGTCTAAAAGGAGCCAAATGAACCTTTTCTAGTATTTAATAACTGGTTCCAATGTTGTCTAAAGTGGTGTTTGGATTCTTTTTCTCCCACACCAAAACTGACCCTAAGGATGTATTTATATGTTATCCTCCTATTCATGTCAACCTTCATCATATAGATCGTACCCCAAGAATATTGTGATACCCTAAATAAAGTTTACACCTTGGCCTTGTAGGTCTCCACGCAACTTACATACTATTTTTTTGACACTTGGATGAGTATGCCATATAAATCCCAATGCAGAGTAGCTCCCCATTCAAGTAGTTATAACATGATTCCCATGGTGGGGTTATTAGCTTATCCCACCACCCATCATACTTATCCCATAGTCCATTACTACCCCAACTCTAGAATATCTACATTGGGCTCAAGAAATGGCATCTCTAGTACCTAGGACTTCATTCATTGTTTTAGCCCCTCAGGCCACCCCATCATACAAAGTCCTTTCCTTTTTACCCACTAACCTGAGTGGGAAAAACCCCACTATCCTAGTTATTTCAACAAGCATGCAGGTGCAATCTTACCAACCACCTAATCAAATCACATGTCTTGTAGCAAACATAGAATCCTTTTAGAGGATTGTCACTGGTATGGCTAGTGACATGAGCCTATTGAAAATAGACAAGATTGCAGCAGTAAACCAATAATTTGCTCCTCTGCAACAAGGGATTATCTTTTTGGGGAAAAGAGGTTCTTACAACTCTAACCCATGTAGTAACAATAACACTAATTATAATCAGTGACCAGATAACTGGCAATGGAGAAACATGTTGAATAATGGTGGAGTTCCCCAAATGAGCCAAATAACCAAGGGACTGCAAGGCCTACTAACACTCCTCTAATGGTAGAATTTTATCCCTAACCTATTAGAGTAAGTTATTTATTACTTTAGTTTCTTTAGCTCTCTTAGGTGCATATAATTAATATTTTATATTAATTATAATGTGCAAACCTAGTTTTCTTTCCTTTAGGGTTTTGTTCACCTTAAAAGGTTGAACTTTTGTATTTTGTTTTCATAACTTAGAATACATTCTTTTGCTCTCATATTCTTGGGAACTTCTAAGCTTTGATTTAATTAAATAAGTTTCCTATTACTCTAGTTTGCTTAAGCTATCTCGTAAGTGCATATAATTAATATTTTATTAATTATAATGTGCAAACCTAGCTTTTTTAGGCTTTAGGTTACCCTTATCAAGTTTCGATCTCCTTTATAAGGATTGATCTCTTTGTAATTCATGGAATCCATTGAATAATATTTTTCTTCATCTAAATACAATTTTGTATGTTTTTCATATCAAACCCTTGCCTCTTCTTGTCTTTTTCTTCTCCGTGACAGGTTTTAGGCATGCAGGTTTTCTTGGGCTTTGTGGATTTGATTGGCATATTTTCTCAAATCCTACATGACCAACTAATGTTGGTTGGATGATAGTAGAACACATTCAGAGGCCACTTGCACCACCTTGGAGAAAGTAATATAGATTTCCCACTTAGACTTAAAATCGTGGTCTGACCAAACACCTCTAAGGATTTTGATGAAACCTTCTAGTTCTGCCTATGTTGGAAAAATTATTTTTTTTATGGGTAGGATGAATGAGAGATAAGGACCCTGTGCTCCAAGTATTCTTCAATGATCCCATCCCTACCTACAAGGATAATGCTTTTACCAAGTCACTACCTCCTTACAACAATACAATTTAGTTCAACAAGGGCACATTCACAATATCAGTTCCACCCAAGACTATTGCCATACCAATTGAACCTCGTGCTAATTTGAACCCACTCCTTCTAGTATGACCAATCTAGCAGCCCCAAAGCTCCTTAATGAAAGGATCAAGTTCCCTCAGAGTGAAGTTCAATATCAGGAAGGTGATGGAAAGCACCAACACCACCATGTCCTTAATGGACATTCTATCGAGTTTTCCTGAGCAGTAGAAAGCCTTCCTATAACAAATCAACCTCCTTGAAACACATCTCACCATCACAAAAAATGTGACCTTCAATGATGCCAATGTGGCCATTTTCTGAGGAAAAATAGAGGATCCTCTATTCTTTCTTAGCTTGAGGATCTATGGTAAAATTATAGACTACTTGGTGGACCTTAGAGATTTGAGTAATTTCATGCCCCTTTCCATATGTAAGAAGTTTAGACTGGTCCCCATGCCTTCCAAATGTGTTGAAGTGCAACTTGACAAAATTGTCATAAAAATGGAAAATGTTTAGATCCAACTTTTCCAAGAACCCCAGGTGTCTAGTGTCATCAATATCCAAGTAGTGGACATCCCCATAACCTATGAGATATTCTTAAGTTGTAATTGGTCAAAGGCCCTAAAAGAGTATATTTCCATAGACTTCTCTCACCTATGGCTTCCATGGAGAGGGGAAGCTAACCAAATCAAGATCAATAGTGAACCTTGGATGAAGCAAGCTCTCACTAATTATGGTTTGATGAGTGAGGTTTCCTATGCTCAATTGGAGCTTGGCCTACATCGAGCTCCAGAGAACCTAGCTTTGGATTTTGTTCCAAGAGGAACACATTGTGATGAGGATCTAGTTATTATATAGAGAATTCGTTATCTCACAACATGATTGAAATATGATGTCACCCTTCAAGCTGATCGTGCATCTATGACCAACCTCTTGTCTAACTCATGGTGTTGGGTGCATTATGAAGGGAATCCAAGTTAAACTGTGAACTTGTATAAATGTAGCCATTTTTTGCCTTTCCAATACTTTGCATAAAGGGCAACAAAAATAAATTCCCATTTTAGATAGCCCTTCGATGATTATATCTAAAGGGCCATCAGCCGAGGGGCCCTTATTGGTGTCTCCTCAAGAGGAAATCCCCATTCTTGTGTCCCCCATCTTGGTGGACATACAAGAGCCTCCCTACTACAAGAAGCACCCTCTACCTTACCCTCTGGGCCTTCACCTATAGAAACTGGTCTGTAGACCCTAAAATTTGATGAATCTCAGGTGAAGACTAGAGCAAGTGGAAGGGAATAATTTATTGACCCTCGAGGATAATATTTCCTTACATCCTATTAGTTATAATTTGAATGCAAAAACAACATGGCCAAGTGTGAAGCTTTGCTACGAGGGCTCCTTTTCACCCTAAAAAATAAAGTCACCGCCTTTGAGCTCCTAGAGACTATGAACTTATTGTTAGATAGGTTTAGAGCTAGTATACATGCAATGATAAATGATTAATAGCTTACTATAATCTGGTATGGGATTTACTTGAGGACTTTTGATGCCTTTGAAATTGACATCATCTCAAGAAAATAATATTATGTTCTTGATGTCGTGGCAGTGTCTGCTAACACTCTTGAGCCCATGGCTGATTCTCATCCCCAACATGTAGAAATGGTAGCATCTCCATATATCCCTTCTAATGTTAAGTATTTCTAGGTCTTTGAAGATGATCAACACATATTAGCTTTCCTAGCCAATAGTGGTGTATTTGAAGACCAAATTATAAAGGAAGAAACCCAACATGACACCAGACATGAAGATGCTCTAGGTGAGGTCCATAATATCCCCACCAACACTATTTTGAAAGGGATGATAGCACTAGAATGCCATTTTGATTCAGATCCCTAGTTCAAAGATAAAATTCCTCCTTCCTCTAAAGGGGGGGAATATGAGAAGGTCAATCTTGGAACTAAAATTAAGCATAAAAATATATTTATTGGTTCCTCCACCTCCCTTGGAGAGAATGAGAAGATTCTCATGGTCCTCTAAGAATTCATCAATTTCATCACTTAGAGTTATGAAGATTTGAAGACGCATGACACCTCTGTCATGACACACACTATAACCCTCAAACTAGGTGCCAAGTCATTTGACAACAACAATGACCTTTAAACCCTTTGGTTGAACCCTTGATTTAGAAAGAGGTTCAAAATCTATTGTATGGAATAATAATCTTCCCCGTCCAACACACCAACTAGGTAGCCAATTTAGTTTTGGTCTAAAAAAGAGTAGAGAGATCTGACTATGTGTGGATTTCTAGAATTTAAATAGAACATCAATGAAAGATAACCATCCCTAACCTTCACTGGATGAAGTCTTGTGGATCATGAATAGAGCATTGTTGATGTTTTTCTTGGATGGATATTATAGTTACAACCAGATTATGGTAAATCATGGAGACTAGCTAAAAATGGTGTTCACCATAAAGTGGGGAATGTTCACCTATCAACCATGCCATTTGGGCTAATCAATGTTAGTGCCACATTCCAAAAGGCGATGGATACAACTTTTGAAGGATTGGTCAACAAATGTATTATCATCCACATGGATGAGTTGAAAATATTTTCCTAGGAGAGGAATGACCACCCTACCCACCTTGCCAAGATTTATGAGAGGTGTCGACAATTTGGTATCACCCTAAATCCCAAGATATGCATATTCAGGGTCACTAAAGGAAATTTTTTTAGACATATCATTTATGAGAAGGGTATCACCATTGACCATGCCATAGTGGAGGCTTTATTAAGTTTATAGATGCTTGGCATCAAGAAAGAAACGAGATCTTTCTTCAAAAAAATAATTTGTTTCCAGTGCTTCATTACAACATTTAATGAAGTTGTAAAAGCCTTGAATGGCATGATAAAAAGAAGAGTAAAATTGAGTGGAGTATGGAGCCAAAGAAAGATTTTGAATAGATAAAATAGGAAATTATCAAGGCCCCTATTCTAGTGAATCTTGATTATAGCCTCTCATTTTATATTTACTTATTTACATCCACACACTTTTTCGCTGTAGTTGTAACATAGAAGATCAAGGGTGAAGAGAAACTCATCACTTTCATGAACTCCCCATCAAGAATGCCAAAATATTGTATGATGCACGGCCACCTAGGTAAGCTCATGGAAGACCTAGGGCCCCTAGGTTATTTTGGCTTCTAGTGGTGCTAGCCATACCACTATTACAATAATGGCACTAATCTAGTCCTAAGGTGTGATAGGTTAAGTGTAGAAGGCCCTATTAAACCTTAGTTGCTCCTAGGTGCATGAGTAGGTCAAATAGGGCATTTTTGTGTTTACAAGGGTAGAATGGTCAAATATAGTTTTTTAAGATCATTTTTACATGTTTTAAGTCTATTTAAGGATTTTAGTAAAGTTTGGGAGTCTTTGAAGGCAAAACACTAAAAGATGTAAAAGTTGCTCAAATTTTGTCAATGTTGTCAATGACAACTTTTTGTTGCATTTGAGAAACTTTGTAGATGGGGCTTGGTAACTATCTAAAATATTTGGGATGGGACTTGGGATGTGTATTTAAGGACACCCTTGATCATTTAAAAGGGTTAGAAGTTTTTGTCATTTTGATATGTATGGGTTAATAGCAAGATTTCAATTTCAATTTATCTTTTCTGAGGTTTTTGGCATTTTCATGGATTGAATTTGGATATGTAGTGTTTGGAAGTATTAGAGAAGTTAAATTTAATATTCTATATAACATTAGTTTGTGATTTTATAGGGTTTGACTTGGTTCAAAAAAAAAATTTGTTTCTTGCCTATTTATTGTTCTGAATCAGGCAACTAAGCAAAATGGAGTCATAGCTCCTCTTCCCATAGTATGATCTATATGGGATATTGGGATTAGGAAAATGACTCCTTGTACATACTATATAGTGAATGAGGGGCCCTAGAAATCATGGGAGACATTTTTGAGGTGATGCCCTAGGTGAGCCTAAGAAGCATGGCTAGGGATCATAGTTGAATGCAGAGGTGATAGGAGGGATTGAATGCTTGGATTTCTTGAATCAAAGCTTGGGAAGTTTTAGAGGCATAAGTACTGGAGTCCCAATGATAAGGGGATGAATTGGTGAGATTCCTGAGGGTAAAACTCATTTCTTTCCAGATAGGTTCAATGTTTTTGCAAATCTTGATTTTTAGGCATGAAAGTAGGTCATATTGTATAGTTGTCTTGGGATCTTAAGACCTCAAGAATCCTTTAGTACTCTAAAAAGGGTGTTTGATGTCATGTCCCCTTTTCAAATAATAAAAAAATAATAATCTTTGCTAAGACAGGCAGGCCCAAGAAAGTGAAGTTTCGGAAAAAGGGGGGTTAATATTTGGAAACCGTTGGACTAATAAATGAAATTATTATTAAAATATGTTTCATTAACCTCTCTTGGATGTGAGTTACGGTTATGGCCCCTTTTAAGGGGTTTGGAGGCATTTTGGGGAGGAGAAGAACTTGATTTTGCTCATTCTTTGTTATTCTTCAGAGGTTGCCAAACTTGTGGAGAAGGAGACCCAAGAACTGGAGTTTGCAGGTTTCCAAGAAGGCTAAGGATGGGATTTTGAAGCCATTCCATGTGCATGCTCATACAGAGTTTGCCTTTGTGCTGAACAGTGTAGATTTGTGGATTTTTGGGTGTGTTTTTTGCATGAGTTTGGTGTTTTTAGTTGAGCATTTCATATCAGTTTTGGTTGCTGCTGTATTTTAGATTTTAAGCTGTTAAAATAGAGCTGAATATATGTATTGGGACATGATTAAACTTCTGGAAAAAGTTTATTAGTGTTTTTGTGGTGTTTCCGGGCATTTTTGTGTTAATTTCGGGAGCCCGATGAGCATAGTTTTTGTCCTGCATTTGTGAGCTGTTGTGTAAAGGCTATATAGATCTGGAAATGTCATTTTTTAGGCTGTTATGCTGCTGAAAAAATCTGTAAAAATGGCCATTTTCAGATTTATTAATCATAGGTGAAGCTGTGAAGCTTTTGGCACCATTTCTGGCATACCCGATTTGGGGTTTCTTGAGAAATTTGGAGGATCTTTGTGATATTAGTTGTTTGCTCTTGAAAATCTGATTAAAGATTGGAAATATCATACAAAATTAGAAAAGGGACATTTCAATGGTATCAGAGCCATGATCTTGCCAGCCTGAGGGTTTGTAGAAGTTGCAGGTCAGTTTTGACAACTACCTAGATCTTGCATGTCAGTTTTGACAACTACCCAGATTTTGCATGTCATAATTTATGGTTGCATGTTTCTTCTAATCAGCTGCATGTTAAAATTTATGGTTACATTCTACTTCTAATCATTTTCATGTTATTTCTTGGTGAATTTGGTGGTTGTAGAAGTTTGCATGTCAATTTTGACAACTACCCAGATCTTGCATGTCAGTTTTGACAACTACCCAAATCTTGCATGTTAGTTTTGACAACTACCCAAATCTTGCATAACTACCCAAATCTTGCATGTCAAAATTTATGGTTGCATTCTACTTCTAATCATATGCATGTTAGTTCTTGGTGAATTTTGTGGTTGCATGTTGCTTCTAATCAACTGCATGTCAAAATTTATGGTTGCATGCAACTAAGTGAAAGAGAAAAAAGATATTTGCAGCGAGAAAAGAATAAAGAAATTTTGATCAAACCTCCAGTTGAAAGTAAAAGTACAAAATCCAAGGAAGAGAAAATTATGGTTGATCCAGATGAGATGGCAAAGAAATTCTTCCAAGACATCCAAAATACTCAGAAGAAAATAGTGGATAGTTTGGCAGAAACTAGAGAGGCTTTGCGAATATTGATAGAAAAACTACAAGAAGTTGCATCTATTAATGAGAAAGGGAGCACTTCAGAGGAGCCAAGAAATCTGAAATCCACACCATCTAAATCAACCAAAACTATTTTTTTGCCTGCAGATGAGCCACCAGTACCAAATCCAGCCATTAATCCTATGGAAGAGGTTACAGGTAACTTGATTACATTAAGAGCTACTTATAATGGCTTAGATGATGACTTTCGTGGTTCAGTTCCTTTTAGAGAATATGTGGATATGATGAACACTTTGATGCCCAAGAAAGAGTACAGAAGGGAGCATGACATAAGTGGAAGAGAGCTCAAAAATAAAATAAGCAAGTTTATAGCACCTACTTTTGATGGAACAAATAAAATTTCAGCTAGAGCATGGCTACAAAAATTACAGACCTTCTTCACACTTAACCCCATGAAGGAGAGTGATGTTGTTCAAATTGCAAGTCTACACTTGGAAGATGCAGCCTATGATTGGTGGTATCATGGAATGACTACTCAAGGTCATGATCAGGTAACTACATTTGATGATTTTAGTCAAAGAGTGATAGATAGATTTGACCTCAAGGATGATGATTATGAGGATGTTGTTGTGCATGATGGTGAGATACCTGGTGTAGATGAGCAGACATTGAGCATTCATGACTTTTCTGAGAGAGAGTACCAGGCACAGTTAGATGCTTCGTCACATGAGGTTGAGGCTAGTAGTACTTCACATGATTTATCCCGCCAGCTTAAGGTGTGTGAAGACAGTATTGTCACTACATTATCTCATCATGACAGGTATGTGGAGTTAGTTGGTATTGGTCATATTACTCAAGTCAGGATTTTGCTTGAGTTACCAGCTAATTCTAGTTTACAGATATGGAATCGAGATTCTTATATTGGCATTTGGGGTTCAGTTGACTGTAAATCATTAACACTTTTTGGTAGCAGTGATTGTTTGGGTGCTACCATGGATTTGATTAGCAGATTGCACAGTGTTGTCTTTTCTTGTGCCAGGAGCTTATCCGATGTTTGTATTAGTTTTTATACATCGGTGTTGGGCTTTGTTCATATATCTAGTCGACCATACTTGCTGGAATGTGTTGATGATATTTCATATTTGGCAGTGTGTACAGATGAGTCCCAGGATCATATTGGCATTGATGACATCTAGGAGGATGTAGTGGGCAGTTTTGAAGACTTAGTTTCCTTGGGTACAGAGGAGTTGGACAGCAGTGCTAATGTTTTTGATACTCTGTATATTGATATGAGCTTTAGATTTGATTCACAAGATATGGATGGTAATACTCTAGAGACTAGTAACTTTGAGGATACTCCTTTAGATAGTGCATCAGAGGAGGTTTGTAGGAGACAATCAAGCCAGTGCCATCATGTGTCTACTCAGTTGAGAGTTAGTGACCGAGATATTGCTATCACTTGCCAGCATTTCGATGCTGCTCGTCAGTTGTTAGCAGTTTATGGATGGGTTTCTCCTACTACTGATGAGCAGGGAGGCAGTTATCTTTCCTTGATAGAGTTCCACTCTTTATGGGAGGCTATTCGGATTTTGAGACAGAATTATATACAATTGGTAGCCGACAGAGATTATCTTATGGAGTGGGGCAGTACAGCATATGATGCATTGTTGGCCAAGGAAGATGAGGTGAGTGAGCTTACTGAGCAGCTTGAGGTGACTTTTGAGATTCTTGAGAGTACACAGTTGGCTTTCAAGGAGTCATAGTTTCATTTGGCTAAGGTGACCATGGAGTTAGAGCGACTACAATCTTTACCTGATTCTATACAGTCACAAGCTGGGGTGTTTGGTGATCTGAGGATGTCCATGGCTAAGATTGTTAGAGACAGTGGAGATGGGGATGCATCCATCCTTGATAGTAACATTGGCATATCAGGTTCATTCCCACTAGAGTCAAGTTCAATTGAGTTGGGTGCTGTAGCAAATTTTTGTGGTGTGCCTGACATGGTGGTGACCTCTAGTACTAATGGCACGAAGACTAGAGATGTTGTATCAAAGACCATGTATGATGTTGGTAAGCTAATAGTTGGCATGGTCCCTGCTAGTAATACTACTCCCTTCGCAATGTCTTCAGGGGTAGTAGTCAGTTCCAACTTGGTTAATGATCGATTGCAGTTAGTTACATATGGATTGCAGTCTGAGCCACTGACTGAGATTGGTGCATTCTATCGGCATTACACTGCGAGGTATGCTCATCAATCTACCTTTGATGACCATGTTGATGAGATGATGATACAGAGATGTACTTTGGTTCCTAGTGCTTATCATCAGTTATGGGATAGTTTGATGCCTCGGGATGAGAGTTGTGATGGGCATGACATGGTGATAGGTCCTGCAGTTGACAGGTTGATAATACATGACTTAGAGCAGGAGTTTTGGAGTGATGCTTTAGCAGGTGTTGTTATTGATTCTACTCCTTTGGCTATGACATCTCTTGACTTAGCTGGTGATCATTCACAGTGGGTTGTATCACTTCTTCATGGTGAGCTGTTGACTGAGGTTGGTTTTTTTTATCAACATTATATTGCAGGGTATGTACATCAGTTAGCATTTGATCCTTGTGTTGAGGAGTTAATGGCAGACAAATTTGGTTTGGATTCCATTTCTTACTCTTTATCTTGTAATGTCTTTTCACCATCAGCAGTGCATGGGATTTATGGTTATGAGATAGTGGTCGGTGATTTGCAAAGTTGTGTTGACTGCAGGAGTTGTACAGTGTGTGGATTCTCCATACTTGGTACATTTTCATTCGAGAGTGTTCACCATTGTTGCAAAGTTGGATTGTACATTCTGTATAGGCCAGTGGGATGCGTTGATGGTATTTACTGTGTTGGTAGTTTGATTTGTCCACTTTACTTGGGTTCTGATGTTCTAAGAGTTTGTGTCTCATGGGTTTTTTACTATGGTGGTGGTGATTTTGGAGTTTTGTTGAGCTATAATTTTCAATTTGATTATGGATTCCTCTTGGTCATATTGCAGAGGATATTGCAGGAGCCTGTGTTAATTGGTAGTAGTATAGTTCATGACTACATTTGGGATTCAGGTGGATTGATTGGTTTATTGTTCAGCCATTGCTTGAGGAAAAGAAATGTTTGGGGAGGGGAGGACTTGTCATGTCCCCTTTTCAAATAATAATAAAAAAAAAAATCTTTGCTAAGACAGGCAGGCCCAAGAAAGTGAAGTTTCGAAAAAAGGGGGGTTAATCTTTGGAAACCGTTGGACTAATAAATGAAATTATTATTAAAATATGTTTCATTAACCTCTCTTGGACGTGAGTTACGGTTATGGCCCCTTTTAAGGGGTTTGGAGGCATTTTGGGGAGGAGAAGAACTTGATTTTGCTCATTCTTTGTTATTCTTCAGAGGCTGCCAAACCTGTGGAGAAGGAGACCCAAGAACGGGAGTTTGTAAGTTTCCAGGGAGACCCAAGAATGAGATTTTGTAGGTTTCCAAGAAGGCTAAGGATGGGATTTTGAATACATTCCATGTGCATGCTCATACAGAGTTTGCCTTTGTGCTGAACAGTGTAGATTTGTGGATTTTTGGGTGTGTTTTTTGCATGAGTTTGGTGTTTTTAGTTGAGCATTTCATATCAGTTTTGGTTGCTGCTATATTTCAGATTTTAAGCTATTAAAATAGAGCTGAATATATTTATTGGGATGTGATTAAACTTCTGAGATAGTTTATTAGTGTTTTTGTGGTGTTTTCGGGCATTTTTGTGTTAATTTCGGGAGCCCGATGAGCATAGTTTTTGTCCTGCATTTGTGAGTTGTTGTGTAAAGGCTATATAGATCTGAAAATGTCATTTTTTAGGCTGTTATGCTGCTGAAAAAATCTGTAAAAATGGCCATTTTCAGATTTATTAATCATAGGTGAAGCTGTGAAGCTTTTGGCACCATTTCTGGCATACCCGATTTGGGGTTTCTTGAGAAATTTGGAGGATCTTTGTGATATTAGTTGTTTGCTCTTGAAAATCTGATTAAAGATTGGAAATATCATACAAAATTAGAAAAGGGACATTTCATTTGAATCCATTATAGGTTCACAGCCCTTATTAAGGACTTTTGAAAGCTAATCCATTTTTTTAACAAATGGAGGGCTAATTACTCATGGCCTTTTTGTAAGCAATTTGTGTAACTTTATGTGTTTCTTGGAACTCAATTAGGGTTTTAGTTCCAATTGTGGTAGTAAGTCTTGGAGAGTATCCTAGTACCTTCTAAGATGCTCATACCTTCATTTGAGGTGCTAGAAGAAACTAGGGTGGGAGAAAAATTATTTTTTACATTAGAGTGGTATCAGAGCATTCAAGAGGTTAGTGTTGATCGAGCACCTATAGTAGTCCCTTCATCAAGAAAGTTGGAAGATGAAAAAGTGTTAGAATCAAGGGTTAAGAATGCCAAAGTGTAGTATTTCACCCTTGTGAAGTAGGCCTTCACCCTTGTTAGGGAAGTAAATAAATTTTAACATTATATACTCTAAAGCAAAGTGCATGTGATTATTTCAGACCAAGCAGTCAGATCCTTTCTCATGTAGAGTGAACTTGAAGAGAGACATGGGAAGTAGATGGCCATCCTACAAGAATATGACTTGGAAATATAACTAATGAAATTTGTTCATGGGAAAGGTTTGTTGAAACCTATAGCCTCAACTAATCCCCAATTGAAATGCTTGTTCTACAATACCAAGCCTCTAACCTAGAATTTATGGTACACTGATTTGGTATATCTCATGTTATAGAATAAATGTCCAAAGAGAATCATAGCCCATAAGTGCTACACACTTCAGCTAAAGATCACACATTTTATGATTAAGGGTGGAGCCCTATTCCAAAGAAATGTTGAAGGCATATATCTCTCATGCCTTGACCAAGAGCAAGCAAAGAAAATGATAGAAGAATTTCATGGACAATTTGGGACCAGACATGGCTCAACTAACACCACAAGCCACTAAATCCTCCAAGATATATTCTATTAGCCTTGCTATTTTTTGATGTACATATTCACATGAGAAAATATCACAATTTCCAAGCTACAACTTCCAAAAAGAGGAATCTAGCAATGCCTCTTTAACCTATTTTTAAGGCCAGACCTTTCACCTAGTGGGAATTTTATTTCATTACTGAGATAAACCCCAATTCATTTTTTGGAGACCAATATGTGTTAATCATGACAAATTATTGTACTTGATGGTCTGAAGACATCCCTTGCAAAAACAATATGGTGGATGTAGTAATTCAGTTTGTGAAGGAGAACAATGCTACAAGGTTTAGAATGCCCTTCGTCCTTATGTGTGATAATGACACATCATTCACCTCTACCCAACTTTTAGAGTGGGCCTATGAAAGGAACACTACCTTGAAATACTTGATTAATTATTATCCACAAGGTAATGGACAAGCATAATGCACAAATTATAACCTCTTGGAGGTTATTAAGGATCTACTAGAGATAAATCCTTGGGATTGGCATAACAAGCTTTGATTCACTCTTTGGGTGGATCACATTTAAAATAAGGTCACCTTGGGAACTCTATTTTATTTTTTCTATGGCCAAATTCTAGACCTCACTTTCATGTTGTGACTATGAGTTTCTAGGTGATGATGGACATGCTTCTATGTGTATTCTTGGAGACCTAAGTGGTGTGTTGTTTCCACCATTGCCACCAACAAGGTGACTCTTGAAAGGATTACTATACTAACCATGTGCATGTTTATTCTTAGTGTTATGTGTATGAGAATTAAGCTTGGCTTTATGATAATATCTCTCCCTAGTGATCATGTGTATAGCCTCTTGTAGTCTTTCTTTTTCTAAGTGCTCTTGTTCTTCTTTTTATGAAAAGAGCTACTCTAAGTTGTGATTCCTCTCTTCAAGATGCATGGTGAGTGCAATGTTGTCTATGGCCCTAGGAGTATCAAAGGTAGTATAAAAAGGGTTCTCAAAGCTATAGAGTAGATTGTGCCAAGTGTTAGCCTCTTCTAACTTATCAAAGATGGGTTCTTCCTTGCAAGGTTGTCTATGAGGATCCCTAGTTGGAGTTGTCAATTGTTCAAAGGTGAATAAAGGATGACCTCCTTGACCAACTTGGAACCTAGTCACAATCAACATGTAAGGATATGTCTTCATCTAATGAGATGAGATAAAAAAAAAATTAGATTTTGAGTTTATATGGTCAAAATGATCACTTTTCAAAGATAAAGTAAGCAGGTGTCTTGTCAAGAGTGCTCATGAACTTACAACACTAACAACTCGAGCCAAGAAGTTGAGAAAGAAGCTTGAAAACTAATAGATATAATAGTGAGGTAACCTTATTTAAACAAGTGATCATTAGTGAATTCTTACCTCATATCTAGCAAACTAGGTCCATCCTTTCAACTTAAAACAACACCAAACATAAAGATTTTGATCCAAATTTGGATAGGATGAACTGAAGACACCCATAAATCAGCTAAGATGCAATTTTAACTCAATTTTGTGAGTAAAAGAAGTTGGATGATACTTCTCAGTAAGCTAGCGATATAAGATTAATAATCATTATCATACGATAAACCTTTCTACAGTCGAACGATATAGTTTTCAACTATCATGCAATACTTTGTCAAGTGCAAAGTATCACACGATATTTTTTAGGAGGTCATGCAATAAAATACTAATGAATTGTGTAAAATACAACTTAAAGCTTAAAATACATATGTTTCTGTTTGATTTCTTGAATATCTTAGACTAGAATGCATTATTGACAGCACAGAACTTCAATTTGCAGTAGAAAGAATTATAAACTAGAATTGTGCACTTCTCTAAACCATTATATCCAAGGTATTCCATGAGTTGGAAAACCTAATTTGTGACTTAGAGCTCCCTAGTAATGGAGTGTAAAAGGGATACAATACAAGCAATAAGATAGCTCTTAGTTGATCCTTAGAGATGCATCCCTTACTAGTAAACCATGAAATGGGAGATTCTCTAGACAAGAGCAAGAGTGCTAGTGTCAAAGAACTCTCAAGTATGCAATGCAAAGATGAGACAATGCTAGGATGAGATGAAAAAATTAACTATGTTAACAACATGAAAGTATTACCAAACCATTCTAATTAAGCTAGGTGAACAATGCTATAGCAAAGAAACAAGATTAATGCAAATGAGGCTAAGCTAGAATGAGGATGTAGGAATGAAACAAGAAGATAAAAGTTCTCCAAAAAATGCTCCAAACAAACCTATAAGTAAACTTACAACATAAAAATAGCTCAAAATCAGGATCAGTAGAGAAGGAGAGATCTCTCTCTTTTGAAGGTGTATGTATAGTTGAGATCAAGATCAAGAAATATGTGATCAAGGGTGGGAGTTGACTTTTAATGTGAGAAAAAATCTTTTCTTTTAAGTTGTAAATAGGAAAATGACTTTAAGTCTGCACATCAGAATGGATTGGAAGAATGGGGTCTTTTATTTAATTAAAAGGGGATAGGTTCTTTTAATCAAATATGGACTTAGGATATTATAATCAAACTATAGGTTAAAATCAAATATATATTTTTTTAGAAATTTGGTGTAGGCAAAAGGTTAAATAATTTAGCTAAAAATTCTCAGAAGGGGTATAATTGTCCAAGTAACCATTTTTGGATGACTACATTATGAACAAATGAATGACTCTAGAAGGAGGACATCTTGAGCCTTTGCACGAATCACTTGTGTTTCATTAGTGAGTCTTGCCATTGTGCAATCATGTGTAGTATAAAAAATAGCCCATAAAAGTTTGAGTTCACCAGCTCCATCCAATTTTGGCATTAGATTTGGAGACCCTGATCGGTCTCCACCCAAATGATATTTTAGTGACTATCACATTCCCCAAACATTGTACCAACTCGACTCTTTCTCTATGACATACCTTTGATAGTTGCAGTCATTAGTTATCCCCACAAAGTTTGTAGAACTCATACCCATAGCCCAAAATAAGAATAATAAGAAGAAGAATAAGAAGGGTAAGGTCACCATGCCTAAATCTATGACCACTACTCAGAGTGTAACTCCATCCCAATTACCACTAGGGAAATGGCTATTCCAAAGTCGTTACCATTTCTCAAGGGACAATTGTCACCTCTGGCTTGTTTTCCTATGATGCACAACTTGGCATCCCATCCTAAGAAACTTTGCCCAAAATATGAACATCTAGGTTGCTAGATGGCAAAAGAATGTGTCTAGGCATTCAAGAATGCTTTGGTTTGAAATAATGTAGAATGTGAAGATGTTGCTTGTCGTCTATTTCCAATGACCCTCGATCCCAACAAGCTGAATTGGTACCTCAATCTCCTCACTGATTCTATTTGTGGATGGGTCAATATGGAGAAAACCTTCCTCTCAACATTCTATTCTAAGAGCAACCCTACCTTGTGACATCATTAGTTTATTGGTATCTAGAAGGAACCAAATGAGCCTTTTCTAGTATTTAATGTAAATGGTTCCAACATGCTCTAAAGTGGTGTTTGGATGCTTTTTCTCCCACACTAGAACTAGCCCTAAGGACATATTTATATGTTATCCCTCTAGTCATCTCAACATTCATCATATGGACCTTATCCCAAGAAGATAGGGATACCCTGACTAAGTTTACACCTTGGACTTAGAGGTCTCCACATAGCTTATAGACCATTCTTTTGATACTCAACTGGATATGCCATGCAAATCCCAATCTAGAGTAGGTCCCCATTCAGGTAGTTATAACACAATTTTTAGGGTGGGGTTATCAACTTATCTTAACACCTATTATACTTATGAACCATAGGCCATTACTACCCCAATTATAGAATATCCCCATTAGGCTCAACAAATGGTACCTACAGTACCTGGGACTTCATTTTTTATTTCAGCCCCTCAAGCCACCCCATCATACAAAGTCCCTACCTTTTTACCCACTAACCTAAATGGGCAAAACCCCACTATCCTAGTTATTTTAACGAGCATGTAGGTGCAATATTACCAACCACCTGATCAAATCACACATCTTGCAGCTAGCATAGAATCATTTTAGAGGATTGTCACTGGTATGGCTAGTGACATAAGCCTATTAAACATAGACAAGACTGTGGCAGTAAACCAATAATCTGCTCCTCCCCGTCGAGGGAATATCTTTCTGGGGAAAAGAGGTTCTTACAACTCTAGCCCACATGGTAACAATAATGATAATTATAATTAGTGGCTAAATAACCTGCAATGGAACAACATGTCAAATAATGGGGGAGTTCCCCCATGTCAGCTAGATAACCAAGGGATTGTAAGACCTACTCACAACACTCCTATGGAAAAAATTTATCCCTTGACCAACTATTGTTGGTTGCATGATACCATAATGCATTTGAAGGCCACTTGCACCACCTTGGAGAAATTATATATATTTTTGACTCAAACTTACAATCATGATCTAACCAAACACCTCTGAGTATTTCGGTGGAACCTTCTAGTTCTGCCTTTGTTAACAAATTGTTTTTTATGGGCAAGATGAATGAGGGGATGAGGAGATTGTGCTCCAAGGATTCTTTGATGATCCTATCCCTATCTACAAGACTAATGATTTCAAAAACTCCTGCCTCCTTACAACACTATAAGCCAATTCAACAAGGGCCCTTTCACAACATTAGTTCCACCCAAGACTACTTCCATACCACTTGACCCTCATGCTAATTTGAACCCACCCCTTCTAGTAGGACCAATCCAATGACCCCAAAGCTCCTTGATGGAAGGATTGAGCTCCCTTAGAGTGAATCTTGATATCAAGTGGGTGATGGAAAGCACTAACACCACCATGAATGGACATTCTACTGAGTTTCCCTAAGCAATGGAAAGCCCTCCTGCAACATCTCAACCTCCCTAAAACACAACCCACCATCACCAAAAATATGACCTTCAATGACACCAATGTGGCCATTTTTCAAGTAAAAACAAAGGATTCTCCATTCTTTCTCATCTTGAGGATTTATGGTAAAAATCTACACAACTACTTGGTGGACCCTAGAGCTTTGGGTAATGTCATGCCTCTTTCCATATATAAGAAGCTCGAACTAGTCCCCATGCCTTCCAAAGGTGTTTTAGTGAAACTCCAAAAAACCTTTGTAAATATGGAGGGTGAGCAAAAAAATTGTTCAAATCCAGCTTGTCCAAGAACCCTAGGTGTCTAGTGTCATCAATACCCAAGTGGTGGACATCCCCAAAACTTATAAGAAGTTGTGAAGTCGTAATTGGTCAAAGGCCTTGAATGAGGATATTTCCATAACCTTCTCCCACCCATGGCTTACATGAAGAGGAGAAGCCAACTAGATCAAGGTCGATAGTGAACCATAGATGAGGTAGACTCTCATTGATTATGGTTAGGTGAGCATGGTTGCCTATGCTCAATTGGATCATGACCTATATTGGGCTATGGAGACCCTAGCTTCAATTTTTTTCCAAGAGGAACATGTTGTGATGAGGATCTAATTATTATAAAGAGAATTCATGATCTCAGCACGTGATTGAAATATGATGTCATCCTTCAAGGTGTCTATGCATCTATGACCAACCTCTTGTCTAACTCATGGTGTCAAGTCCATTGTGAAGGGAACTCCAAGTTAAAGTGTGAACTTGTATAAATGTAGCCACTATCTACCTTTCCAATACTTTGAATAAAGGGTAACAAAATGAAATTGTCATTTTAAACAACCCTCTAACAATCATATCTAAAGGGCTAATGGTTGAGGGGCCCTTATTTGTGTCTCCTCCAGAGGAAATCCCCATTCCCATGTCCCCCATTTCAAAGGACATATTGGAGCCTCCCTAACACAAGAAGTACCCTCTACCCTACCCTTTGGGCCTTCTCCTATAAAAGTTGGTCTATGGACCTTGAAATTTGATGAATCTCAAGCCAAGTCTAGAGCAAGTGAAGGGGTAGAATTGATTGACTTGCCAGGAAAATCGTTCCTTGCATCCTATCAGTTTTAATTTGAATGCACAAAAAAAATGGCTAAGTGTGAATCTTTGGTGCTAGGGCTCTTATTCACCCTAAAAAATAAAGTCACCCACCTCCAAGCTCTGAGAGACTCTAAGATTATTTTTAGATAGTTTTAAATTTAGTATGTTGCAATCAGGTATGGGATTTACTTGAGGAATTTTATGCCTTTGACATTAACATCATCCTAAGAAAATAAAATTATGTTCTTGATGCCCTGGTAGTGTCCACCATCACTCCTTAGCCCATGGCCAATTCTTGTCCCCAATGATTTTATATGGATATGGTAGAATCCCCATCTATCCCTACTAATATTAAGCATTTCTAAGTCTTTGAAGTTGATTGACACATATTAGATTTCCTAGTCAACAATGGTGTATTTGAAGACTAGGTTATAGAGGAAGAAACCCACAATGACACAAGATAGGAAGATGATCCTAGTGAGGTCTTTAAACTCCCCACCAACACTATTTTGAAAGGGATGATAGAACTCGAATTCATTTTTTATTTAGATCCTTTGGTCAAAGACAAACTTCCTCCTTAGGGGGGAAAATATGAGAAGGTCAATCTTGGAACTAACACCGAGGAGAAAATTATATTTATTGGTTCTTCCACCTCCCTTGGAGAGAAGGAGAAGATTCTCACGGTCCTTCAAGAATACATTAATGTCATCACTTGGAGTTACAAATATTTGAAGACATACGACACATCCATGATGATACACACTATACCCCTCAAACTTGGTGCCAAGTCATTTTGACAACAATAATAACCTATAAACCCTTTGGTTGAACCCTTGATTTAGCAAGCGGTTCAAAAGTTATTGTCTAGAAGAATAATCTTCCCCATCCAACACACCAACTAGGTAGCCAATTTAGTTATGGTCTAAACAAAAGTGGAGAGATCTAACTATGTGTGGATTTCCAGAATTTAAATAGAGAATCAATGAAATATAACCATCACTTAGCTTCATTGGATGAAGTCCTGCAGATCATGAATACAATACTATTGATGTCTTTCCTAGATGGATATTCTAGTTACAACCAGATTATGGTAAATCATGAAGACCATCTAAAAATGGTGTTCACTACAAAGTGGGGAACATTCTCCTATCGATGCATGCCATTTGGGCTAATCAATGCCAGTGCTACATTCCAAAATGTGATGGATAGAACTTTTGAATGATTGGTCAACAAATATATTATCATCTACATGGGTTTTTGAAAATCTTTTCCTAGGAGAGGAATGACCACCCTACCCACCTTTCCAAGATTTGCAAGAGGTGCTAACAATTTGGTATCTCCTTAAATCCCAAGAAATGTGTATTTAGGGTCTCTAAAGAATTTTTTTTGGGGACATATCATTTCTAAGAAGGGTATCACCATTGACTGTGCTAGAGTGGAGGCTTTTTTAAGTTTACAGATGCCTGCCAATAAGAATGAAATGGGGTCTTTCTTTAGAAATATAAATTTTGTCTAGTTCTTCATTATGTGATTTAATAAAGCGGTTAAACCCTTGAATGGCATGATGAAAAAAGAAAAAAGTTGAGTGGAGTATGGAGGCAAAGAAAGAGTTTGAATGGATAAAATAGGAAATGATTGAGGCCCTTGTTCTAGGGAGCTCTGATTATAGCCTCTCATTTTATATTTACTTATTTGTGTCCACGCACTCTGTCACTACAGTTTTAACATAGAAGATCAAGGGTGAGGAGAAACTCATCGCTTTCATGAGATCCCCCTTCATTAATTTCAAAGTGTGGTATTTCACCCTTGTGAAGCAAGCCTTTTCCCTGATCAAGGCAATAAATAAATTTTGACATTATATATTTTGGAGCAAAGTGTATGTGATTGTTCCAGACCAAGAATTTAAATCTTTCCTCATGTAGAGTGAACTCAAAGAGATAGGTGTGAAGTGGATGGCCATCCTCAAAGAATATGACTTGTAAATACAACCCATGAAATTGGTTAGTAGGGAAGGTTTTTTGAAAGCTATGGCCTCAACTAATCACCAATTGGAATGTTTTTTCTACAACACTAAGTGTCTAACCCAGGATAAATGGTACATTGATTTGGTATATCTCCTACTATACAAAAAATTTCTAGAGGGCACATTTCATGATTAAGGGTGGAACCCTATTCCAAAGAAATTTTGAAGGCATATATCTCTCGTGCCTTGACCAAGAGTGGACAAAGAAAATGATAGAATAATTTCATGGACAGTTTAGGACTAGACATGGCTTAGCTAATGCCACAACCCACCAAATCCTCTAGGTTGGATACTATCGGCCATTCTTGTTTTGTGATGTCCATAACCACATGAGAAAATATCACACTTACCATACTATTGCTTCTAGAAAGAGGAATCTTACAATGCCTCTTCATCCTAATTTTGAGGCGAGACCTTTCACCTAGTGGGAATTTAATTTCATCAAAGACATTAACCCCAATTCATCCATTGAAAACTAATATGTGTTAACCACAATAGACTATTGTACTCAATGGTCTAAAGTCATCCCTTGCAAAAACAATATGGTGGATGTATTAATTCAGTTTGTGAAGGAGAACAATGCTACAAGGTTTGGAATGGCCTTCGCCCTTGTGTGTGATAATGACACATTGTTTGCCTCTACCCAACTTTAGAGTAAAACTATGAAAGGAATGCTACCTTGAAATACTTTAGAAATTATTATCCACAAGGTAATGGACTAGAATAATCCACAAATATGAACCTCGTGGAGGTTATTAAACATTTGCTAGAGATAAATTCTTGGGACTGGCACAACAAGCTTTGATTCACTCCTTGGGTGGATCACATTTGAAATAAGGTTTCCTTGAGGGAATTCAAGGAGTGGGATAATATTGTGGACATATGCCTCATTAATATCTTTCATCTTGAGGAAAAACGGGACTTATCCCTCAAACATTTTACCAAATGCCAAGCAATTGTCAAAGGATGGTCTGAAAAAAGAGCCCAATTTAGAGCCTTTCAAATTTTAGACCGGGTCCTCTTGTGTGACAAGGCCCATGAGAAGAAGGGAAAGCATGCAAAGTTCTAGTGGCTCTAGTTTGGGGCTTATCAGATTGTAAATATTTCTAGAACAAACACTTATCATCTTAACACATTAACCAGAGAACCAATTTTGTTGCCCATCAATGAATAATTCCTTAAGCACTACTTCGAGTAGGGATATAGTATAAGGGTTTCCATCTTCCCCTTTGGTTGTAACAAATGTATAGTTTCTTGTCAATTCTTTTTCAGTGTGCTCTTGAGTGCACCTTATACATTCGAGTATGTTTTTGTCTAGCTTTCCTTTTTTTTGGTCTCTGCTTTTGTTAGCCTTTGTAAATAAGTTGGGTCACATCTTGGTTTCTAGGTTCCTATGGATTTCATAGCATTTTTGGGTCTTTTCATTATTTTATGGATCCCTTTATCTCTCTCATCCTGATGATGGATCACAGGGTGTGATTCAAAATGTTGATGCAAAAATTAGAACAAAATCTACCCAAAAAATACAAAGAATTTTAATGGATTATGGAAAACTACTATCTACAATTTTTGGGTCTTTTCATTGTTTCGAGGATCCATGATTTTTTCTCCTCTCATTAGGCATTGTATGCTTTGCATAAAAATAGGTGACTTAGTGGGGTCTACCTATGGTATTTTATTAGTCTCGTACTCATCTGGGAAATTATAGTACCCTAGTTTTATGAGTTGAAGACTGCACATATGAACTCATGATAACACCAACCTTTGTCG
Source organism: Cupressus sempervirens (assembly GCA_028749045.1). Taxonomy (NCBI): domain Eukaryota; kingdom Viridiplantae; phylum Streptophyta; class Pinopsida; order Cupressales; family Cupressaceae; genus Cupressus; species Cupressus sempervirens. Next base: position 22,296,051 of record CM053790.1, read on the forward strand.
AACCCAAACAACTCTACTTATGTCTACAAATAATAAGAAAATTAAGATGGAAAGAAAAGAGAAGAGAAGAATCACTATATTAATTAGAGGGATAGATCAACCTTGCTCAAAATTAATGAAAATTTAAAAGCTAAGTGATATCACAGGAAGCAGGTATCTTTTCTCCTCCTCACAGCCAAAAGGGTGAAGTAACTAAGGATGGGATGGTAAAAGAAGTACCCTTGCAATGAAAAAATTAAATTCTCCATCCACAAAAAGGAGTATCACCTCCCATACCTTGAAAAGAACAAAAGCATAATGAGGAAAGAAGAGATGTTTCACAATCCCAAACAATCATACGATGTCCAATAAAAGCAAAGCAGACATATTCTTGAATGAGCTTGGTTTCTTTTTTTCTTTAGGAATTGAAATGATATACCCCCTTCAAATTACACACTCCATTGCTAGACATTAGTAAGCTTTTAGATTTATGGTGAGTTAGGATGTTTAGATCTGAAGTTCGTGTTTAAGGGAATTGACTTCATAAAAAATAAGGCATTGGTCATTATAAAGGCTAACTTCTAGAGTTCTCAAATACAAGGCATTTTCCTAGTCAAATCACCATTTTTTATGTCATGCATACACACCCCTACTTTTTTTTTACAAACATTTGGGTCCCCTCTTTTCTTTTTGGGATTACCTTATTCAGGGTAAGTCCCTCTGGTCAATTTTGTTCTCAGTCTTCAGGTTTCCTTATACCTCTTTCGTGTGGGAGAAGAAAGTAGATATTCTTGGCCTTAGGGCCTACAGTTTGTGGCCTTTTCAAAAGTTACTCTCAGATCAAAAAGGAACTTATTCTCAAATGTATTCAATGGTGATGGGGGGAATTTATGTGATCTTAAGGTTAAACATGTGGCAATGTTCATTAATGGAAGGCAAGTATAATTATTACACCCTTTTAACTATCATGGTCAATAATTATTTAAGACATCTAAATGCATTAGCTGTAACTTTTTTCAATAATCACAATTGTTCTCTGCAAGTAAAGTTGTCGCTTTGGTCATTAGCCTACCTAGAAGTTGTTTTGTTGCTCAAAGTTTGCAAAGTTGTCTTCTCAAGGCCAAGCTAGTTATGGTTCAAATGCAGATAAGGATGGGTTTTGGCATTGCAATATTCATCATTTTAGTGTCCTAGGTTGTAGTTTTATTTAGGCCTTTGTTTTGTTTCATTGCATTTGCAATTTGTGTTTCCCAGTTCTTTTTTGCATGGTCCTCATTTCTTTCTCTTGTTTTGTTCCTTTGTTTTTTTTTCCTCTTTCGTCACTTCGACATGGTTTTCCTTTCTTTTGAGGGTGTGTGGCTCTTCTTTTAGTCAAGTTTGTGTGTGTTTCATCAATGTGTTATTGTTTGTTTGGGAATAGTTACTTCATCTCCACCGTAAGTGCATCATTTGGTCTAGTGGTACAAGGTCCATTCCTCCTAGTTTTTTTGAGTTCTTGCTCTATTGGAGGTTGTTTTCTGCCATCTAGGTACTCTCTAGTGCACTATTTTGGTCCTAGTTCATTTTTGGGAGTGAGTTAGGATATTACAAGATGATTTTTTTTCTACTTAGCCAAGGAAGTTTATAGGGATTCCTCAACGAGTGCCTAGGTGGTGGTTTTTTGGCTTTGAAAGATAAAAACTATGGTCATATCATCACTATTACATGCACATGTGTGACCTCGTGCTTGGTATTGCGGTAGTGTATCTAAAATATTTGAGTGTCGATAGGTAATGGTTTTTTGCTTCTCTTACTTACTTGGGTGCAACATTCCTCCTCGAACCAAGCATCTTGTGTCATTCACGATGTATTTGCTAGTATTTCAAATTTTAAATGATTGTCATGTCAAAAAGTACTTAGCATTTCATAATCCTATCTGTAGTGTGAGTGGATGTTGAATGGTGGTCTTTTGAAGCTTATAAGGACAACTCAATATCATGAGCCACATCATCGAAAGTCTTTCTCAGGTGACATGCATTTTTGGGTTTCTAGTATAAGAGAAAATGAGACAATTTTGGGTTCCAAAAATTGCATACAAAACATTTTGACATTCATAACATTGCAAATTCTTAGGATTTAGGGAGTTCTTCAACTTGTTACCAATGAGATACAATTTTTATGTTCCCAAGGTATGGCTTTTGACTACCCTTTTCTTTACCATTTTTTAGTTTCTATACTTGTTTCGAAGTCTAGGTTTTTCTTACCTTCCGCATGTAGCATAATTATCCTTTTACAAAGATGGGAAGTCAAGAACCTCTGAAATCCCAGAGACTTTAGAACTTGATAAATGAATAATTGTTGAAAAGAGGATCAAAACACTAATGAATATCGAATCTCCATGGGAACTAATGGATATTAGCTTTGGAGGATAGACAAAATTATTTGGATATTATGGCTAGAAAAATATCGATGCAAATTCTTGGAAATGGAACCCGTCTGATAAAAAAGGTACCTCTAGACAATGGTGGGTAGAAGATTGCTCAACAAGTCTACATTAGCCATATCTCAAGATCTGAACCATGGAAGGGTCAGTAGTCAACATAGGAGGTGAGGCTTACCTAGAATGGAACCCTTGAAGGTAATGAGTTAGCAAAGGCAAGGGCACTTTCTCGGTCAACACTCTACAAAGGTGGATCCAAAATGGTTATCTTCCTCGGTTGATGAGGCTTCCCCATATACTTCTTACCCTTTTAGTGTCATGATGTGGGAGGGTGTGCAACAAGGACTCCCCCACAAACAATATTTTTAGAATATAGGCATCCTTTTGGCTAGCCATAATAATTGCTCAGTGGAAATTTCACTTGTTTATGGAGGCACCACAACTTGACAAAACATAAACCCAAGTTTGGGGATTCCTTTTTCTAGTGACTTGGTTGGGTGAGCTTGCATTACATGGTAGTGGATTTTTGGTGTCCCATGCTCAAAGGTCTTGGAAATTTAGTCCTTCTAATGCATGGAGAGATGTGCATGAATTCCTTTGAATCTTTCCTTTCATCACTGATGTGGCTGACAAACGTGTCAATTTACTCATTGAACAATTAATAGTGGTAAATAAGAAATACTCTTTTGTCAACTACACATTTCCCCATGTACCTAATGCATTTAAGGTTTTCAGAGAAGTGGAATGTTCTTATCAATCTATAGGCACCTCAAGGACGTAACTAATAGAGATGTGATGTAAAAGGTGTTGAAAGATCAACATTTATAGACCATATTTTCTTTGAGAAATCCCTTCCCTTATTCCCCACTTCTTTTTATCCTCCTTTTATGGCTTTTCAAGTGTAAGTTCCTTTTCTGCAAGATATTTTTTGCATGAAGATGGTATTAGATTTAGTAAATCTCATAAGTAAAGGTGGTAGGTGAATTAGTTAGGGCAAAATGATAGTTTCCCACCTACTGTCATACATAATAGTCTATAAATAAATAGACTATTCTTGGGTCGGTAAAATTGATGACTTTATCTTTCATTTCATTGTAACACCATTATTATTATTAATGAAGTAGTACCACCATTTTCTTTCACAATTTAGCTTCCTTGGAGTTTTGTTCAAGCCAATGCTTGTTGGTATTTTAAGTTTCTATTAGGGTAGAGGAATCTTAGAGTGATTACTATGGGATTTATGTGTCTCCAAACATAGTGATATCTTACTATCTTATTAGTGTTATCTTCCTTGTCTTGGAAAAAATTAAATGATCATGTTTACTTTGATAGTATTTCATTTTCAGCACTTAGTAATGTTAGATTGAGTGATCGAACATGTATTTAAGTTGTCCTACCATTAAAGCATGTATTGTTGATAATAACAGTGCAAAAGTAGAGGTAGATTAAATCTCTAACTCTGTTGGCTCTTCATTTATCTTTCATTTTCTTCCAGTACCCCCCTTTGTTTTCATCCTATGATATTATCACAACCTAGTTCATATTGTGGTCCCATAATGCATGTCTCATTTTAAATAACAAAATGGAGACCCCCTAGATTAAAAATTATTTATGAGGCATCTAGTCTAAAGACTAGGTTGATTAGGACCCTCCCCTGGGTCTAGGTCAAGTACCCAACCTTTAATCAAGCACTGTCGACCCTGAGCAGGAGGCTAAAAAAATAATTTTGAGGGGGGGAGGAAATGTTCATCTCTAAATTAGATGTGCATTTGTGCACCCTCCAAAGGTGTGTACTTTCACACCCTTGGAGGTGCACACCTATGCACCCCCCTAGGGTGCCCATGTGTGTTAGGGTCTATAAATAGACCCAGACCTCCCCACCTTCCCTCACTTGTTTCTCACCTCTATTTGTAGGTGCACCTTTCCACATCCAAGAGCTCTGTCACTATGATACTCTTCATCCCTCCCTACCAAACTCCAAGCTAAAGACACCCCCAAGAGGTGCACACATGTGCACCTCCAAGATGTGTGCATGTGCACACCAAAATTCAAAACTTATCACCCCCCTTAGCACACACACATTGATGTGTACCTTGCCAAGGTGTGCATGTGCTCTAATGTGCAACTGTGCACTAAGACATTTCCAAACCAATAAAGTGCACACTAGTGCACCTTACATAGGTGTGTTAGTGCACAAAACTAGCTATTGGGGGTGAAAATCCATAGTTTTGGTAGTTCTGACTAGTTTTGACCCAAACTTTTGTTAGTCTAGTCCTGGTTAACTCTCATTTTTTGTTCTCCAACATCTATAGACTAATTTTTACCTCTTTTGTGTCAATAAAATGACATCATCACTATCTTCCATGGCTAAGAAAATGGCACCCAAACCAGTTGCATTCAAGTACCAAGGAGTACCCAAGAAATCTAGATTCTAGGATGGGCATGTAGAGATCTAGGATACAGAACTCGGTTATGTTGAGTAGAATGCTTTTCTAAAAATATGCAATAAACCAAAGGAGAGGTCACCAATGATATTAGCTTTGATATAGAGTGAGTTGGTGAATGTTGCATCACACCCTACATTAGTTCAATACTCTGAACTAGTCATGACACTAGCAGAACACTATGTGACAGAGGAGAAGGTCATCAAGAGTGTCAAAGGAGAGAGAGTCCTCAGTATCAAACCATGTAACATAGAGAAAGTGTTACACCTTTCGAGGTCAGATCAATATCTCCAAATATACTATGATGGAGCAGATAGGTGGTATAGAGAAAATGAGAAAGAGGTAATGAAATTGGTGTAAACCTCATTCATGATTGATAGGAAACCTCTAGGCCAAAGAGTAGGCAAGGTAGACATGACCCAAGTATATATAAAGGATTACATTAGATATTTGATTGTTCTCCTTAGTAGAGTAATTGGCCTCCCAGTAGCAAGTCACCTATAAATGTGGATGGTTCACTCCATTGAGACAATGGACCATAAAGATGCCTATTGATTGGGCCAACATCCTAAGTGACAACTTGGATGAGCAATTAGTCTTAGTCAAGACAAACCCATGCTTATATGAAATCATACATGGTGTACTTGCTAGCAGCCAGAAATAATGACTACCTAGGGCTATATAGGAAGGGAAGCATGCAAGATGCAAATTCTTGGCCTTATGTGGTTTACCCACAACTAATTTTAAAAAGCTACCATTTTAAAGTGTGTAATACAAGGTAGTCAATGATGGATTCATTTTTACCATCATTAGGTTTATGGAGGGAAATTATGCTAAACAAATGTTAGTAGAGGTAGCACCAAGAATAGCTGAAGTGGGAGCCTACTACATTTAGTTTAAGAAATTCACATATCTCTAGGTAATTGGTAATCTTTTATGCCCCAAAAAGATCCCAAGGTACCCTTCAGATCAGCTAATACTTTTGGAGATAACCCACTAGCTCACTTTTATGTATGACAGAGTAAGGAAACAACACAAGAAGACTTGGGTCTAGCCAATCACCATCATGGTGTTTGAGGTAAATAAAAAATAAGATATTGCTACCTCTGATTTAGACTAGGTTCAGTATCCCTTGGAATACTACCAGGCTCCTTGCCCATATTTTGACAATATTGGGATGGTCTAGCATCTTGTGGGGAAATAGTTTGTCCATGAGGAAGCTCTTGAAGATCATTGGATGAATGCAATAGATGAATATGATGTTTGCATTAGGGATTATTCTAGGATGAGTCTATGTCTAGAAGAAAATGTGTTTAAAGATCCCCTTAAAGGCCATAGAAAAGGATATCCCAAAAGTTATGGATCATTTGTATAACAAAGATAAAAGCTATGATAACACAAAAATAGGGAGTGAGGAGAATGATGGCATAGATCATTAGGCCAGACATGTAGTAGAGCTCACAAGGGAATGGATCTTAAAGCCATTTTGGATGGATCCAGTTCCCCAGGCCATACCTCTACAAGATAATGGCAGGCCTCAAACTATACAAACCTAACCTGCTAAATCGCTACCAAGGCCAAAAATGGTGCATCAACATGAGTGGGAGATTGAGTATTTTTAGAGAGATAAGGGAAAAGGTAAGAGGAAAATGGAAGCCCCTCGGGTGAGGAAACCAACAATATAGGCCCAACAAGTCGAGCCTAAATAGGAGAAAGGGCAAGTTGAGCTAGAGCCAACTGACCAGCCTCAACCAGAGCAAGCTTAGCTAGAGCAACAAGAGGAGAGGTTACATATGAAAAGGGGTATCACCACCAAGAACTTTAAAGGAATAAGTCTACCACTCAGTGCCAAAGAGAGCTAGAATCGAGACAACTATGATAGGTTTCTAAAGGAGGAGATTAAAAAATAAAAGTACTACCTCCCCATAGGTTCCAAAGATCATCCCTGAAGTAGAGGATGAGGAAGAAAGGGAACAAATAGAATTTCCCCCCTTAAATTAGAGAACCCTTTCATCCAAAGTAGCAAAGGAAGAGAGGAGGAGAAGTTCTACTCAAACACCTCCATCTACTCTAAGGGAGCCTATCCAAGTAGAAAATTTAGAGGATGACCAAAAGAAGTGGATAGCTAAGATAAAGAGTGAAGGAGTTGATGTATTTTACCTCTCAGATTTTAACTTTATTCCAGTGGGCACCAAGATGGTGGCTGAGAATACAAGGGATACCCTGACAAATGAGCCATTTGGAGAGGGTTGGAATAAATTTCCTCCTCTACCTTAGGGACCACTTGGTATAGAACCACCACCACAAGATTTGGCCACAATCATGGATAAAGGGTTTGTAGCTCCACCTTCTTGGATATACAAGCTAAAAAAGAAAGTCAAGAAATGAAGGAAGGATAATATCAATAGCTTCATGTCGGTGAAGTATCTAAGGAGGGGAAAATAGAAAAAAAAAAAAAAAAAAAACTCAAAAAACTACCCTAGATAGAGAGGCTAGATCCTTAGCCCGACAAAGCACAGAAACTTATTTTGAAGATCTTCCTCAACATGAGAAGACTCCAAAGAGGAGTAATAAGGGAAAGGATCCTACAACTAAACCAACTTCTTTAGCCAAATACATGTCACCAATGGGGACCACACCATTATGGCTGAAGAAAGAAGTTATGTTTTAACAGAAGAAATAGATGGAGCTAACCAAAGAGGAAAGAATGAAGGAATTAATAAAATTGATAAAGAGCCTGAGCCACCTAAGGGTGATGCTAGAATACTTGCCTTCATTCAAAAGAATTGATATTAGGACCTTCTAGCTCATATAGCCATTCCTCCTCCTCTTGTTGACATTGAAGAACTGAATCCAAAGGATTATCAAATGAAGGAGATCATATTGGGAAAGTCCATAATAGACACAACTAAAGCGTTGATCATTATAGGCCTAAAGGAGGTGTTCAAACACATAGAATAGGATGAATCTAAATTAATAACATTATGGAAGTAGAATGAGCTATTGAGAGGCTACTTGAATGAAGTGGTGGAACCCATTGACCTAGAAAATTTAGAGATCACTCTTGGCAATGCATTAGGAAGGAAGTAGGTAGGGTCATAAATGAACTCATTTTTGGAACCATGTCAGCTATGGTGTGATAGTTTTGAGGAAAGAGGAATGCAAATAATACATGAAAATTTGAACTTGTTGCACAACATCTAGTCAAATGCTGACAAGTTAATTTCCATTATAAACCAAGATTTTGGCCTAATGGATGAATTAGTACTTGGTAAAATGATCTACAAGCATTTAGATCAATAAAAGGTTGTTGGTTGGTAGTTTATCATCCTTAATTCTTTGGTATATACCTTGACTCTTAGAGTGCCCAATAGCTAATGGAAAAAAAAGAAAAGAAAAAAAGCTAACAATAAAATGGGTCAGTGTAGTAACCTATCAAATACCATTGAATTGAAAGGTACAACTCCTTTTTAAATGCAATATTTGCAATGAATTTTTTTAAGTTTTTGGGGTTATGCTCTTAATGAGAGAGCAAGAGAGGCAAACAACTAGATTGTTTAACACTTCAAACAATCTAGGAAATTTTCAAAATGTAGACTAACACCTAATATTCAATTTATTCTAACCCAAATGAAAGAATGGAATCATGCAAGACTAGCTACAACAACCTAAGAGGGGAAGGAATGACTAAATGGGAAATTCCTAGATTATTGAATTAACTAAGATTTGAGGATTCCTAGATTGTCCTCTTTTTAGCTACTTCATTAATCAAATTTTGGACTACTCATACAATCAACTAAGCACACATGAACTAACACGCACAACACAAGGGAAAAGAATAATACTTATGCTAAGGAAAGTAAAGCTTACAATCCGTTGAGATGGAAGAAATAAAACAAGGTTTACTTGTGATCATTCAATTTTCAATTACAACACATTCATCCCAAATATCATATAGTAACTAAATAAACAACAAAATTAAAATGTAAAGTCAAATTCACACACAGTAGTCCCAACTATAAGGGTTCACCCACAAAATAAATTGTCAATCTTATTAATTTCTCAAAAGGTTATATATATATAGGCTTTTTCTAAATGGCTAGTTGCATTCAACGATTACATTGTAGAGAATCTCCAAATGAAAGAAGCTAAAAATAGGACTTGATTAGGTCATCATCTGTTATAGAGTCTAACCCTTTAGAGGAAATGCCAAAAATGGCTACAAAAGAGAAATGAGAGAGAAGATAGAGAATGATAGATGTCTAAGAGAATATTAAAACATCATTCTTTCTTTAGAGTCATTTCCTTAGCTCTATAAGCCTTCATTGCATCTATTACTTTATCCAATTCATCAACACCTAGTATTATGATGTTGTCAGCATGAATCATCTAGTAGTTGTGCATCTATGTCAATTTGTCCACTTTGGTGACCTTTGATTGAAACTTTTTTGAAAGCTCCTAGATCTTTGACATCTAGAAGTTGACTGGATCAGCAGCCTTATTGAAAAATGCTAGGAATTTGGATTTCATCTGCTCAATGTCTACCAATCAGCCATTGTTGGATACATATGCTTCTATATGCAACACATTTAAGTATTCAAAAAGATTCTCTATGATCTTCTACACTAGTTCATGCTTTCCAATATGAACTCCAAAGATTATTTCCAATGAAACAATGGCTCTTGGTCCATTTTGAGGATCTCGTTGGAGATGGCAATGCTGGTCTTCATATCAATCACCTCTTGCAATAGTGCCAATTGCTACATAAATCTGTCTGTTGTGTTGTACATGTTAGTTTGATGACTAGAAACTATCTCCCTTAGCTTGTCAACATCTAATAGTAGATTTCCCAAATTCTCGATGAGTGGGGGACCTTGTGCCTTCATCTAATCAATCCATGATCTACCAATTTGACCAAATTATATTTCCTATTGTAGCTTTAAAAGAAAGTTCTTGTTCTCTTCTACATTTGGATCAAATGTGCTAGATGAAGTACTTGCAAGTGTATTTCTAATGTATTCCATTAGTTATTTGTTTGAGGCCTTAAGTACCTCTTTCTCCACCCTCCATTCCTCCACTCTATCTTCTATCTTTTCATTGGTATACTTCCATATATCAACCATGGAATCATGGATAGGAATACCAATATCTACCATTATGATCTAAAATTCATCAATAGTGAGCTCATGGAACTTGCCCTCCTTCTGAGGCTCTACTATCTCCATCACCATATAACTAGTAGAAGGATTAGTGGCCAATGCTACTATGGACATTTGCTTCTTTGTCATCTTCAATTTTGGTTGAGAAGAAGTCACTTGTGTGATGAGGTCTTTGGATGAGGAGGCTTCCTCATATCTCCACTTCTTTTGATCGATGGTCTCCTCCAACCATGTCTTAGTTAAGAGGACATTGATTGGTGATTGCAAGGCAATGGGATCAAAGAGCTTCCTTGCCATTGGGGGAGTCTGCTTACTCTGAGAAATAGTGGGGAAAGTAGTGAATTTGGTTACTGAGAGGGCCAAAGTATCCCCTTGTTGGGATGTATCCTCTTCTTGACCATCCATGGGGTTGGTGTCACCATCAAGATTGATGACTTGGATAGGTGAGGCAGGCTTAGCTATTGACTTCTCTTGCTCCTTCTTTTTTTTCCTTCTCTCTATCCTTCTCTTTCTCACCAACTTTTCCTATATTTAGAAGAGATCCTCCTCCACAAGTAGGGGTAATTGGAAGATCCTTCTCCAGAGGTTGATCTTTACCTCCATCAATAGACTGGGTTGGGCCCACAAATGTTGAAGTGGTAGAAGTGGTGGAGGTCATTGCAATTGATTAAGCATTTCTAGAAGCCAATCCACTAGTGGAGCCTATGCTTTTCATTCTTTTCTTGCTCACTCTAGTCCAGTCCACCCATTTTTCTATCCTCTTAATGATCTTGTGAATTTGAACCTCCATTCTATCAATTATAAGATGTACAAGCAAGGTAGACACAATGTGAGTTCCTTTAATCTTCTCATAAGACAAATGAAACATATAGGAGCCATCATTTTCAAGATCAAAAACATCAATAGAGTCATTATAAAATTTAATTTCATCAACTATCAATTAGGACCAATACTTCCACTAGGTTTGATATTCATTCAGACATCCATCCCAAAAATCTTCAATGTCTAGAACATGTTTGTGGGCATATCCTAGCTTCAATTGATCTCTCACAAAGTTGGCAGGGTTATACTAAGGCCTAAGTACCTCATAATCAATCAACTTGATCTTACTCTCAAAAATTTAACTAGATTTTGACCATCAAATCTAGAGGCACGAGAATAGGGTCCAACCAATATTGGGAAAGAAATCTCAACTATCTTCTTTACATTTGAACACAAGGTGTTCACTTCTAGTATTTTTTGACACAATTCAACAAGAACAACTATGTCCTTAAAGTACCTAGGAAGTCTTTTGGGAAAACCATCAAAAGCATTGATCCGCAAGTAGGAAAAACTCAAGAATTGGATGAAAAAGCATCTGAACTAGTTAATAGCAAAAAAAATTTCAGGTGAAAATCTTTACTCGAGGCAACCTTACAATTCCTGACACAACCTCATAGTGAAGGTTTTGTTCACTTTCACGTACTCTTCAAATCTCCTCTATAGCTAAAGGTGTGGGTATAATTCATATACCCTTATATTTTCATCGTAGTCTTTAATGTTGGGAAGACATGATGATAGGTGATGCATAGCCAAGGTGTAGATTAAATATGAAGACATGTAGAATTTCTTGAATCCCTTACTTGAATTCAACCATGAGACAAGCTCATCACATGTGATTTTGACCCTGTCAATTTTTAGTCCCTTGACACATATGGCTTGCACTAGGAAGAAGCGATGCTCAATGAAATCTAGAATTTCTTCCTTTCCTTTCAATCTGAGTAGTAATGTTAGGATGTCAACGATCTCTATTTTCAAATTGGTCCAAAAAAGAGTTTTTAGCATTTTTCTCTTCTTTGAATAAGGTGTTTGGAACCAAGTCCTCTCCATATCTTCTCTTCTTAATGTTTTCTTTTCATTAAACATGGATGTGGAGGAGCTGAAGTCAATATCACAGTATTCCTCCTTCACTAGCATGTCAGATGTAGACTGAATTAAATCCTTGTTTATCGAGAGAACAATAGGCTGATTAGGAAGCAAGATTTTCTTTGTCTCCAAATTATATCTTTCTATGCATTCTTTAACTAGCTCTGGAGCTTGTACAACCATGGGAAATCCAACAACTTCCACCAATCCACTATCTTTCAATTTTTGGGTAATTAAGTGGATGGGCTGAGAATTAGGCCTTCTTTGAAGGTCACCTAAGTCATAGATGTTAGAAACAATAGTCCACCAAGATAACTGAGAGGGGGGTGAATTAGTTATTTAATAATTAAAACATTTATCCACCTTAAATAATCTTATCTATTCAACCAAAGTAAACAACAACCATAACAAGATGCACATAAACAATTACACCAGATATGTTAACTAGGGAAACCCTTGATCAGAGGGAAAACCCTAGTGGGAATGATCTTTATCAGTTTCCTCCCCAATAGTATCATCTTTTTCTTTGTCATCATCATTGTTATATCTTTATCATCATGTTTACCCTCTAAAGGGTCAACTTCTTCTTGTTTCACAGTGGTCAACCCATAGATTAGTTTCCATATTTGGGTTGATTTCTTGACCACATCTTCAATATTATTTTGAAGAATGTTGAAGGCTCTATATTTAGGTGTAAACCTAATAGCATATCTTTTGACATCCTTAGCAATTTGTCCCTTTGTTAGCTATGGCATCACTTGAGCCAATGTTGTTTCTCTAATCTATTTCTCCAAATTTAAATAATAATGCCACTTTTGTTCAACAATATCATATAAAATTTTTGGTATTGTATTGGCAAACTCAAGTGGAGTGTTCTTAAACTTAGACATCATAGCATATAATGCCTCTTCTATTGATTCTTCTCTTCTTTTCCCAATTTATCAAAATCAATGTGTTTCAAACTAGATAAGTCTACATTGCTTTTCGTAATGTCCCCTTTCTAGCATTCATAGCATGATGTTGTCATTAGCCTATTTCCCCATAGTCCCATAGGCTAACTAGGACATTAAAGGGGCTTAGAGGCCATTTGGCCTAGACAATTTCAGTTGCAGGTCTTTCTGAGGGGTTCTGAGGCAACTTTGGGCATACTTACTATTTATAGTAAGTCATCTTGGACATGGCCGAACATTCAGTCACAGTGGTATGTCGATGGCAATTGTTTAAAATTGACAGGAAGACTTATTTATCATTGATAAGATTTGTTATGCATTGATAAAGCCATTTTATAAAGTTAAATTTAAATATTTAAATTTATTAATGCATAGACTATAGTTTGTGGGAAATATTTAAATTAAAAGTGTTCCCTTTATTTTTATAACACATTGGAGACATAAGGTACATAAAGGGAGTTATGTTTTATCCCACATTGAGAAAATGAAGGATTGAGCTCTTGTGAGAACACTATAAAAGAAATGGAAGAGCTTTTTTTTTTGTATGCTTGGATGAAGATTAATGTTATGTTGTTGGATATCTGATTATCGAGCTTGGAGGACGGAATCCCTCTTTGCTAGCATTCTCTTCGCTGTTGGAAGACACAGTCAGGAGGATCAAGGGTGTTTTCACTTCAGGAAACACACTAGGTTTCATTTGGGGCGTTTGCATAAAGAAGTTTACGAGGTGCAGATCTGAAGTTAGTTATTGCTATAGTGCCACATGAACAATATTTTGCTACAGTCGGCATGAATAGTATTTTTCTACAGTCGGAATGAATAGTATTTTGCTATAGTATGGCGTGAACAGTGTTGGTATCAAGTTTACTTATTTTTCTAGCTGATTAGAAGTTTGGAGGGCTAGCCGACTACATCTGCAAAATACTACGGCAACTAATTCCAGGTTTCTTCTGTCAAATTTTGATATTTTTGCATAATAATTGTTGAATACAAGTCTGAATAGTTGTTGCAGCCTTTAAGGTAGCTGTAAGTGCACATCTACATTTAAAAATCACCCTTTATTAGCAGATTGAAAGAGTTTCCAGATTTTTCATATACTATTGAATGTGTGCCAAGTGTTTGTGAAAATGTTATGATGTGTATTATGCATTTTAATGTCACTTCATAGTTGTTCGTAAATCTACTCATTGGAAAGCAATTTATTGAGGAAATTAGCTTTATGAGTTTGCATACAAAGTGTCTGACAATATTCCTTAAGTTAAATTTCTGCAAGTCAAAGTTCAAATCAAGGGAGGATATTACACTTTTGATATTTTCACACAAATTTTCAAGATCAGACAGGGGATTGTGAATTACCACTTTAAATTGGTTATTCTCATTTGATTATGTCCTTTCTTCATTTGAATTAGGTTGTGCAACATATTTTCTTCTTTATTTCTTTTGCGCTTGGCCACCTTGCTCTATTTTCTTGGACTTCTCCTTAACCTTTTGAGTTTTTTCTCGAGTGTTGGTTCTGGTGGTAGGGGTTGTGGGCTTGGTTGGGATAGGTTTCAAAATTTTCTTTGCCTTTGCCACTGGTTGTGCCTTAGCCTTTCTCTTCTTGGACTCAATAGGAGTAGGTGCTTCCTTGGCTTCTTCTCCCTCAACACCTTTAGTTCCCTCCTCTTCCTTATCCTCTCCCATGCCTTGAGTCAATGCAAGAGGTTCTTGTGCTTGTGCTTATTCTTCCTCTTCATCCTCTTCTTCTTCTTCTTCCTCCTCTGCTCCTTCTCCAAGTTTGGCCTTTAGTTTCTTCACTAGCCGATCTTTATTTTTGAGTGTGGAGGTAGTTTTCAACTCCATGGTAATCTTTGACTTTACCATTTCATAGTTGCCAAATATCTTTGCACTTTTATCAATTTCTTTTGCTAGGAGTGTTGTGATGGTTGTTGAGGCTTCATCAACATTAATTCCATACACAAGAGGTCTTAACCATCTCACCCTTGGTGTAGCAACTTGCACAAAGGTGTAATCAGCATCAACAAGAAAACATATGTCATTGTAATGTTGTTCAACCAAAGAAACTAGTATCCTCATTCTTTCTTTCATTGATTTCTTAAAATCCTCAAAGTAACTTGTCATCAATGTTTCAAAAATTTATCTCATCTGCTAATGAACTCATTGATCTACACTGCAATTGACCTATTGGTCATCCAACCTACAGTATCAAAAGAGGGAAATGTATTCTATACATAGAAGAATATGCAGACTAGAATTGAACCAAATTTGCATTGAGTACTCTTGGTCTTCCTAATAGCTTCAAGATTTTCCATTAGTTGTTGTAGTTGTAACTTAGCCAGATCATAAGTATGATCTTTCTTTACAATCTTGTAGCCAACATCCACAATTATGTAGGGTACACTATTCAATCTAGTAGATAGACATAATTTATGAGAGATTACCCTTACAGCAAAGTTTACTAGTGGATCAGTGATGGTATCTATAGTCCTGCCTCTTTTATTCCAAACTGCTCTAGTGTTTTTCTCAATTACTTCATTGGAGTCACTTTTGAGTGTCTTTGGCTGATCTAGGGTTGGATAACTAGTAACCCTATGAATTATTCTTTTGGTGATCTTAATAGGTCCTCCTTCTAGCCATAAAGAACCGTCATGAATTCTGCTTAGAACAATTCTTATCCATTCAGTTTTAAACACATTTGAAAAATCTAGGGCTTGTGTTAAACCCTTTTTCTCAATGATTTTGTATTCCTCCTTTAGAATACCATTCACACACAATATATTGTATGCATCTGTAATCTACATGTCTCCTATACCTCCTATTTTACAATTATAACACTTCCTAACATCTTGTACCATAATAATGTTTGGCGAGATCATTTACAATGCACTAGAAGGATCTTGCTTATAGGCTATGTCATGGATGGGTTTGAAAATGGGTTATTCAACTTGGTTTCTAACAAGTTGAACATTCAAAACTTCTTTGCCTTCAACATTTTTCAAGCTAGATGCCATTATATCAATCTAGGGTTTATGAAAAATAAAATTGTGTAGCTTGGCTTATGATAAATACCTTGTGAAATATGTATATTGGTGTTAGATCATTGCTAAAATTTTCTACAAATGCTTTGGACAAGTTTCAAATTACCTTCTACTCTATTTTTTCTTGCTTGAATTTGAAATCATGAATAATGAGTAGAAATTGATCATGTACCCTTTGAAAACCTTGCATTCAATGCTTAGTGCTTACATAGTTGTAAGCTCAAAATCAACCATTTTCAGAATCATTAAACATCTATTGATATTTCCATCACTTGGAAGCTACTACAATTTTGGAATCAACTAGATAGTTTAGTAGCTCGACATTAACTAGCATTCCACTCGGCACACACAAGAAACTTTTCATGCTCGACAACAACATGAAAATCTTGAAGTTTTAACTTGAATTTTCAACATCTTGCATCTTCATTCATGATAATGTAGTCTCTTCAGTACTATCTCCTTTGGAACTAATGTATGATATTACACTTGAATATCAATCCCACATACCTCTTGATTGCGTAGTTTGATGAGGTGTGATCACTTGACCCATTGAGTGAAGTGATCCCTTCTCCATTTGATGTGCTGTCAACATCTTTCTTTTACCATGTCTTCTTCATCTCATCTCTGATGTGTTCAGCATTTACCTTTCCTTTACCTTTATCAAATTCACAACTTGGTGCCTTTGACCTAGTTGAACAATGCTTACTGATGTGACCAATCCTTAAATAGCTAAAACATGTAGTTTGACTAAACCACATTTTATAGTTGCCACTGAAGTGTGTTCTAATAAAATTCTTGAGAATATGTCCATATTCTTGACAATAGTGATAGCTATATCTTGTATTTTAATCCCAATTATAAAAAATTCCATAGCTTCTTACCTTTGTTGGCTTGTTTGATGACCATATGGATTTGGATCTACATTCAAAGGCTCTATGTCCATACTTTTGACAGTTGTAGCAATATCCTTCAAATCTTTGTTTATGCATGGTCCTAGTTTTGCATTCATGTATCTAATGACTTTTCTTATTTCACTTATGACAATGTGTCATGTTCTTAGGCTTGACATTCTAATTTTTATTCTTGCTTCTGCACATTTTAGCAGTATGTCTTTTCTTTCCACAATTATGAAAAGTAGGTTTGGAGTTCTTACCTTTTGTGTTCCTCTCTTCAGTGACTTTGGATGATCCTCCTGCTTCAGTGCTTGTGTATCCCAATCCTAATGTATCTTTGTTGGATCTAGGGGTTCTCAATAATTTCTCAAAGTATTTGATGGCTTCATTTGGTTTGTTGAGACTTTCAGTAAATTCATTTTCTCTTTCTAGGTCACACTGCAATTGTTCATTCTGCAACTTCAATGTAGTTATCTCAATATCTTTGACATTCAATTCATAGTTGGCATTCATCATTTGACTTAGAGTATCCAATTGTATGTTGAAAATCTTGGTTAATTCTATTGACTTCTCTTCCAATCTATTTGCCAAAACTCTTTTGTCTTCTTCAATCATGACTTTTTCCTCCATGGCTTTCTTCTTTTGTTCAATCACCTCACCTAGTAGTATGACTTGTGATTCTTGCTCTAGCTTTAGATTTTTTATTTCCTTAGCTTGGATTCTATTCTTTTCCATTAGATCTACAACTACTGTATCAAATTCATTGGAGTTACCATCTACAAATAGCTTGGTGGTGTCTATCTCTTTATATAGTGTGTCATTCTTTGCAATCGCAATCTCTTTCCTTCTCTTCAAGGATTTCTTTAGTTCCTCTCTTGCCTCATTCAATTGATGTAGTATGAGATGTATTTCAAGCTCCTAGTTCACAATAGTTTTTCCTAGCTTGTAGACTTCCATTTCAAGATCTTTCCTCTAAGTTGCAAAGCTTCTCTTTCAAAGAACTAGGCTCTGATACCAATTGTTGGAATTACAAGTGGGAAGAGAGTAAACTTTTGAGAGAAGGGGGGGGGGGGGAATGAATTAGGAGTTTAAACTTGGACCCATAAAACTTTCACCATTCATTCAACTTATGCATTAATATACTAAAATAAAATGTAAATCATATGCATCTAAATCATGTAAACATTTAATGAATCACACACATAACACCAGATATGATCACCCAGAAACCCTTCAAGTGAGAAGGTAAAACTAGAGTTCGGATGACACTCACAAATCTTCACTACTGTAGTAATAAAGTGTATCCAATGAAGGTTACAATGATTTGACCATGAATCATGGTCTGCTCTGTGAAAGGCCTGCCATGTTAAAGGCTTAAAAAGATTGTTAAGTCCCACCTTGTTAGAGGATTTCAACACCCTATTAGAAGTGTGTCTAGTTAGAGGACTTCAACTTACAATTAAGTAAGCACTCTATTAAAGGATTTCATATAGCCTATTAGGACAACTCTGTTAAGAGATTTAACTGAAATCACCTGATAAAATGTCTCAGCATAGATCTTGTGATTGGCACTTGCTTACTTGATAACAATCACCTCTACATAATGTCCTTTTTGATCCTTCATGATCTGATGTAACAATGCTATATCCTTCTCTATCCTATATTTTTCTCTAACTGATTATGCAATTCACTCTTACTTCTAAGTCACCTTGAATGCTCTGCAAACTATCTTGTTCACTTTTCCAATTTAATCATTCACCCATCATCCACTGTAAAGAATTTATGGCTTCATCCTCCTTAAGAAGACACTAGTGGCTTAAGCTTAGGTATGAATCTACAGCTGAGATTCATCTATTT
The DNA here is from genome assembly GCA_028749045.1 of Cupressus sempervirens. Lineage (NCBI taxonomy): Eukaryota > Viridiplantae > Streptophyta > Pinopsida > Cupressales > Cupressaceae > Cupressus > Cupressus sempervirens. The sequence continues at coordinate 22,314,695 of CM053790.1, forward strand.
TGCAGCTTAAACCTTCCCATTTTCTGATTGGCTACATGTAATTACATAGGGAATCCAAATATAGATTTGTCCTTATCTTCAAAAGATTGTAATCTATCTTTAAGTCAGCTTAAAAATGGTTTACATAGTTTTTTGTGCCATTACAAACAAATATGTCAAAATTGTGTCACTCGTCATATGAAGTCATTGATGTTTGACATGCACTGTATTTATGTTCTTGATTTGACAACTGCATTATTCAGCATCCACTATTTACTCGGCTCCTAAATCACTCGGCATGGTCTATCTGTTCGACACTTGAGTGACTCGACACTCATTGCAACTTGGCATGGTCTATTATTTACATGTTGTGCTCATCATGTATTACTAGTTCAACATGAACTAAGTAAATGGCTTAAGTGTGTTGATACTTACTTGTCAAAACCAATCTAAGATCAACACTTCTCATTCTACTTTATTTGTTGCTTACAATCATTTGCATTATTCCATACATCCATCATACATGATAGAGGAAAATGTCCTTCCTTTATATTGAATCCATAAAAAAATTCCCTAAGTTGGTTGTTACACCTCAATTAATTATTATAGGATCACATTAAGAACATGTTACACTTAGCGATGACATTAATCTTTCACCTTGCAACTTGAATAGCTTTCTGTACATGCAACATTATGATGAGTGAGCTTAGCCACATCATCACCAACATGTCTTCTTCACATCTTTAACTTCAGCTTTTTAGAATAACAAATCTACTAAGAGATATAACAAGTTTATCAAAACATGCCTCTGTAAACTCTATCTCAAAACAATCTTCACCGAAACTTGCATAACTTATTCCAGACTTAATATCTCATACTTCCAAGATTATTTGTGTATACTAGACACACAGTATAATCTCCCTTTAACCTCACTTCTAAAAGTACTCAATGATCTATCCGTACCAAATTGATCTTTATCGTTGTTCTTCTATCAGATACCATAGAAAATTGTTGTGTTGACATCAATGACAAACATAGTCATGAATGTAACATATCGTCATGATAATGATCTAATCATGTTTCTATGATACTCCCCCATAGGAATATCATCAGCATTCATGCTTCCAACAATGTCCCCCTTAGGCATTGATGGCAACATAGATGAAAAAGATCTAGTTCCAAGAATACCAACTGTAAAAGACTATTAGCCTTTCTTTTCAAATCCTCTTCATCAATTATTCTACCCAATTGATACAACTCAATGTGCTTTACATCAAACTATTTTTCCATCCTATCCTTATCCTATTATACTTCTTTCCAAAAAAAAATTGAACATGTTGTACTTGTTTTTCATGCTTTTTGAACTGGTTTTCCATGTTGTACCTATTTTTCATGTTGTACTTCTCCCCCATTGACATCAATGTTAAAGATTTTAGCAACCATCAAACTCTACAACAACTATTTCTGACTGCTCAAGTGTCCAGAGACATTATTCAAAAACAAGATCCAACAAGAGTCCTAGATGACTCTGTCCATCACAGATACTCCCCCATATAGGAAGCATCAGAATTCAATCCAAACAAACAATAGTGCTCTGTTACACTAGACCAATGCACTCTTGCATCATCTACTCTGATGTAGGAAGGGGCATAACCTCTAGCATACCTTGCAAATACTCAAAAGTTTCTTTGGGAAGAGGCTTAGTGAAAATATCTACAATCTTCTATCTCAACAACATGATTACAATTGTTTGTTGTTGCAACATATTCTACTTCTATTGTACTTTATGACATACATTCCTTCTTTTTGCTTAGCCAAGAAACCAATCTTCCTCCAAGAAAGAAGGCTCCACCACTCGTGCTCTTTCTATCATCCATACTACCTACCCAATCAATATTAGTATAGGCATATAGAGTGAAATCATTAGATCTATCATACCACAATCTGAACTTTGGTGTTCCTTTCAGGTATGTAAATATCCTTTTGACTGCTACATAATGTGTTTCTCTGGGATCAACTCAAAATCTTGCAACAATTCCAACTACATTTGCTACATCCAGCCTTGTGTGAGTTAGATATTACAATCCTCTAATTATAGATTTGTACTTCTTCTACTCAATAGTAGGTGTCTCATCCTTTGTAGATAACTTGTGTCAAGCTACCATAGGTGTTCCAATGGGTTTACATGTTTCCAAACCAAATCTTTTCAGTAATTCTTTCAAATACTTAGTCTGGGAAATAAAGATTCCTTCTTTTTCCTGTATGATTTATAATCCTAGAAAATATTTCATTTCTCCTATCATGCTCATTTCAACTTCGTTCTTCATTTCTTCTACAAACTTGTCACTTTCATTGTCATTTCTACAAATATGATATCAACAAATATTACCAAGATCATTAATCCATCATCAATTTCTTTCCAATATAGATTATTATTTACCATACCTTTGTTATGTCCAAGCTTTGTCAAAAGCTTTTCCACCCTTGCATACCAAGTTTTAGGTGTTTGCTTCAAGCCATACAATGCTTTCTTCAATCTGCATAATATGTCCTTGTCAATTGTCAAAGGACAACCTTCAGGTTGTTCTATGTATACCTCTTCTTCAAGTTATCCATTCAAAAATGCTGACTTGACATCCATCTGATATACTTTGAATTTCTTATATGCTGCATATGCTAAGAATAACCTTACTGCTTCTATTCTTTCCACAGGAGCATAAGTTTCATCATAGTCTATTCCTTCTTGTTGTGAGTAACCTTTACATACTAGTCTTGCCTTTTTCCTTACAAATTTTCCTTGTTCGTTCATCTTGTTCCTAAATACCCATTTAGTTCTTATCACATTCTTATCTGCTAGTTTGGGGACCAATTTCCATGTCTCATTCTTCAATATCTGATCCAATTCTTCTTTCATAGCTTGCTTCCAATAGTCATCTTTACATGCTTCATCTGCATTTTTAGGTTCAACTTGAGATATCAAATGTAGTTCTTCATTGATTCCACTTCTTCTAATCACATCTTTATCTTTACCTCTGATGATCTGCCCAAGTGGATGATTCTTTGTCATATTCTTACTTGAAGTAGGAGTTGTTATCTCAACTCTTGGCTCTGTTGAAAGTTCTAAGATATGTTCCAATCTTAGCTCTCCTTCATTCTGTAAATCATTGTTAGTCTCAAAGAATACTTCATCATTTTGTCTAATAATTCCATAATTATCCTCTTCTTCACAATCATCAATAATAGTTACCAAGGCTATCTCTTCTACTACTTCCTTTTCCTTAGCCAATTTAAGCTTATTATCATAATCATTCAAGAATTTTTCTGTATTTGCTTTAGATTCTTCATCTTCATTAGAAAGTGAACTCTTTCTAATTTTCCTTACTCTCTTAGGGCATGTAGATGAAAAATTATCAAACTCATTACATTTCCAACAAGCAAAAATTTCCATACCTTCTTATTCTCTTTTCATAAGTAGATTAATACCTTCCTCGATCTTCATGTCTTCTTTAGATCTGGATCTCTCTATACTTGTGCCTCTACTCTTTTATGTGCAACAAAAGGATTCTAGATCTAAAAAACCAATGCTCTGATCTCTGCACAAATATGATAACTTATGTGTCAAAATTTCCTTTATCTGACTTAGGACTATCTTTTCTCACTATGATCTCCCAAAGTTGTTAAATTTTATCTTCAAGGACTTGATGCTTCAATACCAATTGTTAGAAACAATAGTCCACCAAGATAACTGAGAGGGGGGGTGAATCGGCTATCCAATAATTAAAACATTTATCCACCTTAAATAATCTTCTCCATTCAACCAAAGTAAACAACAACCATAACAAGATACACATAGACAATTACACTAGATATGTTAACTAGGGAAACCCTTGATTAGAGGGAAAACCCTTGTGGGAATGATGCCCACAAGATGATGTACTAATATAAATATTCCTTGTTAGAGGATGGACCCCATTAGGAGTCTATTACAACATTTAGTACATACAAGTCCCTGTTAGGAGACTTTAAATCCTTGTTAGAAGATTCCAACCCTATTAGGAGTTGTAGAAGACAGAAGGACCCACTGTCTAAATAGCTTCTGGAGCAAGATCATTAAACTCACTATCCAATTGATCTCTCAACTATTCCTTGTAGAATAATTATATGTATTGAACTTTAATTTCTTTCCTCTATCCTGTCAACTAGACCAATCACTGTCAAACCTTATAGACTAGGTCATAAACCTTCGATCTAAATGTCAAACTTTGGATCACACAATAAAACCTCGACAATGAGGTTTCCTTCACTTTCGCTCTGCTCTACTTATCTTCACATTTCACTCTTTTTGTTGCTTATAATCATTCGTAGTACTCCATACATCCATCATACGTGATAAAGGAAAATGTCCTTCATTTATATTAAATCCATAAAATAATTCCCTGAGTCGGTTGTTACACCTTCTCAATTAATTATTAAAGGACCACATTAAGAACATGTTACACTTAGTGATAACACTAATCTTTCTACTTTCAACTTTAATAAATTTTCATATACGTAACATTTTGACAAGAGAGCTTAGCCATGTCATCACCATCATGTCTTCTTCACATCTTTAACTTTGGCTTCTCAGAATAACAAATCTACTAAGAGATATAACAATTTTACTAGAACATGCCTCTGTAAACTCTATCTCAAAATAGTCTTCACCAAAACTTGCATAACTTCTTCTAGACTTAACATCTTATGCTTCCAAGGTTAGTTTCATATACTAGACACGATATAATCTCCCTTTAACCTCACTACTAAAATTACTCAATGATTTTTCCGTACTGACTTGATCTTTACTATTGTTCTTCTATCAGATACCATAGAAAATTTCCATGTTGACATCAATGAAAAACACAGTCATGAATGTAACATATCATCATGATAATGATCTAGTCATGTTTCTATAGTACTCCCCTATAGGAATATCATCAAGATTCATGCTTCCAATAGTAGAACTTGAATGAAGTATCAGTAAGATCCTTTAATTCACTTTCAAAGCCTATACATTTATCATATCCTACTACTCTAATTGTCATTTGCTATGATTTAAAAGAGGATGCAATGATAGATAAATAACCATTTAAAACAACGAGGAAACAATTTTGAGATAATTCTGATGAAATAGATGCAGAAATCCAAACATTGGCACCACACAAATGAAATTAAGCACAACCAATGATCATAATGATAGGATTTACAATAAATTTGATGATCAAAGGCTATTTAAAACTTTCCATTTCTTTTCACATAAAGATTTATAAATCCAAAAGCTATGCTACTTCACTTGAAGTGGATTAGTATTATGAAAAGCCACTTACCGAAACAAGGGTTTTTAGTTTAATGCAAAGTACCTTATTTACTTCAAGATCCAGAATAAGGATTCATATGATAACTCAATATGTATGCAGGAGAGAGCATAGATCCATTTTTTTGTAAGATTATCTTTCCTTTGACTCAATATCATAGTGAGAGGAATGGTCCTTTGATACCTTAGGCACTTTATTTCCTATTTCTCCACATTGAGCATTCAACACTTGATTTTCTTTATGTCAGGGTTGTACCTCTACAACTGACTTTATCGAAAGCATCTTTTGCGTATCTCCATAGAATATTCTCATATTATAGTCACTTAGCTCTTTATCTTTTTTAAAAATCTTTAGAGAAGTAGACTTTTCTATTCCTTAGAATAGAAATATCATCTAAGAGCAATGCTTTCCAAGGGAAGAAACATTCTAAAGCATTTTTCCCCTTGTTTTGATCATATATATTGGGATGAGATTTAGATTGTGGATTCACCATTACAAGCTCAGAATAATTCTTTTCAGCATCACTCCTAGGTCTTGTTAATGCATAAAAACTTTGAATAGAGCACAAACCATGATGGCTTTGAAAACAAAATAGAACACTTTCATTTCCATCGAAGAGCAACTAAAAACCTGCATACCCATTCCTCTCCATAGAAATTAATTTTTACCTCAGAATTATGACTTGAGACCTTCTTAGCTCTAACTTGCACTTTTCTAGATCTTTACCTTGTATGTCAAGAAACTGTACATCTATTAATACTATTTAGACTTTTTTCCTTAGTTACATGCTTGATGAACTTCACCAAGGGGAAAGCTAGCTAAATTATTCAAAATCCAAAGGAAACAAGAATGTTGGTGTGAGATAGAAGTTAGGGAAAAAAGGAGATCTCACCTCTCGTCGAGGAAATTCTTAAAACATATCCCAACCAAACCTAAATCACCTTAATGCTGAATGCATTGAAATGGCAAGAAACTCACATTGAGGAACAGGGGATGGTAAAGAAAGGGAGGTCCAAAAAAGATGCAAAGTGGGAGTTTGGGAACTTAATGAGAAGTGAGTTACCTAAAGGCTACCTTGACGAGAAATCTTGAACAAAATATTAATGAATACCAATAACTATAGACTCACATGGGAAACCTGAAAGTTGGTAACAAAGATAAAGCTCAAGAGCAAATTTTAGAAGTGAAAAGGTACTATAACGCTACTAGCCTTGAGTTTTTTGAGGATGAGTATAAGACCAAGATTGTTTTCAATGCAATCAGTAGTCCAAAAATTTTGATACACATTCAAAGATGCTTCATCAGAAGACATTGTGAGATAAGAATTTTGAATCGAAGAGGCATTGTTGGAACTGGACAACAAGCTTGAGGATTTTGCAGAAACAAATAGAAGTAAGCAACCACCAACAAATAGTAAATAATAAGTATGATGCTTTAGATTTAACAAAATCCAGTGAAGTGGTGGATATAATAGAGAAATTCAATAATAAGCATCCAAACATTATTTTGGTATAGAGGGAAAGAAAACATAGATGATGGAAATTCAATTTTGACACTTGATATTTTTTTTGAATTTTTGGGTCCTATCACCAAGGTGCATAGGTGCACTGATAATTTTGAACAAGTAGTGCATCGATAGTTAACTATTAGTTGCTATATTAGAGCATTCCATGCATTAGAAGCACATTTTGATGGTAGTTCAACTCCCAAAAATGTCTAAAGAAGGTCAAGCTTCCAATTTTAGAGCTTCTAGAGACTTTCAGATCATCTGACAACTTCTATCTTCTTATGTCCTTATTCTTTCATTATTTTATGTCATGTAAAGGCTCATGCACTCATTGATGGATATAACCAAGGGTGGAGACCTACTTGGCACCATTTAGAGAGTCAATTTGTATATAATTAGATTTGTTTTATTAGTTTTTAGCATGAGTTTGCATTTAAAGAGCTCTCACTCCTAATACAAAAGGAGGAGATGATTTCTTATAAATACATGGATATAATATGTACTCTAGGCCGTTATTTTGATGCAATAATATATATTATTAGTGCTCTCATTCTGAGTATAGTGATTCTTTTTGCAGTGTGTTATTTTTGTGAATGCATGTTCATGAATAACAATGGAACCAATGGTTTTATTATGTTGTTATAATTGTGCAATCTTTTAGTTCTGGTGTTTTCCTTGTGTTAATGAATTTTGTTGTTGTGGTGAATTGGACAAAAGGGTCATCTTTGTTCTTGCATAGTCTTTTATCTTGTGTGAGCACACTTTTTGTGGCCTCACGATTTGATAAAATGGGAAACATCTTTCAATTATTATCAAAGTTCGCATCGAAGATTGCATTAGTGGAGTTGAGGAAGTGTTGCTCCTAATTTCATTGCTTTCCTACTAGATCCTTTTGATAATTTAATTAACAGATGTGTTGTTACTTTGGCTTATGTCCATTAGGAATTTCCCTTTCAGTCATTTTTTTAAATCTCTTGCTACCTTATCTTTGTATTTTTATTTCAAACATTTGGTTAAAATAGGAATTCATATAGTTGCATCAACAAACTACATTCATCATAAAATAGAAAATAAAAAATATCTCTTTTTCGGTTACGTTTCAAACAACAATACATTGTGCATATTGGTTAGAACCAACAAAGGCTCCTCATGATCATACACATTTATCTTCAATTGAGTTGCCTAGTAGGTTGAAAAACCCACCCAAAACCTTGGAGTTGGTCCTTGATCACCTTTTCAAGAGAGAGATTCAAAATAGTTTATGTCATTTAGCATCATGCAAAATGATAACTTAATAAAAGTGACACTAGAAGGAGGGCCCCAAAACCATTAAAAAAAAAAGCACCCAAGTTTTAGTTTGAAAATTCTACAGTTTTTGGATATTTAGAAAATTTTCTAAGTCTATCACTATCAAAAGGTCCAGAATCAACATAAATTGGAAGATCCTGATCTACAATCTCCATTTCAATGAGCTTTAAGGTCTTCACCCAGTGGACACAAGTTTCTAGAACTCAGTTATTTTCACAAGCCTCACAGTGATAAGGGGATACTCAAAATTCTTCCACTTCCAATCCGAATCTCGACATCTTCATTTCCACCTTTGAACCTACCTCCACCTATTGTTCCACCTAATCCTCCACCAATGGCCTTCTTTGCAAATGTGGTAGATTCACCAATTAGCTTGCAATGTGGACTCAATGACCTTCCCAAGAACCTTGAGAAATTCTGCCCAAGATTCATTTATGGAGAAATACTGATAGCTAAGGATCATATCAAGGTTTTCAAAGAAATATGCAATAAAAAATATATTCAACAAGAGAATGTGGTCCTTTTTTTATTCTCATACACATTGGGAGAAGTTACATTTAACTGGTATGTGAATTTACCACTAGGATGCATCTAGAATAGGGCAACCTTTACAAAAATTGTTCCTAGATTAGTTCAATACATTCATCAACCTAGTTGTGATACACCATTAGCTTATATCAATAAAAAGAGACCCAACGAAGACCTTTTCACATTTCAATCACCACTTTCACATGGCGTTCTACAAGTTGGAAATGCCCTATACCATACCAGTTGAAGCTGCAATCCAGATTTATCTTAATGTTATGAACCACCTCACTGCTATCTTCCTAAGGAGATTGCCTATTACACATATTGATACCTTTGACAAAGTCTTCAAAGAAGCAATTACCTTTACTAAACATGGCAATCCCAATGTGGGTGGTCCTAACTCAAGCTAGTACAACATTACCGACATTTCCTACTAGAGCACAAGTAATGCCTAGTCAATTTATTCCACTAGCTCCAATTCACCTACAACATGCACCAGTTGTGCCAGTTCTAGCCATAGCCTACCTAGGATATGAACCTCCAAAAGCTACTTTCTTTGAGGCAAAAACATCTACTAAGGTAGAAAATAATGTTACAATTGAGTTAGTTCAAATGAAGAAGACCATGTCTCATATAAATAATGAGTTGACCTGTTTGAGGTTGTCACAAGGGTAGAACAATAACTTCCAGAGAATGAATGTAGGCCCTTACAACAATAACTATGGCCAAAATTACAACAAAATTTTTAACAGAAATTATAATGTAGGGAACAATTTCAATCCTCCAGATCACATATCTTTAGTTTGAATCTTGTCTCATGTTCATGTTGATTATGATCTTCTGTGATATATGTACAAGGTGCATATTGTCCAGTTGCAATCTGTTTTAGATTTATGTGTTGATATGCTTTGCTTGTGATTCAAGCAGTCATGTAAATGCTTAGTTCATTATCATAGGGTTGCAAATTTTATGAAGGAATAGGTTGAGAATGAGATTTAGAAAGATACAGATGTCTGATTCACAAGGTGAATGGATAGATTTGGAAGTCCTAATACATGAAATGTCTCAATGATTTCCAAGGATGTATATTAGTGATTTGTGGAATTGCCCAACAAAACAAGGCATTGATCAACTACAGGATTGATGCATTGTGTTGTTCATGTCTTGGTTATGCTAAATTCAATTATAATCAAAATCCTTTTCCTTTTCTGTTTAGGAGCTAAAAAGAGTTGCCTTCACTTAGCTTATCTAGTTCATATGTCATGATTCTAGTTATTTAATGTTTATGTTGTTTGTATAAGTTTTAGAAGATTAAGGGTATTATATGCTTTGTTACATTCATGTGTATGTTTTAGCATTGGTACCATATGAATGAATCTAAGGTACACCCACCTAGGTTTTGTCGAGCTTGAAGTAGAAGAAGGGTATTGCCTTATAGTTGGCCTCGATGTTTGAATGGGTATGTTGTAGATGGGAAGTAGCTACTCCTAGATGTATTATGTTATTATCATTGGGTTTTTGAAGTACATTTTAAAACACCAACAAAACCTATGACTGATGGAATTCCTCCTGTATTACAACCAACACCTCCAGATCCAAGAGTGAATAACAATCTAGCACGTACTAGAGCACCTTATTCTGGACAAAAAAATTAGAGCCAAGGAAATATACCTACAATACTGAAGAATCCAACTTGGACAACTGAAAAGTATAGTGCAATTGAAGATTTAAAAAGGACAAAGACCAATATTTTTATGTTTGATATGCTACAAAGCTACCCTAATCAAAGGGAAGCACTGTTAAGACTCTTGATCATACAAAGGAAACACCTAATGCAGGCCCTCAAATTATAGTTTCACAAGTTAACACTTTTGAGGCTATGTCTATGATATATAAAGACAAGGTTGAAGTGTCTCCTTTCTTGCATAGTCTTTATTTTTTTGGAATAAACCTTCACAATTGTCTCATAGATTCAAGAGCTTCTTGCAATGTCATGCCATTTTTGATAGCTGAGAGGTTGGGAGTTACTCTATAGCCTACCAATCAAATAGTGATTCAACTTGACAAAACAAAAGTAAAATTCATTGGGGTATTGCAAGATGTTCGAATATAGTTGACTACAGACCCTTGAATTCAAGACATCATAGGCATACATGTGGTGGAAGTTCTGGAAACATACAACTTCCTATCAAGTAGAGAATGGACCATATGCCTAAGAGGATGATTCTCAACTAATTTTACCCAACTATGGTTACTTTGGAAAGGATTGAATAATCAAACCAAGATAGAAATTGGGCCAAACAATTGAAGACAATGATCATAGAGTATAATGCACTGAATGAAGAAGCATTTCTTCAATTAGGCTTAGGTTCTTATAAGGTAATGGCTCTAGATATAACTTCAATTGGAAAATCAGATGATTTGAATAGACAATCAATACCCTACCCCAAGAGAACAGATCATGATTCAATTCATAGAAAACATGGTTGTGAATTTGCAATGCTTAGGAGAAGAAGCAGACCCAAATATTTTGCTCCTTCCAAAGTAAGTCATTAGGAATTTGAGTGCTCACATTGCCAAGAAGTAGTTGCAAAGGGTATTAACTCAGATAATGCACCTAAAAAATGGTCAAACTCCAAGTGAGATACATAAGGAAAATTCAAGTCCCACATGCATATATGAAGTTGTATATCCAATTTGGGAATTCTTTATATTGTTGGAAAGGTCTTTCAATGCTCTTTCCAGTGATGCTGGTTATTTTTCTAGATCAAGTTCTAGTTACATCATATTCAATTTTTTGCTTTGTTTCATTTTAGTGAATATCTTGGTTGTTTCAAGTTTGACAATCATTTTTGTTGCTTTAGATGATTTATCTTGGGCTATACTTTCTGTTGTATCAGGCTTATGTCTCTTTTGATCTTTGTTGATATCATTTTGTAACATTTTATGCAAACACACTAAGATAAAGTGTCACTCTATTATATTTTGGAATCTTGTACATCTTTATGTCTTGTTATACTCGTGCTATAATATAAAGTGTCATAGGGGATTGCATATTGGCCATATTCGGAAACTTCCTTTTTCAAGTGAGTGTTCCTTCCACAACATTAACTTCACAATGTCATTATAGCTATTTGTACTTCTTCTACACTCTTATTGTTTCTAGTTCTTCTTTCTACATGAGATTATGCATTCAGTTTTAGTGGGGGAGGTTATGTTGGTTATATTGCTCTCTTGGTTTGATAGAGTGAGCTATGTATTTAGTATTTGTTCCTATGTACTAGGTGGATGCAATGGTTGGATACCTATGCATTTTGGTGAGATGGATCCGTTACCATAAATTCTCTTTTCTTCCTATTTTTTGGAGGCCATGAAGATATCTTCCATCTTCTATTGATTAGATCTTTGGACTTAGTCTTCTCTACCTGGTCATGTTCTATTCAATGGAGGTTCTTCATATCAATAGCTTGACAATGTTTGAAACTTCATGATTTAGTGGTGTTCATCATCATCATCTTTTTGTTCCTATCTTCTGGGACATTCTTTCCATCTCTTCTTGGAGTAGGGTTTTTCCATGTGATTTTATCTCTTTCTCCTTTTTACAAAGATTTGGTTGTAATTGGTTACCTTATTACGCTTTGTTGTCAGGACCCAGTTTTGCTTTCAATAGTAGTTTCTAGGTTTTTAGCTACTCCCTAAGTTTATCATAAGAGGAAGGGGGGGTGTTAGAGTAATAAGATATTACATTATTAGCTAAACATTAGGCATATAATTAATAATTCTTTTATTAATTATTATCATGTAACCTAGGATATTTTACCTTATGGCTTTTTTCCATTTAGGTTTTATCTTTCTCCTTTGATAAGGACAATAATTGTAAATCTTTTCATCCTCTCTTTATGCATTTTACTCTTTGAGAGTGATTTGTTTGATCTTAATTCTTCTCTTTTGAGAGCAATTTTTCTGGTCTTCATTCTTCTCTTGTGAAAAGCTTTTGCATGTAGGTTTCTTGGGTTCAAAAGATTTGTATTTCTCAAATCTAATAGTAATTGATGCATGATTGCATTAGTCCAATATGATCAAAGCACTATCTTTATCTATTTTGGATGCTTGATGCTTCTCCTATGGGGGAGTATCTGTATTTGAACTAAGTGATTGATGACTCTTGATAAAGGTATTTAAATAGTATTTTTGGACACTTATACACCACATCAAATGAATTTTCAAGTTAAACTTTCTTTTAGATTATTTTAGAAATGATTATTGTTGTCATAATTGCACCTTTATCATTTATGTCAACGAGGGAAAGTAATACATGAAAAACCTTTTTAGAGCTCATGGGGGAGAGATTATCATGAAGGAAAGATATACATTATTTATCAATGAGGCAGATTATAACATGAAAAATCTTTAAAGCATGTCTATAAGAAAGATTTATATTTACATTCATGAGCAACATGAATGGGGGAGTAAAGGCAAATGAGGAAGAAATATATTTTGGTATTCATGGCACTTTGATGTGTTGTGATAAATGCCAAAGGGGGAGATTGTTGGCATGAATTCTTATGGGAGATTATATGAAATGTTTTGGAGATGATTGAGTGCTTGTGAGTTGCATTCATGACTTGGTTTTTCATTGATGTCCACATATCAAGATTTTGATGAATATTGTCAGAGCTGTAGAGGAATATTTATTTTGTGCAATTAGAGGATTGTGAGTTATGTTATACAGAGTTATATTAGAATTCAGGAACATGTTATGATGTTGTGGCTAATGTCAAAGAAATAATTATGAAGACTAAATAGAGTTGTGTGAAGTTTCCTGGTGACATCTTTTAAAGGAGGTCACATGAAACAAAATATTGGTAATTGACTTGTATACTTTTATAGAGGTCAAATTTTGTTTAGTGGGATTGGATGTTGGTTGAAGACATGCTTGTAATTCTATGGTTAACATAGAAAAATAAGATGATAATTCGGTGAAGACTTGTGAAGGATAATGTGCGAATTATTCTTTGGAGGTCGATTGAGTTTTATAATAGATGTAATTTGTATTGTAACATATGGAGCCAAATTTTAATATCTTATGGTTGTCCTATATTATTCATTGTACATTGGGAAAGCCTCAAGTACAACTCAATTAGTTAATAGGACTTAGTATAAAGGAAATATGTTTCCTTGGTTGTATTGAATAAAAAATGATCACCATCGTTGTAATGTCCATGATTTTTAATAAAACATTTTAATTAGGTTAATTAATTAAATGGTCCTAAAAATTAAATAATATCACAACAACTTTTTTAATTAATAAAGGGACTAAATAATAAAATAATAATTAAAGTTTGTGTCTAGGTTCTATTTGTAATCCTTTGGAAAGCTTCTCCAAAGCCCTTTATAAGGCCAATTTGTAGGTTATTTTAGGCGTACAATTTTGGATTATTTTATTGTATTGCAAATTCCTATTGGAGTTCAACATTGTTTTCCATTTTGGAAGTAGAAGATCTTCTCTACTTGGCCGATTCGGTTTCAATGGGGTTCAACCTTCACCCTATTCTGATTCTCTATATTACTTTCCTTTAGATTTGGCACATCTGGAGCGTCATCTTTGTTTGAGAATATATTTCTATGTTTTGAAGATAAATTGCATACATCTTTATCCTTGGCTTACATATCACTATTTGACAAGTTTCCTATAAGTATTTGACATTGAGTTGAATCACACCTATCATGTATCATGGGTCTCACACTAACTCCCATTTCTAGCTTTAACAAGTCCATTTGAATCTAAATTTTCCCCAAAACAATACTTTCCATCCATCTCCAACACTTGTACGACTAACCTAGCATCAACGTATGACTAATAGCCATATGAGGTCCCCTTTGGACCGAGATTTTCCTTTGGACCAAGATAGCCTTCAAACAAAGATCCCCTTTGGACTAAGGTTTTCCTTTGGACTGAGATAGCCTTCAGAGCAAGATAACCTTCAATTTGAGATTACCTTTGGACCTAGATAGCCTTTGGGCCGAGATAGCCTTTGGATAGAGATCCCCTTTAGACCAAGATTTTCTAAGACAAGCTTTAGGCCGAGATAGCCTTTGGGTTAAGATTTCCTTCAGACCAAGAATACCTTAAGACAGAGATCTCCTTTAGGCTAAAATCACCTTTAGAATAAGATTGCCTTTAGATAGAGATCACCTTTAGTTTGAGATTTCCTTCTAGACATTACAATGGTATTAGAGTTGGTGATTCTACTACCCTATTGGGAGAATTGAAAGTTTGGACCTGGATCACACTATAATACCCACTGATGCCATATGGTCTCTAGGTGATTGGAAGGCACATTTGTTGGTGGAATAATCCAAAACTACTTTTGCATGGAAAATATTATATGGTCAAGTGCAAGATGATAAATATAAGGGGTTTGGTGACATCATTTGCCACCAAGAAAGAATCTATTTGGTACCCAAGTCCAAGATGAACGAAAGTATATCCAGGGGGAAGATAATTGCGCAAATATTGTTGAACCAACACTCGATGATCAACCAAGTGAAAGTATGGTTTCTATCAATGACCCTCTGAATAAGAAGGCTCTATAAGTAGTTTTCAACTTCCAAGTGATGCATACTTGACCAGTGATTATTTGTAGGAGAAATCTTTACAGTTGGTTGAATATTGTAAGAATTTTCCTAAGGGAAAAATTCACCCAAGAACTAAGAACTCAAACACAAGCACATAGTAGACCAAAAATAGATATGATCAATTAATCAGAGTATGTCCAAATACATTGCTCTGTTCAGAATGTGATGTTCAACACACTAGGAGTGCCTGTATATAAAGGCCTCTCAAGAAGCACCTAGACTGTCTCTAGAAACAACTAGAAGATAAGAAAACTAAGCACCTTATCCAACATTCTAGATGGATGGATAAGAATGACAAAGTGTCATATGTGTGTAGAAGATTCTTGTGTTGTAGACATGTGCTTAAAAGAGGTGCAGACCCCTATGATGTCATCAAGACAACTCACAAGAGTGCACAAACACCTAAGTGTCTCACAAATAAAATAATGCATTAACCTAAGTAAACTTAAGTAAGTGTAATAAGTAAATACTTATTTACACCAACACCCCCCCTTAAGTGCAACTTAGGGGAATGCCCTTAAGCTTATGAACTAGGATGAAGATGCATAATGGGTCCCGACTACTAGGCCATGTTAGGTACCCATGTACATAATGAAAATGCAATCTCTCATAAATCGGGGAAAGAGGGAAAACCTCATGGGAAAAACCCTCCCCCAAAAAGAGAGATAAAAGGGATGCATGGATGGATGGAGTAATCAAGACCCCCCCATTACGACATACATCCAGTATATACAAGAAAGAATGGAGAAGGAAAAAACCTCCTATGAGGAAAAAGTCCTCCCCAAAAAAGAGAAGGAGACAAGGTAATCCCCCCTCCTTAAAAGTAGTGTGTCAATCAGTGAAGAATGCTCCTATTTAGAAGCTAATCCATGACCTTTGGACAATGTTCTTGCCCTTTGGAAGAAACAATGGCAAGGGTACTTGTGAGATGTGTCCCCTGGATGGAGAAGGAATCTTTATGATGACTAGTATCTCTAAAACCTGTTCAAAAGTCCCTGTGTCAATACTGATGATGGCTTCCTCCAAAACTACTGAAGAGAGGTGCAGATCGAACAAGGAGTGTGGTAGAACCTTCTTCAGGAAACCAACAGTCTTCTCAAATGTGAAAGAGATCTCCTACAAATGTTGTACATAAGAATCCACAATCACACCAATCTGGAAGGATTGATCATGTAGAGCATGGAGTTGAGGGTCAGAGTGGGCCCTCACAACAACTGTAGAAGACTCCTTAGTAAAGAGAAGCAAGAAATCATCATAAAAGTCTCCCATATCTACTGTGTGTGACTCTAAGAACAGAGCTAAAATGTCTAGCAAGAAATCATCACCTGGAAGACCATGAGTACCCTGCAGTGCTGAAGTACATGAATCTATCACTGCGGAAAAGGATGGAATATCTGCCTCAAAAAGAAGATGAATGTCATCAAGAATATCTCCCACATCTTCAATGTGAAACTCCACGAACAACTGTGCAATGTCTAAGAGAAAGTCTTCACATGAAGGTAGAGTAGGAAGACATAAAGTATCCTGCTGCACTGATTTCGAAGCATTCGTGGCTGAAATAGGATCAGTAGGAGCAACAGGAGTTGGGGGTGTGATCTCATTTGAGGTTGAAGAAACCATAGCTGGAGTTACTGGATGTAGAAATTCCACTGGAGATGGAGGATCACATGGATCTCCATATGCTTCCCAAATAGACCACCAAATATCACAAGGAAAATGTGCCAATCTAAGAGGACCAAAAGATTCCCTACTCATACTTTTATGTAAAAATTGATTAAGCTTGATAATATATGTCCAATCAAAATGTGGTGGCATTGAATAGAGATAAGGAAGCAATCTTGGATGTTCTCTTAGATGATCAATTATCAAAGTCCTCCATTTATAATAGTTCCTTGTTATCAATTGTGGTCTAATACCAAACTGACAAATCTGACAAGACTCCATGAGATCAATCAATGAACCCCCAAAGAATCAAAGAACCCCCCTTGAAAAAGATGATGTTGGCACTTGAAAGCCACTTGCCAATTTAGGGCCTATTTTTGAAAGTAGTATTTCTATCTATAGAACCTATAATGTGATTGCAGATTTGGAAAGTAGACAAAAAAAAATGCACTTTCAAAAAAAAAAAAACCTTATTTGGAGTCTAGACGAGCCTATACCAAGCATTTCAAGTGGCAAAATTTGAGATTTTGGAGTTGTAGAAAAATTCAAAAACAGAGATCTCAAACCACCTACAGCAATGTGTAGATCATGAAATCCTACCCCAAAACAAAAAAAATTGCTCGCATAAAGGAGTCTATATGAGGAAGATATCGCTGTTTGAAAGTCGTTGATGCTGTTATTTTTTTGAATCGCCGTCGCACCTCCAAAAAATAAATGGCTCTAGATTTTGCCTCAGATGTCCAATTTGGATGAAACAAAATCTGATTTGGGGGTTTTTGGACCTTCTGAATGTGATGCAAATATCAGATTTGCACCAACAAGCTTCAATCTTCACTTGCAAAAAATCTCTCCTATGGCCCCATGGCCAAAAAATTTCCAAAAAACAATGTAGATCCGAAAAAATAACAAAGATGCAAATGAAAAAAAGTAGATCTGAGAATTAAATGTACAGATCTAAAATGATCATACCAATTTTGCAAATCGGTCCTTCAAGTGCTGGTTTGCAAAAAAAATTGCCTCACAATCGACTTTGGCCTAGGGTAGGTAGCTTTGTAGCCAATTTTCACTGATTCAACATTCTGGACGTAATGGCGAGGTCAGATCTGGCTCTAGACGCTCCCAATTTTTGCAATACTCCAGATTCGGGCTAAGGTGTTGAAGCAAGCATGGTCTCGAAATGGCTATGTAATGAGAAAATCTCCAAGTTGCTCTAATACCATGTAAAAATTTGCCTAAGGGCAAAATTCACCCAGGAACTGAGAACTCAGACACAAGCACACAGTAGACCAAAAATGGATATGACCAATTAATCAGAGTATGTCCATTGAATACATTGCTCTATTTAGAATGTGATGTTCAACACACTAGGAGTGCCTGTATATAAGGGCCTCTCAAGAAGCACCTAGAATGTCTCTAGAAACAACTAGAAGATGAGACAACTAAGCACCTTATCCAACATTCTAAATGAATGGATAAGAATGACAAAGTGTCATATGTGTGTAGAAGATTCTTGTGTTGTAGACAACATGTGCTTAAAAGAGGTGTAGACCCCTATGATGTCATCAAGACAACTCACAAGAGTGCACAAACTCCTAAGTGTCTCACAAATAAAATAATGCAAAATAATTAAATAATGCATTAACCTAAGTAAACTTAAGTAAGTGTAATAAGTAAATACTTATTTACACCAACAAATATGTAGTTTACCCTTTGGTCTGACACAAGGCACACATGATTGCTACCTCTTTGTGTGATGACCACCCTCATGGAAACCACAAGTTGTATCTGAGCTCTGAGATCCTTACAAAAATTTATGAGCATGACGATACGAAGGATTTGGATATGATCATAAAGGTGTCTCAATTGGATCCCAATGACTCTAGGCATTTCCATATTTATATAAGAATGATGCAGTGAAAGCTTGATGGATATTTACTTTTCTTGCCTACATCCAAGTGCATGTAAGTGATCATGATGCGGCATGGAGACTTCAACAGATACAACTATCAATTTCTATGCTTAGTTTGGGATCCTGACGCTATAGTGGACATACTATTTGATGATGGATTGCTTGAGGGAAAGCAAATTTTGGGTGGTAAGGATTTGTAATGTCCACAATATTAAATAAAATATTTTAATTAGGTCAAGTAGTTAAATGGTCCTAACAATTAAATAATATCACAAGGACTTATTTAATTAACAAAGGGACCAAATAATAATTAAAGTTTGTTGGTCGAGGTTCTATTGCAATCCTTCTAGAAGCTTCCTCGAAATCCTTTATAAGGTTACTTTGTAGGTTGTTGTTGTAGGATTTGAGCAAATAAGCCAATCAAATCCACAAAGCCTTCGAATCCCTGCATGCAAAAACCTGTCACAGAAGAAAAAGACGAGAAGAGGCAAGGGTTTGCTAAAAAATGGAGATAGAAGAAAAGTTGCTCTCAAATGAAAAATGCATAAGAGATAATGAAATAAGTACAAGTCTCAACCTTATAAAGGTGAGATAGAAACCCTAAACTAAAAAGCTAGGTTGCACATTATTAATTAATAATTAATTAATAATGCACCTACAAGATAGCTTAAGCAAAATAGAGTAATAGGCAACTTAACTAATTAAATCAAAGTGATTTAATTAATAAGTGCAAACAAATAATTACTCTAACACCCCCCCTTAAGCGAAGCTCAGGAGGTAAGCTAACCTAGCACAGCTATGAAAGCAAGAAAATTGGGTCCTAGCAACAAGGCCTGATCAGGTACCCAATCACAACATAATCTCTATAAAGAGGAGAAATAGAGAAAACCACATGGGAAAAAACCTACTCCAAAAAGAGATAGCAAAGAATGTTCCAGAAGAAGGAACAAAGAGATCAGAAGAGAATCACTGAAGCATGAAGAACCGCAAAACTCTGTCAAAATGTTGATCTATAGAACCTCCATGGAAATAGAAGGCACGAACCGAGCGTGTCTATATGGTAGATGATCCATCTTACCGAAATGCATAGGTAGCCAGCCATTGCAATCGCCTAGTATGTAGGATCAGGTACTAAATACATAGGTCACACCAACGAACCATCAACTAAAGAAGCATAGAACAACAATATAACCTCCCCTTAAGGTAGGTGAGGTGACAGGCAGCTGAAAAGGTGGGCCAAAAAAATCTCCTACAACACAGGAACCATACACATCGAGAGTGAGGTATAGACACCAATAAAGGCACGTGTCATCGACACTGCATGAGGCAAAAGAGAGAGAGGGCCTATAAACGACAAACAACTATCCCCCCCATGGCACTTTATAAAATAGTGCGAGTACAACGAATCACAATGATGAAAAGGATCCCGAAACGCAAGAGTGGCACTTTATCTTAGTGCGTTGCATAAAGATGCTTACAATGAATATCAACAATGATCAGAAAAAACATAAGGTTGAAACAACAAAAGGTAAAGCTCAAAACGAAGCAACTGAAGCAACAAAATTGATCCTCAGACCTGAAACAATCAAGACATCCACCAGAATGCTAAAACGCAAAAGACTGAATAAGATGTGCCTGGAACAGAATCTGAAACAACAACCAGCATCACTGGAAAGAGTACAGAAAGAGCTTTCTAGCGATATAAAGAAGTCCAAAAATGGAGATCGGATGCTCAAGATACGCCTCCCGGAGTGCAAAACAGAACATCCGGCTTTGACTACCAAAACAAGCAACCAAACTGCAGAAAAACATAAAAAAGCCTGTACCATCATCTCCATCTCGGAACCAGCTTTTTGGCGCATTTTTCAGATGGAAAAAATACGTCCGTATGCTCGAGTTACGGAAGAAAAACCTCCAGGGCCTCTGAAAATGCATGAAAAAATTATTTTTTTAATAAAAAAATAATAAAAAAATTAAAAAAATCCCACCACCCCCGCACCACTGGTGGAGCGGAGGCTGGGCGGTGGTTGGGCAGAGGGAGGGCTGAGCGCGGCGGGGCCGCGGCGGGCTGCTGGCGGACTGCCAGCGGTAACTGCTAGCGGTGGCCGTCAGCGGTGACCGCTAGCGGCTCCACTGCGGGTTGCTAACCGTCGCGGTTAAAAACCACGCAAAATATTTTTTGCGATTTTTTTGATTTTTTCGCCTCGGAGTGCGTGCAGAGGGCCGTACGGCTCAGCAAGTAAAAAAAAATTTGCCTCCCAGATCAATGTTGTCCAAATCGGACAAATTTTATATCAAAACGGGGGTTTTGACGTCTTCTGAATCCATCCGTGAGGTCTGTTTGGCCTCAAACTGCTCTGAAAATCAGTGACCCCCCTATTTTCTCAAAAAAAGTCTAAAAAAAAAACACCAGATCTGATCCGCCAAACCCTTGTTCTCCCTTTTTCTTGAAACACTGAACAAGCTACAACAGATCTGGCTCTGATACCATGTAAGATTTGAGCAAATAAACCAATCAAATCCACAAAGCCTTCGAATCCCTACATGCAAAAACTTGTCACAGAAGAAAAAGACGAGAAGAGGCAAGGGTTTGCTAAAAAATGGAGATAGAAGAAAAGTTTCTCTCAAATGAAAAATGCATAAGAGATAATGAAATAAGTACAAGTCTCAACCTTATAAAGGTGAGATAGAAACCCTAAACTAAAAAGCTAGGTTGCACATTATTAATTAATAATTAATTAATAATGCACCTACAAGATAGCTTAAGCAAAATAGAGTAATAGGCAACTTAATTAATTAAATCAAAGTGATTTAATTAATAAGTGC
Source organism: Cupressus sempervirens (assembly GCA_028749045.1). Lineage (NCBI taxonomy): Eukaryota > Viridiplantae > Streptophyta > Pinopsida > Cupressales > Cupressaceae > Cupressus > Cupressus sempervirens. The sequence continues at coordinate 22,336,404 of CM053790.1, forward strand.
AAACAAATAATTACTCTAACAGTTGTCGGCATGCAATTCTGGATTATTTTATTGTACTACAAATTCCTATTGTAGTTCAATATCGTTTTCCATTTTAGATGTGGAAGATCTTTCCTACCTGGCTAGTTCAGTTTTGGTGGGATTAAACCCTCACCCTATCCCAATTCTCTATATTACCTTTCTTCATCTGACACATCTTGAGTGCCATCTTTGTCTAAGAATATATTTCTATGTTTTGGCGACAAACTACATACATCTTTCTTGTTATATTATAAATCACTATTTGGCAAATTTCATATAAGTGATTGGCGTTGAGTTGAATCACATTTATCAACTATCATGTGCCTCATACTAACTCCCATTTCTAGCTTCGATAGGTCCATTTGAATTCATATTTTCTCTGGACGCAACACTTTTTGTCCATCTCCAGTTCCTGTATGACTGATAGCTACTTGAGGTCCCCTTCGGACCAAGATCCCCTTCAGACCAAGATTTGCCTTCAGATCAAGTTCCCCTTCAGACCGAGATTTGCCTTTGGACCGAGATAGCCTTCGGACCGAGACAACCTTCAGATTGAGATTAGCTTTGGACTGAGATAGCCTTTGGAATGAGATAGCCTTTAGATCGAGATTTGCTTGAGATAACCTTTAGGTCGAGATAGCCTTCAGGCTGAGATTGCTGGCAGACTGAGATAGCCTTCAAGTCAATATTATGTTTAGACCAAGATTACCTTCAAAGTTGATATTATGTTTAGACTGAGATTACCTTCGGAGAGAGATCACCTTTGGGCCAAGATCACCTTTGGATCGAGATTTCCTTTAGACATAGATGACCTACAAATAGAGATTGCCTTTGGGACATTACATTCTTATTTATAATAAACACAATGATCTAATTAAGAATTCTCAATCTCAAACTCAACACACATTTTTAAATTTATGGTACTACATCCTACAAAGATTTTATTTTAGACCGAGATCCCCTTTAGACCAAGATTTGCCTTTGGACCGAGATAGCCTTCTGGTCGAGACAACCTTCAGATCAAGATTAGCTTTGAGCTGAGATAGCCTTCAGACTGAGATCCACATGAGATAACCTTTAGGTTGAGATAGCCTTTGGGTCAAGATTACCCACAGAATGAGATAACCTTCAAGTCAAGATTACGTTTGAACCTAGATTACCTTTGAACCTAGATTACCCTTGGAGAAAGATCACCTTCGGATCGAGATCGCCTTTGGACCTAGATGACCTTCAAACCGAGATCACCTTTGGGACATTACATTCGTATTTATAATGAACACAATAATCTAATTAAGAATTCTCAATCTCAAACTCAACACATATTTTTTAAGTTTATGGTACCACATCCTAAGACTAATTGAAGTCATTCAAATATTTCTTCAATTCACAAGCCAAATCACTTTTATATTTTACCACATAGTACATTTGTGCAAGAAGAGAAAATTAACACTACTTTCAAAAGTCTTCCTCGTGTAGATGAAGTTTTGAGCAATGATGTTTATCCTTATCTTAAAATTTACCTCGCCCATAAGGATATCTTAGTGCAAGAGGACAATATCATAAACAACTTCCTTAATGCCACTGTACCTTCCATATATGACCTCCCTTCTAAAGATGAAACAACAATGAATTACATTTGTCCATCTCCCAGAGTTTGCACTACTCATGAGGACACCTTTAAGAAAGACAACAATATCATTACCACTTTTTTTGATGCACTCTCTCCTAAAGAAAAAGCTTAAGTGAACATAAAGTCTAATTGAGGTTAAGTCAATGCTATTCATATTCCTAGTTACATGAAGCCTAAAATGGCTATCTACCTTGCCCCTCAACATAATTGGTTAGTGGATTCATGTCCACTATTATCAACCGATGGACATTCCCATTCTTTCTAAGCCCACTTGTACTCTTGCAACAACATGACAATAATGCTATTAATGGTTGATACATTTTTTACATCGAGGTTCCTTCATCTAATTAACTTCAAATATTTTATTTGTTTTAGTACTAACATCATTTAACAATTTTTATGTGTATTTATACGATCTTATGTTCAAAGACTTGTTCATCCCTCAAAACTAGTGTCATCCTACCCCTTGATATGAGAGATGCTTTAATCTTTGTATTTCTAATTTGTTTATTGTAGATTGAATTAAAATTATATACTATTCTAGAACTTATCTTTGAATACAATATTCGAGATAGAGAATTCAAATATTTTTAAATCAATAGTCAACCACCATGTCTTATCTCTACATTTTTCCACAATATGTAAACTAATAGTCAATTAAAAAATTCAAACATAGATTAGAGTGCTTAAAGGTCTTTGAAACCAAGGGCGTTCTGGGGAAACCAAGGCGCATCGTCAAAACTATCTGCGGACCTTCGCAGACGGGGAATATTTTGAAATGTATTCCCGGTGATACGGGAATCCTTCACGTCGTATGTATATACGGTCACTTTAGTCGTATACAGACGGAGAATACAAAAACATGGCGTAAAAATAGAAAACGTCTTGGCTCCCAGAGGCATGTGCTCAGATACACTCTGCGGCGTAGCTTCATATATTTTCCTCCGTCTGCAGTTTTGTTTTGTTTCAGTGTTATATTTTCCATCTCTATTAATTTCTTTATCAAACCATCTATTCTCTATATCATTTCTGTAATCAAATATGATTTTGGCCGCGCCAAATTCTTTCCTAACTGTAAACAGCATTTCTCAGCGACGTCTTTCCTTTAAAAATAATTCGCACACATTGCAGTCATTTAACAGACTTGATCGTATTTCAAACTATAAATCTTCGTGTTCTGCTCTGTCGATCAACACCATTTGTTGGAGAAAGCGAAGTATGCATTGTTTTCCCACTTCTTCTCATATATAATTAATGAACTTTTGTTGTATTTATTTCTTCTTTCCATTAAATGACTGTTTTTATTTGCCTGTTAAAATTTTCAAATTATTTCTGAATTCTTTTTCTATTGTCAGTAAAAGCATCTGCTGATTTCAGGGATATTGTTTGTAACAAAAATAAAAATACGTTGTGAATTGTTTTGTCAAATCTTAAAGAGGAATATGTTTTTTATTGACAGGAATTTTGTTGGACTCATTATTATATTTGCATATTTTATGGTCCTTTAGCAATTGTTGACGAAATTGGGATATGTATATTGATACTTACTGAATACATGTTCTGCATTTTTCTCGACTCTAAAACTCTTTTCTATTTCTAGGGTTTCTGTAGGACTTTTTATATACGTGAATGTTTCTAATTTGTTTTTCAATTGTCGGTGAAATTGGGCTATACTTTGTTAAGGCAGAAATCTTTAATGATACTTAGGTCTGTTGTCTAAAATATCAGTCAGTGTGAGCGTTCTGTTTGATTTTTAATATACTTCGGTTGATTCAGGATGAGATTTTTCTTCACTTGTTTATCTTGAACCTATTTTTTTTCTTCCTAAAATTGGAATAGAATGTAAGCTTTTTATAATTAAAGACACCAAGACCTGGCGCTCTGGTCTACTTTTTACACTCTTCCTGATGTAAATAGGAGCTTTATCTAAAGACAGATCCACTCTATTTTAAGCACCATTTTTTCTAAATATATCCATCTCTTTTTAGCTTTCAAATTGCTTTTAAGATTTATGCTCTCAACTAAGCGCTGTTTGTTCATGAAGGGATACATTTGTTATAAGTAGCAAAAGTTTCCTTTTACCAAGTTTGGTTGGCCAGTTTTTCATTGCCATATGATCGCCTATGTATACAAAGGAAAAACAAAGTGAGCCACCTTTGATCTAAGCGTGAACAACATGTTTCCATCAAGAGGAAACTATCATTATATAAAGTGCATGCCTTAAACTAGATCCGCCAATTTCAACATTCAGTCAGATGACACTAGTAGAAGTGTCCCTAAAAATACAACAATTTCTGACTTTGATGAGCAAATTTGTCTTTATAGTAGTGCTCTGGTGCAGAAGCACCTAGCCATGAAGATGTCTTATAAGGTCAAATTTCATTTGTCTTTGTTTGTAACGTTTCATTGATGATTAGTAAGGTCCTAAAGACTATTTGGATATCAACAAACCAATTTGTAAGGCTTTAAGAGCCTTTTTGTTCCAAGAGACTTATAAAGTTTTGACAAGGTCAACTGTGGTCAAAGTATGCAAGATGTTCCAAAAGGGCTGCAATAGTTGTAATTGGTCACATGTTGTCCATTTTGACATGTTTAGAGTGTCCCTAGGGGATTCGGCAAATTTTGGTAAGTTTTGTCAAAAATGCAAAAAGTTGTAACACTTGCAAAGTTGCAAGGATGTAATGGTTCGGTCCTAGAGTTGGTTAGTGAGTTAGGGAGGTTGCAAATAGGCGATAAAGCTAATGTTTGGTGGAGATCAAGTGAGTGGACAGGTTTGGAGGAGGTTTGACAAGGAACATCTATCAAACCCTCAAACTGTCACATAGTTTTGAGTGGTCTGTAATTGTTACAGAGCCATCGAGGCTCATAGTTGATGTAATTTTCATATGTAAGCATTTTTGGATGATAGATTAATGAATTAGCTTTCTGATGAATTCTTTTGCAACCATTTCCCTGAAGTTTTGTTCAAGTTTTAATGTATTTTGTAAAAACTGTCAAAACCCTCTTCTAGGGTGATCAGAGAGCATAGAAATTGTACATCTTTCAATTTGAATGGTGGAAAAATCTGATCTTTGGTGAAACAAAAGTTCTTAAATGTATTTTAACATAGCAAAGTGGCAGGTCGAAAGAATGTGGATTCTTAGGGTTTCTACATTGCCCTAGACCTGTGTTTGTGTTACTAATTGTGTGTGGCAGGCACAGTCAAGAGTTCAATGCTTTTGCCTATTGAAATATGGACTCGTAATGGTGTGAAGAGATTAATATGGTCTTAAGAAACGTTGGAATCCTTCATAGTGTTTGGGATATGCTTAAGAATGAAGTTTTGAACCTCTTTTGGGTCACTATTTTGTTACAGAAATATGTGACTGTCATGGTTAAGAAATCTGATTAAGAAGTGTCTTTATGTTCCAACCAAGGATTGTTGAAACCCTGTTATGGTAGACATGTTGTAATGAGAACATATGAACCTTGACTAGAGTCTTAAAGTTACTTTAAACATGTATTGTTATGGAGAAAGATCGTTACTGCCTTGGAATAGACTGATTGACAGTTATTAACGAGACACTGCATTAGAACATCATATGACAAAGACCTGATACATTGCCAAGAATTTCGACAAGTGTTGTGAGAACTTTAGATCTTTTTTTTCCTGATTTTATGACAGTCAGCCTAGTAGGCCAAGGCATTCCTTACAATATTGGTGTTTGGGTTCTTGAAAGTTCAAACAAATAGCTATGTTAATACTATTTAGCCTTTTGCAAGGAAAGGGTACATTTGTCAGGAACTTAAGACATTGTTTGCCTGAGATAAATATTTGTACTGTAGTCCTTTTTGTGATTGCATGCTAAGAATGAAAAATTTATGCAGGATGATCCTGTTGCTTGTTTTCAATGGAATAGTAATGAGACAGTCTATTGACTCTACATAGCAATTGAACAGCACATTTCTCTCTTTCCAGGTTTTGTGAGAGCATCATTAACTGGCAGCAATGACCAGCTAGATGGAGAATCATCGCTTGTTGTCTGCTTTGGAGAGATGCTGATTGATTTTGTCCCCACAGTTGGAGGACTATCACTAGCTGAAGCACCTGCCTTCAAAAAGGCTCCAGGGGGTGCACCTGCAAATGTTGCCGTTGCTATAGCTAGACTTGGTGGCTCGTCTGCATTTATTGGGAAGGTACTGAGCAGTTCTGCAAATTTTTCACTAAATAAACATAGATTAGTTGAACTCTTAACAATTCGTTGAATAATTGGGCATTGTATTTACCCCAATGTAAAATATGTTTCCACTCACCCTGTCTCATGTATTACTTGGTGTTTATGCCAAGCAAAGAATAACCACTGCAGCTAACATCAGCTGTTATAGTGTAGCTATAGTAATAATCCTTAGGGAAACCAACAAGTATTAGCTCCATCTAGCATTTGCAATTGGTTGTGGAAAAGAGTAAATAGAAGTTAGTATCTGGAGCTTATATTTTGAGCCAAGATTTAGCTGCAGGTTACTTGGTTTGGTCAGATTGCAGTAAATACCACCAAATCTCACATTTATCTTGTTGTTCATTGAGATTTTCTGATTGCTTATCAAATATTTTGCTTGATTTGATGATACTTACTTTCCAGTACTCATTACTTTTTCTACTATGTTTTATGTCTTTGCTGACCCAGCTTTAATGCATAATTCATAAAATTTTCTTTTCCATTGGTTGTTCCCATTTGGCTGTTGTATTTTTCCATCCACATCTATGGGCATGCTCATTAGAAGATGGATCCCAGCGTACAGGTTTTAGAAATGCACCAGATTCCTATATTTGCATTGCATTCCATTCCATAGGATGTTCGCAGAAGCAGTGCAACAATTTCTACTTCTTTTTATTTTGGAAATATTGCCTTATCATTTTTTGGAGGGTATCTGTCTAGTTTTGTAGCTTATGAGTCTGAAATCCTTTACTAAACTTACTTGGTGGTCCCTACATGCCCCAGTCTGACTAAATTTACCAGTTCTTGTGGTCATTTGGTTAACTGTTCTATGATCTCTCATCAGCCTATTGTGGTCCACGGCTCTTGTAGCTCATGGAGTTGCATTTTGAAAAAGACAACAAGTTTGAGTGAAGTATCCTAAGTCTGCAATACAAGAAAACTATGCAAAAGCACATTATGCTTGGAAAGGAGCAGCTATCAATCATATATCCAGATAAACCGATTGTGTACAACTGAGAACAAAAAAAGCACCTTGGCCTACCCAATGGTCATCCTTGTTGGAAAGTGTGGAAGGAGCAGCAATATTTGGATTGAATGGAGCTTCAAAGCTATGTCTGATCTTCTGATTTCTACTGCTGTTCTCTTAATACTGATGGAATGTCTTTTCCACTCTCAGACTGTAGGTCGCAGGCAAGTAGTGACATTCCTGATCATGCAAATATATTAATAATATTAATCACAAAATATAGAAAATGATTATAGATTCAATCACAATGTGATTTCTGTTGTTGGGCTTATTATTAGTTATGTCAATTCAAGCTTCTGCTGGAAACGTAATTATTATTCTTCACACGATTACAGTGCTCAGCGCTGTTTGCTCAATCTGATTAACTACATTTCATCAATAGAATATTGCAGATGCAAATTATCAACACAGAACAGACAGGAATGAGGCGCTAAGATTGGCTACTGTATTCTCCAGACATTATAGATATATCATTGATTACACAAATTTGTCTTCAATTGAAGATTTGACAAATTTGGGTGAACTTGATAGACTAGCGAGGATCATGCCCCTTTGAAACTGCAACTGAGAAGAACGATTCCAATTTGGAATTGCAAATACCAAAAAAGAGATAGACGATTGATGATAATTACAAATGCTTTACAAAAGCTGAATAAGTATGAGGCTCACACCTTTATTGACAAGCAAGTTGGCCCATATACAATTCAAATTAGTGGCTCAAAAGAAGACTCGCAAATGCGAACAAGCTCATGAGTTACAAATAAGTCAGGCAAAGTTCGCCACAATTTACATATAGGACTGTCCTAAGGATGGGCCAAAATAAGGTGACATGACATGTGACTCCCCATTCTTAACCTAGCAATGGAACACTTATGTGGTCAAGGGGTGGCAAAACGTGGAGCACTTCTAGTTAGTAGAGGATAGATTGTAGTTAAATATACATTGCAGTTAGATAGTTGATTTAATAAAATGTATCCAGGGAAAATTGTGAAGTCTTATAAATAAGACAATTTTCCTAATGGCACCAAAAGATATAAAGATGATACAATCAGTATAGCGTAGCAGACGATTGTACATATCATGATAACAATCATCATGAGATATGATATGGAGATTCATACATCGATCATAAAGGGAGAAGATCAATCGTGTGTGGAGACGTCATTATCAAGAGTAAGGAAGTATATGCAAGAGATGGACACATCAATATCATGAAGAGGGACCTCCACTATTTTTTGGCAAAGCAATAAGGATTTCAACTTAGTGATGTCTATTGGAATATTATTTTCGACGAAATTCTATCAAGTCTTTTACTGAACATATTCCTTTGTTTGGAAATATGGAGTAGGGAATCATTCAAAACAAGATAAGCATAAAAGAATTGCTAGGAATACCAAGTCTTGCACCATCAGAAGGACAAAAACCCTCTTTTATTCAAATCCAAGATCAAATAAAATAGGATTGGGAAGTAGGTGATCTACAAACATAAATGTCCTTCAAAAGAGTACCTTGACTTGAGGATGAAATATATGCTCCGGAGAGGTGACATGGAAGGATTCTTAGAAACGAAAAGGAAAGTTGGTAGGCTAAGTATCCCCTACTTTGAAGGGTCAACAAAAATGATGGCTAGAGCATGGGTGCAACAGCTTAATACTTACTTTCAACTAAACTCCATGACAAGAAGAAGCTATAAAATATGCAACCTTCTAGTTGAATGGAGTAGCCCACGAGTGTTAGCATCAGGGGATGATAATCATGGGGCAGTCCAAAATCACTTCTTATGTAGAATTCACTGAAATGTTGAATGAAAGGTTTTTTACAACAAGGATCTTGAATTGCATTTCAAGGAGCTGACCCAAGTCAAACACAAAGGGAAGAATATATCATCGAGCTCCAAAGAATCTCAGTATTGGTTGCAAACATATTCGAGTGACGCTTGGTCATATTCTTCTTGGAGGTCTACAAGACCCTCTGAGAGGATGAGTAAAGGCACCAATTCCTCTTTCCCTACAAGAGGCCGTCAAAAGGGGAAGAAATATGGATTTTGAATCAACCAAAAGAAAGCCCTACAGTATGGAAACCCTTGCTCCAAAAGAGCCTTATGCACCACTTTACAAAGAACCTTTTGCAAGACCTAAACTTGACTTTGAAACAAGACAAGAACTCAAGAGCAGAAATTATGTGTCACTTGTAACTTGTAAGGAACCTTGGGTTCCTGGGCATCATTGTAAAGGAAAGGAAAAATTCACTAAATCGATGTAAGACCTAACAATGAAGATAAGGAGGGCTTGAACAATGATACAAACTTAGAAGGGAAGCATCCAACATAGGATAAGAGAGAAGGGTTTTTAGTAAGCTTAGGACCTTTTTACAACAAATTCCAAATTTAAGGGCAGATTGATGGGGAAGACATAATAGTACTCTTAGATAGCGGCTCTACACACAACTTCATTAGCCAAAAATGGGTCAATGATGATTGCATACCTGAACACAAACGTAAGGGAATTAACACAAGATTAGAAAATGGAGCATCCATGATTCCATATGCATGACACTATAACCCCTATGCTTACCCTAAAGATGAAAACTACTTTTACACAAACAAATTTCACATCCTCAATCTAGGAAGTATTGAATTGATCCTTGGACTCCCTTGGATGAAACAAATCGGGCCTTTTAAATAGGATATCAACCAACAAAATTTCAAATTCAAATATCACAGGAAGAAAGACATCTTATATGGGCTAAAAGCTTGATAAAGCCTTATCTAGTGAAGTTTCACAATGTTCTTACTCACTAAGGAACACGCTAAACAAAATGAGCCAAGGCAATGCCTTCTCTAGACTTAAGGAGATCCTCTTCCTGCAAAACAAAGAAACACCACATTAACCAAGAAGTGAGATAATAAAAAATAAATGTGGGACATTTAGAATATGCCTCAATTGCAAGAAGCTATTGGTGAGATTTGAAAGGTCAAATACTTGTGGGAAAGCATTTTAAAGGAGGGGAGACTGTGATATCTTGATATTTTTGAAATGTAAATGAATGAAAATGTCCCCATTTTTGCCCCCATTTGAGTTTGAGGGATTAGCCTATTATTGTGATCCTTGTAGGCTAATTATCGTGGATAGAGGGTCTTTTGAGGCAGAGGCTTGGCTATGGGAGGGTCCTGTCTTCTTCACGATTTAGTATGTTCCAGTTTGGTCTTCCTTTGACTTAGATTGGACTTTGTTTGGGCTTAGTTTCATGCACCTGCTATTTATGGCAAGTTTAGTGATGATTGAGAGGGACCCTTTCTAATTTTGGAAAATGCATTTGGCCACATAGGGAAATAATAGGAGTGACTCCTGTTTCAGACGACATATTTAGAGGACAAGTATTTTGGGAGTTATTATTATTTTAGTGGCCAAATTATTATTAAATCATTAAATGACTTCTTATAAAGTTATAACTTAACTTTATAATCTCACTTAAGTTGAGGGTTGAGTTATCATTGGAAGGGGCTATTTATTAATTAATTATAAGCCTAAGTCAAGTATTTAAAAGTTGAAGCCTCTTAAGTGAAAAGCGTCTTCATGAAGCCACGTGCTAGAAAAGTTATTTAATAAAAGAATTTAATGGAAGCTTCTAATTATGGTGTGTTGGTGAAGCCAAGTGCATTATAAAAGGTGGCTTCATGAAGCAAATAGATCATCCAATTGTCGATTTTGCTTTTGTTGTTTCTTGTGAGGGTTGTTGAGGTTGATTCAATTCCATTCCTGATGTATAGTGGTTTGAACTGAGTTTGGTGGTGCTTCCTCTTACTGTGGCTACTGTGGCTGAGGAGCAGTTGATAACTAAATAATTCGGTGACTGAAAAATTTGAGTTGGTGCCCAATTTAATCTGCTGTCTGGTGTTGTATTTGGGCCTGCAATAGGTGATCTCATTCTGAGGAAATTTGGTAATTATACTCCTGTTATTGTGTGATATTTGCTGAAGGGTTTGGTGTTGTGAAATTCTGTTCTTTGTGTGCCCAGTATATCTGCTTTGCACATGCTCTTTTTCTGCAATTTAATGGTCATACCATCTGCATTCAAGACGCCAAACAATTCCCTGCTTAGGCATTGATTTACTGAGGCATTTGGGGAGTGTTCAATAGCTGCTCGATTTGGGTTTGGCTGAGTAATTTTGATCTGCAATTTGGTTGCTGTTAGAAGTTGACACTGAGTGCTGTAAATTCTTGCCTGCTGTATGCATGAATGTCTCGGGTTTGGGCATGTGAACTCCTGCATTTTGAATGCCGCATGGTGACATGAGGATTGGCAGTCGTATTCTTTACTACAAAACTCCCAGGTTATCAGTCATTTGAATATCGTGCTCTACAATTTGTACCAGGTCTGGAAATGATATTGTAACTACTGTTACATGAGTTGATATTGTTATTACTGTTTTACATGAGTTGGGAATAAAATATTTGGCTTTCTGGGTTCTGGAAAAATATCTTGTGCATTCAAAATCTAGAAAGTTGGGATTGTTCAAATATTATTATGAATTGCATGATTAGTCTTATCCTAAACTTGGTGATTGCTAAAGCACAAAGATAAATCAGTAAATTCAATTTGAAAGGTTGCATGCAAACTGTTGGATAAAATGCCTGTGAGCTGAAACACTAAAAACTTAGATGCATAATAGGGTAGCCTATTACAAGGGTATTAGAGCTTGCTTGCCAAGTGTTTGACAAAATGTCAAACCACTGATTAGTAAAGTAAATTGGTGTTGATCTAAGCTATAACGGTATAACCGACAAAGGTTATTACAATGAATAGGCAAGGAGAAAAGAACATATCTTGTCTTTGTATATAATCTGCATTATTATATAGATTAGAAATGATCTTGTGGTAGATGGAGCTTGGCACTCGCTAAGACATCCATGGACCATGTAGACACCTTAGCTTTGATGATATCTACAAGTGACCTAGCCTGATCGCTTGTAGATATCACCACAACTAGTGAGCTATATGATGGACTGATGGCTTGATGATCGATTTTGGCAACCATCAATATGTGATCACCATCATGCTGTGCACTACATTGAGATTTCATATGCAATGCCATCAATGTACATGCAGCCATCCATGACATGCCATCATATACATATGCATAACGTACTACATCATACATAGACATACAATGGATATACAACCCATGTTATAAATAGATACATCCATCCTGATTTAATTGCATGATCATCTCATTATATCATTGCATCATGTCATAATCACTATCACTGCATAATCCCATCTGCATTACATTATAGCAGATCCATATATCATGGCATTATCCCTCAACAATATATATATATCATTGCATTATCATATCATGTGTATACACCTTGCATAATCATTATTAGCTGATCCATCAAATATCGTACATTTGTTTACTTAGCCGATTTGCATAATCGAGCTAGCGATTAACAATAGTTAACATCATATGAGTAATGGTGGTTCACCATAATAATCATATTGGTTATTGCAATGAACAATAACGACCTTTCATTTGTTAATTGAGATGGGAGGTGGCCATTCCATCATGCCTCTTCACTTAGCTGATAATGAGTATTTATGGATATTGTATCACTGCATTATAAGATAAGATAAATTTATTAATGTCCAACAAGAGGTCATAAGGGCGTAAGGGATTGGAAATACAACAAGGCAACAATCAATAGCGAGAGAACAAGCGAGAAAGAAAGTAAAGAATAGAACAAGGAAATGATAAATATTCCTCACAGACAATTAGTAGTCTAGAACCAAAGGTTATGGTCTGGGATGAGGGAGCGCCCCAGACCGTCTCAGAGAATCATCGGCGATGGGAGGATGCTGCCGAGTGTGTCCTGTATGAGGCCTCACAGATTTGGTATGACTTGAAGGAGGGTTGAGCGACTGCTTTGTCTCTCGAGCAAGAGTCACAAAAGTGAAGGAGGAGGCGATGAGCTGGTCTGAAGTTTGTCTTGATGGGAATTGAAGCTACAAAGTGTGATCACGAAATCGACTGCTCTCTTGGAGCTGAAGTGCAAGACATCGTTGGTCAGCGTATCTGAAAAATGAAGAAAGGGATCAACACTCTCTGAAAAAATAGTGAAATCGCCCTCTAATTTCATAGTAGATGGGACAACGAAAAACAAAATGGGTCTCGGATTCCACCTCCCGAAGGGGGTAGAGGCAACAACTCCTCTCTATCAATTTGGTAATTAGTCTGTATGCGTAACCGATGGGAACCCACTCTAAAAGACCCCAAAGAGATGCTAAGGGCATGATTCCTGTGACAAGTGAGGTACCAAGGGTGCACAATGATCCCGTCTGGGATATACATGTAGTGCTCAGAGTAGGAAGCCATCTTTGGATGGATCCCTCCCGGGGGGTTACTCCATGTCGTGATAATATGCTATTTGTAGATATCGAGCTTGATGTGCTCATTCATCTCCTGCTGGGAGAGAAGGAGGTGATTAGGGGCATTAAGGGAGAACTAAAACGGGGAAGATGATCCATCGCAATCCCAATCAAACCAAGAAGAGTAGAGACCTGAGCAAACCGACAACAAGCTCTACCAGTGGGATCAGAGCCCGTCATCGCCTTAGAGGAGCAATAGGCGAGGTAAGAGTATCTCCGATGACCCTTAGTAAAGTTTGCGAAGCTCCGAAGTCGATGTAGAAACCAAACCAAATCAAAGATGGTCCCAAGTCTAAAAGGATGAGCCTCAAATAATGCCAAAATGATACTGTGGGGGATGCACTGATGGCATCTAATAATGTGCCAAAGAAGGAGGGTCTGGACTCTCTCATCCAATGCCTAATCAAAATCCAAGAGAGAGGCCCTCCACACAATAGAGCCGCAGAGGACGGTCAACCCAACCAAAGATTCTAAGAGGGTGTCTTGGTTGTGGTATCTTGGAAGTGATGTTTGATGCATTGTCTTTCAAGCATAACTAGGGAACCGAGTTCCATCTTGACCCAAGGTTGCATGAAAGGTCCTGTACTAAAATGAGGGTCAAAGAACTTAAGCCCTAGGAAGGTATGGAAGGATGTGATCTCAACCTCCTCGCCTTGAAAGTAAAAATGAAGATGTGAGGTCTTCAAGTGATTGATGACCATTTCCTCGGTCTTGCCTAGGTTCACCACTAACTGCTATGAGTTACAAAAGGCAACAAACCCATCAAGAAGTCGCTAGATTCCCTCCGGAGAAGAAGCCATAAAAACCACATCATTGAAAAATTGTATAATGAAGATCAAAACTTGGTAAAGTAGTAACTGTCACCAGGGATCGAGAAGTCCCAAAGGCAAGCCTCAAGCTCGTTGATGTAAATACGAGAGTGGAGGAGAGATGAAAGCCTTGCTTTACTCTGATGGTGCTCTGAATAGGATTTGATAATCCCTATGGAGTCCTAAATTTTCCAAAAACACTCGCATATAATCTCATAATAGTCGTCAAAAGAGTCTCAGTGATTGCAATGTCCCTAGGTCTGTGAAAAGAGCCGCTCAAGGGACAAAGCTTTGTGAAAGTCTAGAAAGTAGGAATAGACTTTCACTGAGCAGTGCCAAGCCTCCTCAATGATAGTCTACAGGGTTAGGATTTGGTCTATGGTTTGATACTCTATCTGAAAGCTAGCTTATCCCCTAGCCTGACAGTGATGCCAATCAAGCTCCCTAGATAAGATAGTGTTTAGCACAGTGACATAGAGTCTGGCAAACGTATGCCCAACCATAATGGTCATGTAGTTGCTGGGGTCTAAGATTGACCTTATCTTATTGACCGGATAGATAATATGTTGCAACCAAGAGTCAAGGAAGCTCGTGTAAACCACTCTATTAAAGAGCATTGTGACAAAGGAGCTCAAAACTGTAATACGAAGCTTGAAGAGCTCCACTTGGAACCTTCCTCATCATCTACTGTTTTGCTGGTGTTCATGCATCTAATTGCCTGAAAAAGAGGATGTGAAGAGGTGGTAACGAGGTGGAGGGGTGAGGTGAAGGGTGGGCAAGGTGGGCTAGTTGGGTATATCATAGAGAGTGGAGGTCTGGGAAACAACAGAGCTTTGATTTAGGGTTATGGAGGGGGGTAGAGTGGCGCAGAAGCAAGGTGCACCATAAGAGCTTTAGGGACTGTAGGAGAGAGGTACAAAGGGATTTGCATTGCATCAAAAACTTCTTCCTCTTGTGGCCAAGAAAGTAGCGATAGGTGAGCCTCATGTGGACTAATGAGTGGAGAAGGCCGAGTGAATCAAGCGGTGAAAGGATTTGCAGTCCTCGTCAAACCATTGATTCATGGGGCAAGTACTCTTGCGCTTGGGGCTATGGGAAAGGCAAGTGGTGCGGTGGGGAATAGAGAGGAGGGTGGACTTCCACAGTGTGACTGCAAGCAAATCAAACACGGAGGGAGCATCTCTAGAGTTGCTGAAGGAATCCTGAGGGAGGAGCTCTTGAAGGTGGTGGACAAAGAGGTCACAGTGACTCTTAGTGAAGCACAAATGAGGTATTGGTTTGGGGGGTCACCTCAGGAGGGGGTGAGGTGACAATGGGGTGAGAGGAACGGGAGACCCTGAGGATAAGGCGAAGGAGGGCGTGATCGGCAAGGTGGAGGTGAGAAATGGTGAAGCAACTAATGGAGGGGATGAAGGACTAAAGAGAGTATAGTCTACAATAATCGTGCCACTGCAGTGAGGCCAACAAGTGAAGAGGCTCGAACCCAGAAAATACGAAAGCCCATTTAGGATCCCCAAGTTTGAGGACTTGTAACTATGAGATATGGCGGCCATAACTAGTAACGTGTTCCTCTGTGTCCTTAGAGAAATGCTGCAGGCTCAAAGCATCCAGATCTGATTCGTCGTACAAACCAGATCAAACCCATGATCGTGAAAGTGGGTCTGGAGGTCCCTATTTTGTGCATTAAGGTCCCCTAGAATAAGGATGTCGCCAATGGTAAAAAATGTGGTGATTTACTCATGTAGGTCCTCGAAAGGGTCATACCAACATAATACAAGAAAGTCAACGAAACTAATAAATTGTGATTAAGATGTCCTTGTAATCTGAAGTCGACTGACCAATGCAGATCCACATGAATTCGACTAAATTATTACTATGAACCACGAAAGTTGTGTTAAAGAGATGGTCACGTACCAAACAAGCAACTCCACCAGAACCCCTGACCCCACTAGAGCACGTAACCTCATCTCTAAAAGATGATAATTACTAGTAACAAAAAATGCCAGGAAGAAGATGGACGAGGCTCTCATGAGTCTCAGTAACAAGGATAATGTTTGCGACACTGACAACGTTCTGTAAAAGACTTGACAAGGACCATAAGGGACCATTGCCATTCCAACAGTTGACATGTAAAGAACCACTGAGAGGCTTCGTCATGCTCAACTGCCACTGTGATCGTCATTTTGGCCTTGGTGGTTGTTACATCCCAGTTTTTGGCCCAATTTTAAATGCTCCTTTATAATGTTCGTTAAGATTTCAAGTTCATCGAGGACGATGAAACACAAGGGGAAGGGTATGTTACATCCCAATTTCTTGGTTCAATTTAAAGTTGTTCATATAGTCGCTGAGGTTTCCTGTGGAGTCAGTTGATAGGTAAAATTAGTTACAATCATGTGAAAGGGTAAGATGGTTATTTGTTATAATTTCATATGAAGTTGGCACACTAGTTAGCCATTATGATGGTTTATGAATAATGATTGGTTATGGGAAATTGTTATTATATTGAGGAATATGATATAATCCTAGAGAATTCATTTGCAGGAGCACGTCGAAGGGGGGAAGCATTGCCAGAAAAGAATTGGGCGTTGCGGGCACCACCATCATTGAGCAGATAGGTACGAGCCTTGAACCACCATGGCTTAGAGTAAACGACTAGGCAAGCAAGAGTGTACGTTGGACGACCATGAACTAACTTGTTAAATTACATATCATTTAATAGTAAAAGAGATCATTAAGCATGAATTGAAAATTGAGCAAGTTTGTACCTTTGTAATTGTGTTGTTGGTTGGAGCCTCCTAGTGTATAAGCATGTCTTATCATACGACATCGTAATACCTAAATATCTATACATGTACATACATATATATGTGGACACATATAAACCAATTATATATATATAAGGGCATATATGCATACTTGATATTTGGCGTATACGTAAGAAATATATGGTTGGGGTTTACGCATGTACATGCATATACATACATATATATAGGTATCTATAGATACCATGATTCTATATACTAAGACAATATTATTATTTTTTGCACCTTGGCTATGGCCTAATATTATTTCATGTGTGCCACCTTTCATATTCTATTTTATTTTCCATCGGGCCTTATAAGTTGAGATGGCCATTTTTAATTATTTGTGCCGATGACTTCTTGTTGGTATTGTAACTCCTCCACCCACACCTTCTTGTTCTTTCTTCTAACTAAGCATGGATGTGCTTATATAGATCGAGACTCTTGCTATCGGGGAGATAGATATACCTCAACCTGCTCCTAGTCGTGGATCGATCAATTTAAATCTCTTCTTTGTTTATGCGTGAAACTGGATTGCAATCTTGTGATAGTGTTGTGATCTATGAAATGGAATCAAATCCTTCTCTTGGGTTCTAGAGTGACGAGGCATCTTCATCTCGTATGATGATTGGACCACAAACCAAACACCTAATGATGAGCCAAGCTTGACCCACGATACGGGTTCAACTCCTGACGGCATCATTTATGGTTCTTTGGTATAGCAATTTATTTACTCATTCATGGTTTTGTTGAGCCTCAATCCTTGCTGCTTAATATATTTTCCTAGATCAAGTGTTTAAGTTTGTTGTCAATACTAGCATATGTGAACTTGTATGTTGGACTGGGATGCTTCCCTGTTAATTTTATATACAAAATCTACATGGAATTAGATTGGTATTGATACATTTGGGTTATGTACCTGTGTGGTCTGGGTCGGTTGTATTCGTATGCAAAGGCTTTCTTTCACATTGGCTATACATGCATACTTTCATCAACTAATGGCAATTCACTGAGTATTTTCCTCTTTTAATTTGGTTTCCTTTATCCCATATCATGCTGGTAACCTGGATTGTTTTCTTGTCACAGAGTTCTTACTATGAAGGGAAGAGTAAATACGTGACACTATGGTTTGTTATGAGAAAGATATGTGGCCATTAGTTGCTACCATTTGTCTCTGATGTGAAATTTGTGGTTCCCATCTTCATGACAGTAGCATTTAATCTCTATTCTTTTCTGTATCATTTGGTTATGGTGCATGACTTTCATGATTCCACTTCACTACCTTTCAAAACACTATCATTAGCTGACTGCTACTGGATAGTAATATAAGTTTCATCTATAATGCCACAAATTGGATTTGGGCATAATTGAGATGACTGTATTTTATAAACGATGATCAAATTCCACTTGAGCAACCACCCAAGAATTCATCCATGAGGACCAACATGGTTGAGATGAAGGGTGAGAATAGAAATGCTCCTGTACAATAAAATAAACCTAAATCAGAAATAAATAATCACATCTAAACAACTAAGTCAGCTCATGGTAGTCCATTGTTTAGTTCTTGATGCCCAATTGAGTGGTGGGTTGACATTCGAGTACTAGGATGCTTAGTGGCTGATCAAGGTGTTCCTTGTCTAATTCCGGGTAGGGAGGGCCTTTCTTGTTAGAGATTGCGTGGCGACAAGTAAGGTTTGTGGTTGGGAGGTTAAGCCCCTGACAATGTTTCCCTCTCCACAAGATGCCAAGATATGCACCAGACAAGGATGAGTAGTCCATTGTTTAGTTCTTGATGCCCAATTGAGTGGTGGGTTGACATTCGAGTACTAGGATGCTCAGTGGCTGATCAAGGTGTTCCTTGTCTAATTCCGGGTAAGGAGGGCCTTTCTTGTTAGAGATTGCGTGGTGATAAGTAAGGGTTGTGGTTGGGAGGTTAAGCCCCTGACAATGTTTCCCTCTCCACAAGATGCCAAGATATGCACCAGACAAGGATGAGTTATGCATTCAAATGTTTGCTGGTAATAGGTATTTTATTTTTATGATGTTTTTGCAAGTAGAAGATATGATGGATTGATTTATATCATTGAACTAGTTAATTCCTTTGATGAAAGCAATTTTTCTCGTTGATATAATTGGTAACCAGTTAGATTGGTGGATCTTCCAACTGAACATGAAGTATATCTATATGCAAGAGATAGGTTTATCTGATGGATTGTTATTTCTGTCTTTCATTTATGTGAATATTGAATATGAGCATACCTTCTGTATGTTATTGCCATAGTTAGCAATAGAAAGTAAAAGGGAATGATACAATAGTTTTTGATGCCCTATACGATATAGTGGTTTTTGACGCCCTAAATGATACAATGGTCTTTGATGCCCTAATTGATACATTGGTATTTGATGCCCTAATTGATATAGTGATATTTGTCATTTCGATAAAATGGTATAGCTATTTTGTTCTTAAGCGGTATATATGGACTAACTTGGGTTTTGCAGAAGCATCCCTAGATGGATTTCGGTTTTGAATTCTATGGTATGTAGATTTTAAATTCCTCGTTAAATTCATTGATGGTATCTTCAATTCTTAGATATGAAATTTCTGTTTAACTGATTGTAACCATCAATCTCATTCCATGAACATAACTGATATAACTGTCTTCCTATGAATATGAAGGAATAATTGTGTTTCTTTGATATGCTAGTTGTTAGTTAAGACGTGAAAAGTAGTTGTTATAGTGGTCGACCTCGATTCTGATTTAGATGGAGGAGAATCTCGAATAACAACCTTGGGGTTTTTGATAATAGCCCATTTCCCAATGTGTCTTGCCTCCGCAAGAAGTCCCTGAGGACGTTTTAGTTTTGCCACCTGTGATTAAGTGAGATCCTTGTCAATGTAAATCTTATTGGGAAGAGGAAAAAGTTTCCTCCTCCCTTGAAGATAGTCAACCAAAGAAGGGAAACAAAGGAAGAGGGTGTTGTCATGGTCAACCCATGCCATGTCAAGTGTGAAAGTTGATCTTTGAGGACGGAGTGACTTGCTGAAATAGGGTTGATGGAGGAAGGAGAAAGGCCCCAAACTCCTAGATTAAGCTTGCGAGCCCGTCTAACCTGCTTGTATGTCAATCTATCCTAGACTAACTCTTCAACACCAGACATGGGTGCAAAGCTAGTGGTACTGCTTATTGATGCCCAAGACTGTATTTTCTTATCAGTTTCGACAATGAAGTTATCATGGGAGAAACATAGTGCAGATTGTTTTGCTTTGAGTTTAGAGATGTCAAATTTCTTGGCCATGTTTTTTTGAAATGTTGGAGTTCAACAGATGATGAAGCTCAACGTTTTCAATAACCAAATTGGAGATTGAAGCATTAAGATTTGTGACAAAAACCTTTAGGCCAACTTCGTCCTTTTTAAGTTGCAGAATTCATTCCATGAGTTTGTGCAATGTTGTGTTAGGGAGCTTAACTTGCTTGGTAGGTGAGGAGAGGAGTGTAGCAGGTTGCTGGTTCTAGCCCAAGAGATCCATCTCCATGCTTTGCCATTGGAGCAAGAGCAAAGGCGATCACAGACGACTAGGCAAGGAGAGCGTACAATAGGAGAAGCTTGATAGGCACCATAGTGCAAACTCTGTAAACTCAATAGTGTAAACCATAGAACTATATGTAGAAGGCCAAGAGAAGTAGAGGCTGCACACATAAAAAGCCTAGGAAAGAAATTGCAACACTAGGTGACTAGGTATAACAGAGGCCACACATAGAAAAATCTTGGGAAAAACCATGCGCTAGGACAAATCCTTCTTAATGACAGTAGAGAAGAGAGCACGGTGTAGGAGTGTCTATTAACACCAAACCTGACAAAAGACAACCACAACTCTCTGAACCAGGAAAAAACAAGCTTATGTGAAGATGCGGAAGCTATGAAGAAAAGTCTCGCACAAAAACCTTGTTGGATGAAGAGGAGGGCTGAGCAAATCAGGAAATAGGCAGGTTGTGGAAGCCCTAGTGATAGAGAAAAACAAGCAAGCATAACACTGGAAAAACGACAGAACAACACAACACCAACTTTGGAGCAACATGAAAGAAAACATGACGTAGCAACACACAAGGGATGGCGACGTGAAGGGCAACAGTCAAGCGTGATAGACAGAGGCTATCAGATGAGCCATGGAAGTTAAGCTTGCGTCAACAATGTGAAAGTGCATGGACTCAATGTTGCGGGCATCATGAGAGGGAGATTAAGTTGGTTTCTCTTTTTTATTTGCAAATAGGTCTTTTGGGATGTGCAAATTCTCTATTAAGGACTCACCCAATGGAGACAATTGTTTCAGATTGTTGGTTGTATAAGATAAGATAAGATAAGAAGGCAGATTTGAATATTGAATTGAATGTATAACAGTCCCTTTGTGGAATCGCTCTGCTAAGAGCAACTGGTTGCTAACTGAAATCAAAGGTGCAAGTATTTATATTTAATATCTGAGTCGACATCATCTAGAAGCATAATTGATAAAAGGAATATTATAGAGGACTTCATTGATAATGCTTCAAGAAAAAGGAGGATCAGACACAACCTGTACACTATCCATTGTCTATTGTACTCAATATCACTTCCATTGAGGTATCTTTTCCATTATATCAGCCTGTATATGCAGTGTGGATGTATAACACATGCTAGAGACCACTATTCAGGTTATTAAGCACATTGCCATATCAGAAACGACATTTGTGATTATTGTTATGAAACCTTCTCATTGATTGGAAACGTATGCATTTGAAATTAAAGTATATTTCCATTACATTCAGCGTATGCATTTGGAGTTATTATCCATTTTCATTATAGTTCATTATATGCTTTGAAATTGTTATTTTATTCCATTGTACAAAGCATCTGCAATTGGAGCTAGAAATCTTAATTAAATAATTGATTAAGTTAGCATCATAGAATTATGGAAATATTCATAGTGTGTCAAATCTTATAAAAAAGGACATTACAAAAACCATAATTGGGGTAGTTACAAGTACAACTACCACCTACATACATTTAATGCCATCCAATAATAAAATTACAAATCTTAAAGTACATATCCTTTCAAGAATGAGCCAATGAGAAAATGATTTAAGCATTGCATTAGATGCTTTCCACATATCTAATGTTTGATGACTTGGAGATGTTGACTTGGATTCAGTTGATTGGTTGAAGATGGGTGGGAACAACTTAAGCACATCTTGTAAACTTTAGCATTGATTCACAAAGAAGAGATATCTATTATACCCAATATTATCTTTCTAGATTTGAACTCTTCCAAGACTATCTACTTCTTGTGAATGATTGTGATGGCTCATATTCACAAATCGCTTCAGCTTCATCAATATGCTTCATCCTTCTTCATTGTTCTTGGAATTCTTCATCATCTTTGGAATGTCTTCTCCTTGGATATTTTCTTGTCTTGATCTTCTTGTAGTCTAGAAACCTCCTTGATGAATTTGGTTTCTATCTTCTTTCCTTTTGGTTATGTTGTCTCCTTCATGCTGTAGTTGATGTCTCCTTCATGTTGATTCTTGGAGGAAATCCAAGGGTCTTGAAGCATCCTTCACTTGTGAAGTGATTTGCTTCCTTGATCTGATTTGATCTCGAATTGAATTGAATCTTGTTTTTCCTCAAACTTGCTTTGAATCTTCTAAGTTGCCTTGTCCACTTTCTTTGAACTTGCTTAGTTGTTCCGTCCTCACCCAGTGCATCAGCCCATGTAAAGAAACGAAACCTTGTATCAAAGTTATGAATAATGAAATGCAAGTTGAATTTTGAAGAACTTCGAATAATTTTCATGATTAACAACTCTTAAATGGGATTTCAGCTTGAATAATACAAATCACAGATTGGAGTGGAAATTTGAATTTGGATTAGGACATTTAGGACTTAGATTTGGGTTGGGATTGGGTTCTTGGAATAATCTGATTTTGTCCTTTAACAGTTTTGAACATTATGTTGATGTTTTGTAGCTTTACTTGGATAAATTACATCAATATATATATATATATATATATATATATATATAAAAGAGTCTAATTGTGATAATGAAAAGGCATGTCCCATGAAGGGACATGTCTATTCTCTCACTCTCTTATAAATATAAAGGGAGGCTGCAATTGGAAAACACATACCAAATACATGGCAGTGCATTGTACATTTGCAGCGATACCGGAAAACCAACATGCTATCAGAACCAGGTTCCTTCAAATTAGTGTTACAAACTAGAAGGTAGATTTAAAGAGTAGAGTTTATATAGAAATAAAGATAGACAGATCATAGAAGACATCCGCCAGTAATTATTTTTAAATCTATGCAAAAATATGTGTAGTTTCCAGAACATTGACAGTTCTGCAAACTAATAGCTTTGGATAATATTTGTGTTTGACAAAAGAATGAAATTGTCTCCCTCATTTACGGTGCTCATAAAGAAAAAAGGAGATTGGTCGAAAATATCGAGCCAAGAAAAGCACACATACACCAAACCTGATGACAGTACTGTATCTTAGACTCAGCAACACTGGGTAGGAGCATTTATGGTGATCTCTTTCTACTATCATTAACTCCCATAGAAAGCGTCAAAAGTACAAAGAAAAATAAAATGAATAAGAGCAAGCAGACACTGAGGAGTAAATTGTAGATAAGGAGGAAGTTGCCAATACGAAGGAGGTTAAAGAACCTAAAGATACTCACCCATGCATCAAAATTAATGAGATGCTTTGCCCCATATGTTGCAAAGTTGTGATATCATCACTGAAAGATTGCAATCAGACATCATGATTCTTTCATTATGTGTTGAGATTCTATGCTTTGTTTTGTCATTGACATTGCTGTTATAATTCTGGATATTGCAGCCTACCCACACCCAGACAGATATATTCTCTTTATACATAACTATCATAAGATTCATCAACACTTCGTATGAATGATTCATCGGTAGACATGTCTGAGTATTGTAAGGGAACAGAACTCAATATTGGAGCGACTGATATATCATGCAGAGGACAATACGACAAGAAAGATACAAGGGAAGGACTAAGCTTGAGGATTTACAGATTGTAGCATATGATATTCAATATATATATCGACCAAATTTCAGGTTGCAACCAGATCCATACAAACAGTACCATATGAAATCAACCTGTCAACAAATATTGACTGTGTACAATTCACCTAATATTGTTAGTATTGTGAGTGTGAGTGTGATTATCACAGGAATTATGAGGCAACGCATATATACTGCGTGACTACCTTGTGGGGCTGTGGTTACAAATGAGGCTCGGTCTTGCTTGGACAAGACCCCACGACCACTTCCCTACATCTACGCAAGAAACTAAGTCAGCTACAGTCAATGTTGAGGACTATCTAACAAACATTACAACTATTCCAAAATTTCAGGAGAATGTAGTCTTGAAGGTCCTGACAAAATATGAAATGTAAAGATTCATTGCAGCATAAAACAGTAGAATGGAGGGATGACCAAACAAGGTGGAAAATAAAGTATAAATGAATTACTTTGTGACGAAATGCGTACAACCTGTGGGCCCCTCTGATGTTTGAAACTGCAATATATTGAATGTGGAAATACCTCATTGAGCACATACCTTTGCGATTCTCGATTTTTTTTATGGTTATCAAGTTGGAAGTATACTATGGGTCCACATAACCATTACAGATAAAGAGGCATTTGAAAGGTACAATGTTTTTGTTAAATCATTTGACCTATGTAAGACATAAGGATTCAAGGGTGGAAAAGCACTGGTCTTCTTAAGCATTACTGGTTATCCTTGAGTATTGTCTCTCCCTCTCTCTCTTATTTTCTTATCTCCAATACATACTATAGAGCTATTTGCCTTGATCTTTTTTTTTGAGAATGTTCTTGCAGGAAAAAGAGGGAGTCTGGCACTTCTTGAAAGGTAAAGGAGCTTAGAAGATTGATGTTTAGAGGGAGTTTGACACATTCACCTGAAGGAGTGGATATAGGATATGTTTTAGTTGATCTTTGAAGATCTTGATCATATTAGATTCAGAGGGAGCGTGACACTTCATCAAAGGCAACTTTGGTTGAGAAGCGTAGATGATTGATTTTTAGAGGGAGTTCAAAAGTCCTTGTGTGTGATTGTATGACCATAATGGGCCTATCCTCTATGTACATCATGAGGAAGTGACGACTTTCAAATGATGTCACTTGTATTTGCAGAAGTTATTGAAAGGTGATGATCTTACAATAACTTAATTTTCTATTATGATGGATATCTTACGATGCCTATGTAGATCATGATAGATTATACTTTGCATGTTGGATGTTTATATGGTAAGCATTATGAGAATGCATGTGCATATACCTTATAAATATTTTTTTGAGTACATGGTGAATTTTATGCAAATTGATGTTCGAGAGGGCCATTACCCATAGTACTTGGTGAATATCTTGCATCTCAAAATTCTGGAAGGCCATTACTCAAAGAGTGTTTGGAGAATATCATTGATATTCTAGGAGACCAATAATCATGATATTAGATGTGATATCAAACATTTTTTGAGTAATTGGTGAATATCATGTATTTTGGGAGACCAATACTCATATCAAATGTGATATCAAATTTTTTTGAATACTTGGTGAATATCGAATGTCAATATTCTGGGAGAGCAATACTCACAATATCAGATGTAATATCAAACCTTACTAAGATATTGATGAATATCATATGTTGATATTATGAAAGACCAATACTCATGATATCAAAATGTGTAATATCTTCTGATCAAAGATATTCTTATATTACATTGAGGTAATAAATGGTCATATGTTTATCCTCCCTAGCTAAGAAGGAGTGTTGATGTTTTAGAGCTTTACATGGATAAATTACATCAGTATATATATATATATAGAGGTAAGAGTTTAATTGTGATAATGAACAAACATGTCCATGAAGGGACATGTCTTTTCTCTCTCTCAATTGTACAATGCAAGATATTCACAATGATAGCATATAGATAAGAGTTTAATTGTGATAATGAACTGACTAACTCTTTCCTACCTTGGTGTTCGAACCTTATTTATAACTTTTGCAAGTTGAAACAGAACTCTGCAAGTGATAACATCGATGTTATGTTAAGAATAACATCATTGCCCTCTCTATCAACAACATAAAATTCTTTTTTCATTTCATAATCACCCAACTATATGCTCAAATTAAAATTTGCACGAGTGCAAGGAAGTTGATACTCGTTACCTACCATCACCTTTAATTCATATGCTCTTTAGTTTGCAATGCCCTCCTAGCTACAAACCTCTCATCAATGAAATTATATGTAGCTCTTGTTGCAATTGAAGCAACTACACGATGCCCTTGAATTATCAATCAGTAGAGCTTCTCACAAATTATGCACTTTGGAGATGCAAAAATGCTTCCAAAATGGATGGCTTAGCACGAAAAGCCCAAACAGTAATCAAGGACTCCTCCTTATGTAGAAATAACTCTCCTAAAGCCCAAGTTGAATGCCCTATTTTCCTTTGTCTAACAGAAGAAGAGTATGACTTGTATAGAATGGAATGACATGTAAAGACAAATACATTAACCATTAAAACTCACCTCAATCTCAAATCAATTTATGTCAATCACATCTACCACTAGATTTGCTAAAACTGGAAAAAAAACTCCGTAATATGCCCAAATGTGATCTTTGAAGTGAAATCACCAAGAAATTCTCCATATTATATCTATCAACAACATAGAGATTGTTGCCTACAAGGGTTTTCATCCTCACAAGACAAATAAGAGAAATCCTCTTCTAGAATAAATAATAATAGCAAATATCAAACTTTGCATAAGAGAAATGAGCCCCAACTTCCTTTTTATGTTTCCCCAAAAGGGGCTTGGATCACCTAGATAGTCTTTTTCAAATATTAAAATAAAATTAATGACTTCATAAAGTGCATTTAGTCTCCAAAAAGAACCCTTTGTTAAAAGTCTGTGTTGCACTTTAATCCTGGCACCCAAATATTATTTATTTTAAAACATACTAAATAATTGATAGAGCTAAAAAGTTAATTAAACCTTTTAAATATTAATTTATCAGTATTAAAAATAAAATCACTAGATTTTACCAAATATGGAGCCAATGCTATTAATTGCTTGCATTGACATTTCAAAAAAGAGAAATGTCGGGAACTAGCTTAGTCAGTGCCCAAAATCGATATACTAAAATAGTATTGAAAAACTCATTCGAAGCCACTTTAGAAAAGGGTGTTATGCTTCTGAATTGCCAGAACCCAAATAGTCATCTAGTACTGCCATTACATTGGATTAACTACCTTTAAAGTCCCTTAACCCTAACTCATTAGCTTATGGGGAACCCAATTGAATAGGCTAACTGGCCAACTTTCCAATTAAGTTAGGAAGGGGACATTACATGTTTGAAAATACAAAATCATCCTTTGTAGGTGTTTAAAGGTTACTAACAGATCTAGATCAGTTTGGAGGGTAAAAGAAGTGACTTAAATTTCTTATTTGAATCCCCCTTATGCTTTTTCTTGTATTTAGTTGCTTTAGTAGAATTATGAGCTACATTTTGTGAGTATTAAAGGCTTGTTGTGGTGGCTTGTGATTGTGATATGACTGAAATATCATGACAAATGTGTAGTAATCTTTGCATCAACATTTGATGGTGAATTTTAAGACATTTTAAACCTTTAGTAGCAAGAAGGCATATATAGTAAGAACCACTGTTGGTTCTAACTCTAACAAACACCATTGTTTTACTTTTCAGAGGTTGACATTTTGTCAAACACTTTGCATGCAACCTTTATCTTGCTGGCTTCTAATGGTCTCAAATGAAGTTTAAATGCTTGCAAATAAAATTTAAGATCATAGTTCTGGGTTAGTCTTGGCAGGTCCGGTACGACGAGCTGTGTCAGCTCTATCGGTTTCAATATATGATAGCAAAAGGGTGAAGGCAAGGGTAAATCTTTATAAAAATTTCAAGGATTTTATTGCTTTGTTGAGTTACTGCCGAGTCACAGCCGACTCCAAGCTGGTTCATGAATTGAGTTACCCTTGCCAAGTTAGGGTCGGGTTTGAGTCTAGGAACCTTTTGATAAGATATCCAAGCAAAAAACTAAAATGCAAATGCAATCCATTTTATCTTTTTGATTTATACAGAATTTGCCAAATTGAAACGAATCTGATTGTAGATGTCACAGGAGCTAACATCTCATTGGGAAGCAACTTAGAAAGTTGACGAAGCTTGCTTTCCAAAACTAGACAAGGTGAGCTGCCATACGCATTGGCCAACACATGGGCAACTAAACTAGGCATCAAAAAGGGGTCATGCATATGAGAATCAAAAGAGAAGCTGAAGGAACTGTTCACTATGTTAACTCCTCTAAACTCCTTAGTGAGCTCTGTTAATTTTGTAGGAGTGTTTTCTGCAAATGTAATAACACTACCTTATATCTATGTGTTCCAAGTGCAGATTTTAATGATATAAATATGAGTAGAGAAGACATGTCTCATGAAGAGAGATGTCTCTATGGTAATTAGCAAATTAAGAACCATTAGGCAATATATATATAAATAGATATATGTGAGTTCATCTAAATGATGATTAATCAATTGCACCAATGTTTAATGTAATGTCCCCATTTTAAGCAGGTTCTTGTAGTTGGCCAGGTCAATTCACCATCGCGACCCTCGTGAGCTAACAATAGGATTTGAGTGTCTCAGTTGTGTGGTTATAGGCTTTCCAGTAGCCTATGGCGTGTTTTGGCTTCATTTGAGGGACTTCCTATTTATGGTAAGTCAATTTGTTTGTTTCGATGAGCTCATTTGAGTAAGAGGAGTTGGAGGATGCTCTCAGTTTTTATTTTGGGCTTCTAGTTTGAGCTCCAAGAATCTTGGAGGGAGCGTCTATTTATAGTAAGTCACCTTATTAGGTTCATTCATCGTCTTTCATCATCATGCTCACTTTGGCATTGTCAGAAATCAATTCTGATGCTTCTTCAGTTGTTTTCGTGAAATGGACACCCTTAGATGTCCCAAAAAACTAAAGCAAATTGCTGAAAGGAATTATGTCAAACAGTTTGCATTCAACTTCTTATTTCTCCGTTTAATGTTTTAAACCCCTTATAACTCCGGAAATCAAACGTTTATTTTTTTGTTGTGTTTCGTGCACGGAATTGGTATCATACAACATAAACAAGAAAGAAACTACAATGATATGCAAAGTGGAAATGAACTGCTGCTAATAAAATGTTATTTTTAGAATTCATAAAACCAAATACATGGCAGATTTATCAACTCACTAATTACTTCAGCAATATTGACATAATACTCCAGCCCATGCTTTCGAACTTGCTGCTACAATACTTTTTCCTTCAATCAGTCCACTACCTTCATAATACCATTCCCTCAAAGCGGCATAAGCGTCGGACAAGTAGTGAAGAAGATATGAGCAAAATACCAAATCTGCCTGTAGTCGGAAATGCAACTAAACTGCTTGATAATGAAGCCAATAACAAAGAATTCCAAAGGCCAAACCCCAAGGGAATGACGTCTAGAATGTTACAAGAGAGGATAGACGTCCTCAAATGCCAAGAACGGAGCTGCAACTCACACACCAATTTCTTCTCATATTCAACCTGCCTAATGAAGCCACAAATGCTTCCTTTTATTCTATTTCCAAGGGTCCGCTCAACTCATATGGGCAATGTGGGATAAAAGATGTGTAATATATAAAACATATGTTAAAATACCCCTTATGTCTCCCTTGGGTACACATCACCATAAAATAAATATTAAAGTAATACTTTAATATTTTACAATTAAATTAGATGTTATTTTAATAAAACTTCAGGCATTAAAATGTATTAGCAATCGGACTCCGAATAATGCGAGTGATAGCTCATCGGAAAGCTCTCACCGAGGAGTATCGAATCCAATCACCAAAATTGACCTACACTGTGTCCTGCTGACTTACTAAAAATAGTAAGTATGCCTGAAACTGAGTAAATCAACTTCGTTTTGGCCCAAACTGGAAATGACTATGCCAAAACACTCCAGGATCCCATTAAACCCTTCGTTAGCCCTTGGGACCATGTAGAACAAGGCTAACGCACGCACACTTGGTCAACTGCTAAAATGGGGACATTAAATTTCGCAAGATGGGTGAATTATTATTATTATTCATCTAAATACGCCGAGGTTGCTATTTTTGTTGGTGTTGTTAGTTGGTCACCTCAGGTATCATAACCTGTTGGAACTAGGACGAAAAGTTTTAAATCATGGGAACAAGAAATAGTGGCCTTATGTGTCAGAATTTGAAGTTATGGTTGAAAAGGTCATTTTCGGAGCAAAAACCAATTAATAAATTAGTTTATAATGACACTTTATTATGTTTTAATGTTGTGTGTGGGAAGCTTCTTAAGTGAAGTTCATTTGGGAAACTTTGTGCCATTTGGAGATTATAAATATGAGCCCATTTGATGAGTAAAGCATCCGATTATTTGTTTGTCTCTTTGCTTTGTTGTCTTTGTGACAATTCTGAGTTTGAGGTTTTGTGCCCTTGCTGAAGTAAAAGGGTTTTGGTTCTGAGTTGTGCTTTGATTCCACAACTGAAGTATTGTGGAAATAATTCCACAATTGAAGGTTTTGTGCCTTTGTTGGAAGAAATCAATTGGGGTTATAGCTTCTTGGCTGTAGCCACTGTAATTAAGAAGCGGATTGGAGATTGATCAATTACTTCATTGCATGGCTAATGGGAACTGTGACTAGCTCTGATCATTCCTACCTGAGATTTCATTTGGAAGATTACTATGCATATCTGTGGCTGTTGTCTACTTCCCTATGGTAGCATTTGATATTATTTGGGCTCTATGGGTTTTTCTTGGTGGCTGCGAACTGGTTTATGAGCCCTGCAGTTTATCTCTGAGGGCTGTGAGTTGATATCTGGGTCTGCAATTATATGTTTCAGACCTGCACTAATGTCCATTAGGCATGCAAATATTTTCTAAGTGCTACAGTTTGAAGTCTGGTGCCTGCAAATTGTTCTTATAGGGGCGGCGTTGACTTTTGGACTGTAAGAGCCTACGTTTAAGCATACAAACCAGCGTTTTGGGGGTTAAGACAGTTATATTGGTAGTGGACGCTGCATTGGCATGAGAGTTTACAGTTTGCTTCAAATCAGGTTCTTCATAACCATATTTTGAATGTTTGTAATTTCCAGTTGCCATCGGTTATGTTGGAAATCAGAATTTGCATTGAATAAACTAGATGTTTGATTGTAATTACATTGATGCATTGAATGAACTGTTATAAAGTGAGCATTAGTGAATTCAATTCTTGCAAATCTATTTGGCATTTTCATTTATAATTTGTATAATATTCCTTGGAAAAAATTGAAATGGAGAAACAAATACATCCTGATTAGCATTATTAACAGAAATAACGAAGGGACAAGTGTTTGACGAAATGTCAAACCTTAGAGTTTCAAAGAAAATTATTGTTTGATTTAGCCATAACCAGGCCAAGGTTATTGCATTTAATCAATAACCATAGAAGGATTATCTCTAGGTCATTCTATCCTATTGAGGCTACAACACTAACAAGCTCTGTCCGAAATCTTGATGGACAAGAAGGATCCCAAACTTTGAACAAAAGCCTACCAAGAAGAACATCCTCGGACTTTTTTTTGTTCAACATTGACCTCGACTTCACCATGCCCAAAGTGGTGAAGCCAATCAATGAGACCCACTTGAACTGCAGTGCTAACCCTATCATAAGTTGGGTACCAAAGCACATTGAAATCACATCCATTCTTACTGTGGATATAAGAACATTCAAGGCGTCTGTAATACTACAACAATCCTCTGCTAAGCTCTTATAGATGTGCTGACTCTGTAAGTAATCCAACTTGTAGTCCTAATCCCATCTATAGCAGATGACAAATACCCATCCCACAAAGGATGCTACAACCTTTGAACCAATCCACTCTGAGATATCATCAAATTTTCTAGGTGTGGAATAGAAAGGTAGTGATGAGTACTCCTCCCTGTGTAGTCACAATAAAAAGCTTCCACCTTTTTCAAGCTCTGATTGTCATAATACTGAATAGAATCCATGCCATCTAACTTGCCACCAACAACACCCGCAATGGGTGTAACCATAGGAGAACCTGATGGAACATGTAGTTCTTTGATGCCCTCTATAGATGCACTCATCCCAACTGTATCATGTGTACTTGTAACTGTGATAACTGTGGCCACATCCTCAACCTGCTTACAACTATAACTTGTGGATGTGAGGCCATTACCAACTGCCTTTGTAGGAAAATGAAATGTATTTGAAGTTGGTGAAGACTGTGTCGATATCAACTCCATGAACAATTCCTCAATTCGCAACTGAGACTAATGAAGGACCAATTGCACTCTCTCCATGAATCTATAGTCATTCCCAGCTTATCGGTGAGCTCATTTACCTCCTTTCTCCTGAGTACATTATAGCAAGTGCAATCCCACTCAAGAAGATAGTCGTTATCAGCCAATAATTGTAAATAATTTTCATTATTCAGATAGCTTGTCAAAGTGTATGAAACTCTATAAGGGAAATACTAACATCATAGTGTTCATCTATCATAGGAGCGCTCCAACCATAGGTAGCCAACATCTACGAGCAACATTAAAGTGCTATGGCTATGGCAATCATTTTGTCATCAACCTTCAATTGCACAACCAAATGATGTCTTTGAAATTCATGACTCCCATTCAATCTATCTAAATCAAAGTATGCTTTGTATGAAGTTGTATCTACAATGGTCACCTCATGATCAACATCATGTGTGCTATCAGCAGTGCACACATCATCAACCAAGTTATTGCTGCTATGTAAAGTAGAAGCTGTTGATATAATAATATCTTCACACACTCTTGCTCTCAATGTAACTACAAGTACATACAATTTGTGATCTTGAGATTCAATGCCACTAAATGAACCTTTAATTTATTCTCTAAGGTTTGATTTGAGAAATCAGATTCATCAAGATACAAATCCTCAATAGACAATGCATCATTAGTACCCAATTCTTGACAATGCAATTGGCAAGACATTTTCAGATAAAGATCTTGTCATGCTTTCATTTAGGATATTAGTGGAAGAGTTGATCTTCGAAAATTTGACAGGGTAAGGGTAGTTGCATTCAAGAAGAACGCGAATTAGAAGGAAGAGGAAATGGTCAAAGAAATCATCATGAAGATGATCATGTTCTTGTAGCTCACACTTCAAAAGGAAAATGGAAGAGAGGAAACTTCAAGAGGATTAGAGATAAAAACTCTGAAACAACTCCTAACTCTATGAGAGGAAAGAAAGTGTAATGTCCCCATTTTTTGCAAGCATTGGAGTTTCAAGGATTAGCCTATTATTGTGATCCTTGTATGCTAATTATTGTGGATAGAGGGTCTTTTGAAGCAGTGGCTTGGCTTGGGAGGGTCTTATCTTCTCCACAATTCAGTAAGCTATAGGTTGGTCTTCGTTTGATTCAAATTGGACTTCGTTTGGGCTTAGTTCTGTGTACTTACTATTTGTGGTAAGTTGGTGTTGATTGAGATGGACCATTTATATTTTTGGAAAGTGCATTTGATCGCATGGAGAAATAATAGGTATGACTCCTATTTCGAATGACATATTTAAATGATGAGTATTTTGGGAGTTATTAAATTTTTAGTGGCCAAATTATTATTAATTTATTAAATGGCTTATTATAAAGTTATAATTTAACTTTATAATTTTATTTAAGTTGAGAGTTGAGTTATCATTGGACAGAGCCATTTATTAATTAGTTAAGCCAAGTCAAGTGAAAGAATCTAATGGAAGCTTTTAATTAATGTTGTGTGGTGAAGCTTCTTGAGTGAAGTTACATTTTGACAACAAAAATGACATTTGGATGTTATAAATACAAGCTCATTTGTTGAGAAAGGCACGCTTGGATATTTATTTGCTTTTGTTGCCTTTGTGGCTTTTTTTAAAGTTCTGATTTTCATTCCCTTGCTGAGGTATTAGGGTTTTGAAGCTGGGATTTTCTTTTGATCCATAGCTAAGGTATTGTGGATTAAAATTCTGAAAATTATTATTAATATCTCTTGCTGTATATACTATGGTTGGGAGATACTATTTATTGCTTGATATTTCCTAAGAGGGTTTTGAATCTTTGAGTTCTGCATTTCATCTGCCACTGAGGTATAGCAGATTGGAGTTTTGACTTTGATTGCATTGGATTGAGCTTCCTTCCTCTTGTGTTATAAATCACCGGTGCTGAGAGATTGTGGCAGATGTAATACTGTGGATTGGTCAAGCTGAATTCAATTGTGTTGGGCAATTGAATCTATATGTATTTGACGTCTCTTTATTTGTATTTTTGCTATTGCTGGGAGGTGGCTATTGGCTGAAGAAATTATTGATTGAAGTTTTGGTTCTGATAATTCAGAGAGTGGACTGATTTGGCATTGGACACTAGATTAATACTACTGTTGGGCAGCCCAAGTAATCAGCATTCTGGGCATCTTTGAAATCTGCAGACATAATTGCAGACCTGTGTTCAAAATTGTGGAGTTTTGCATTCTTGTCTTTGGTGTTAGGCATTTTCAGATTTGCTGCTCATTTAATAGTGGTCTAATAATTTGCAATTGGTATGTAGTGAACATAAGGTCCAAGCAATTCATTTTGAAATTCTGATTTCATAATTAG
This sequence comes from Cupressus sempervirens, assembly GCA_028749045.1. Taxonomy (NCBI): domain Eukaryota; kingdom Viridiplantae; phylum Streptophyta; class Pinopsida; order Cupressales; family Cupressaceae; genus Cupressus; species Cupressus sempervirens. The sequence goes on from CM053790.1 coordinate 22,371,082, forward strand.
TTTGAAGAATATATTTGCAATAAATTTCAGAACAAGTGCTTGTTCAGAATTTCAGAATTTTAACGTTCATTTGGCCTAGCAAATAGTTTGCAAAATATTTCCGTGAAATCTAAATTGGTTTGGCAATCATTATTGTTATTCAGAAATTGCCTTTATCTTTAAATTATTTGGAATTCGTATCAGTGCTATTAAGTTGTTTGCCAAGTGTTTCATAGAATGTCAAACAACCGATTTCTAGCAAATATAGGAGTTGTTGAAGCTATAATCTAGCTAGGGTTATTATAGAAAGATCTTTAAACAACTCAGTGCTTCAACGTGACAAGTATGGGCACATTGCTAGAGATTGTTGTTCTAGACCAAAGACTCAAGCTGCTACAACTATAGTAGAAAATTCTTTTCCTCAAAAGGAGTCAGGTAAAAATTATGAGGGATTCTTATTTATTTTCGCATTTGCCAAGTGTTTGATAGAATGTCAAACAACTGATTTCTAGCAAATATAGGAGTTGTTGAAGCTATAATCTAGCGCGGGTTATTATAGAAAGATCTTTAAAAAATTCAGTGCTTCAACATGACAAGTATGGGCACATTGCTAGAGATTGTTGTTCTAGACCAAAGACTCAAGCTGCTACAACTATAGTAGAAAATTCTTTTCCTCAAAAGGAGTCAGGTAAAAATTCTGAGGGATTCTTATTTATTTTCGCACTTTCTAGTAATATTCCTACAAATAGCAATGCATGGCTGATTGACAGTGTTGCATCTCGTCATATCACTGGTTACAAAGAGCATCTTCTTAATTTGAAGTAAAAGGATTCTCATCTTCAAGTCATAATTGGTGATGATGCAAGTTATTTGGTGAAGGGTGCTGGTTCTACCTCATTTATATTAGATTATAGAATTCCTCTTCATCTAAGTGATGTATTATTTGTACCAGGTATAAAGAGGGATCTAGTTTCCATATCAGCGTTAGATGAAAAAGGATATCATGTTGCTTTTTCTGATGCTAAAGTCTCGGCATGGAAAAAGAACTGTAGTATTCAATCAGACCGTGCAATTGGAGTTTGCCATGATAGTCTCTACAACTTTCACCTTGCCCCCTACATGCACTTGCACCACACTTAATACTTCAGGCTCAAATGAATTCGGCACAAGAGATTTGGGCATTTAAATTTTGGGACTTTAGACACCATGGAGAAGGCTGTAGTTAGTCTCCTAAAGCTGAACCAAAATCACGAAGGGGTTGCAAGGGATGTGCTCTAGGTAAGAATATTAAGAGCACTTTTCATAGTAGTGAAAGTAGAGCTAAATTTATACCAGATTTAAGACATTCAGATTTATGTGGTCAACGTCAGCTGCTTCTCTTAGTGGTTTTTGGTATTATGTTACATTCATAAATGACGATTCTCGTAAGTGCTGGATCTATGTCCATAAGGCTAAGGAGTTTGATGAGGTGCTGTTCCTTATAATCCTCAACAAAGTGGTGTAGCTGAAAGCGAGAACAAAATAAATTTTGAAACAACAAAGCAATGACTGATGATCAAAGCCTTCAATCTTTTCTGTGCGCTGAGGCATGCAAAAATGCAACTCATTCAGAATCATAGTGTCAAACCAGACATTAGTTACTTTATAATTTTGCATGTCCAAGTCACATCCGCATTCCAAAGGAGAAAATATCAAAATTAGAACCTTCAGGAATAAAAGGTAGCTTTGTTGGATATAGTGATTCTTCAAAAGCCTTCAAGATTTATTCTAGGTCAAAGACAAATTGAAATAAGTAGGGTGTTACTTTTGATGAAGGCTTAACTTGCAAGATTTCCAATGAGTCTAACATTAAAAATGGTGGGGAAGAATTTGAGCTTTCTCAAGATTCAATGATGGCTGATCCAGATCGACCTTCTGAGATTCAGAGGAAGAATGTAGAGTTAGATGATCTAGTTGATCCTATTGATACTAAAGCAGATCCTAGTAATACTTCAGCCAACAAGAAAAGACCATTGTGGGCTAGGAAAATTGTGGAAGAAGCTGAACAATATGTAGCCCTCGGTGGCGCTTTCAGAGAAAGTAAAAGGTCTCATAAGTATGTTGGTTATGTAGCATTAATGAGCCACTTTATTGCAGTTGAACCTTCCAATGTTGAAGAAGCTTCTAATCAACAAGTATGGAAAGATGCCATGATGGAAGAGTATCAGTCAATCATAAAAAGTGATTTTTGGGATGTAGTTCCGAGACCAAAAGGTAAATCAATTGTTTCTTCCAAATGTTTGTTTAAGATTAAACATGCCATTGATGGTAGTATAAAAAATTATAAAGCCAGGTTTGTTACTAGGGGGTTTTCACAAAAGGAAGGGGTAGACTATGAAGAAACTTCTGCTCCTGTAGCTCGCTACACTTCAATTAAAACAATCATTGCTATTGTAGCAGTAAAGGCCTGGAAACTTCACTAAATAGATGTAAAAAAACTTTTCTAGATGGAGTAATTGAAGAGGAAGTTTACATTGAGCAACCAAAAGGCTTTGCGATTCATGAAAGGGAGTCTCATGTTTGCAAAACATTAATTTGTCTTAAGCAAGCTCCCGTGCTTGGTATGAAAGGATTGATCACTATCTTTGAAGTTTGGGTTTTAATAAATGATGTCGATCCAAACTTATATTTCAAGGTAAATGATGACAAAGTGTCTATTCTTGTACTTTACGTTGATGAAGTGTTTATAATTGGTGATGAATGAAGGGTTTTAATGACGTCCACAAGACCATCGGTTTAAGAGACCATAGATTAGAAGCATTAATCCTGATTCTTTTCCAGATACAACCTCCTGCTATGAATCTTGACAATCAAACCAGCAGTTTGTTGTATCTTATCATCAATGAACAAATTGTGTAAGCTTATGCCATCTCCTAAGATGACCCTGTATTGGGCTTGAATATCCTCACATGCCTTGCACTCAGTAAGAAAGTGACATTTCGTCTCAACCACCCCTTTTCTGCAGAACTTGTAGATTCTCTCCTCCCACTCCTCTTTAGGCTTCTCCCATCTATCAGTCTCACATTTGAGATGATGTGATTCATTAATGTATTTGGTTAACAAAAGACCTGATGTATCTTATGTAGTGAATACATTGAATCAATTAATGTGTGAGTCAAGATAGATTCGTCTTGTGACAACTAAACATATCTTGAGATATTTTTGTGGTACAGTAGGATTTGAATAAAAATATTCCTCATATGTTAAGCTGAACTTACAGGGATTCTGTGCTTCAGATTGGGTAGGGTGTGTACTTGACAAAATGAGTACTTCAAGGTGTTGATTCAGCCATGGTTTCTTAGTGTAGTAGGAAGTAGTCATGTGTAGCTCAAAGTACAATTGAAGTAGAATATGTTGCAGCATGTATGGCTGCAAAAGAAGTTGTGTGGCTTTGTACGTTATTTGCAGATTTATTTAGACAGCCTTTGGAACCTACAACAATCATATTTGATAATCAATGCTATGTGAAGCTCTCAGTTAATGCACTATTTCATGATAGGTCAAAACACGTGGAAGTCAAATACCATTATTTAAGGGACATGGTTCAAAGGAAAGCCATTGAGCTTAAATACATTTCTATAGAGGAGTAGTCTGTGGACATTCTTACCAAGCCACTTTTGAGAGTGGAGTTTTACTACTTTCGAGACAAGCTTGGTATTGTAGAAAATGATTCTCTTGCTAAGAGAGTCTCAACTTCAGTGATTCTATGCATGTTATTAATGAGTTCTTCTCTATGAGAGAAGTTTGAGGTGCAATCCCTTGTTGATGAGTTCTTCTCCGTGAGAAAAGTTGAAGCCCTTTGATTGATTAGTTCTTTGTGAGAGAAGTTTGAGGTTCAATTCTTTGATTTATGAGTTCTTCTCTGTGACAATATTTCGAGGTGGAATCTCTTGTTAATGAGTTCTTTGTGAGAGAAGTTCAAGGTGCAATCCCTTGTTAATGTGTTCTTCTCTGTGAGAGAAGTTCGAGGAGAAATCCCTTGATCCATCCTTTGCGAGTAGGCATGATGAATTCATGAGTATAATTTGATGATGTTATTGTATGCTTATTGGTTCACTCTCTAAGAGTATCTATGGTGAATATTGTTATGTTGAGATAACAATTTTTTAAAATCTGTAATGAGAATTATTGTTGACAGTAGCTTTTGTTGCTACAAAATGTATTTGTTTTAACATGGCATTTTAAAGATCTCTCTCTTGCTAAGAGGGAGTGTTGAAACGAGTGGTAGCTGTAAGACATATCTTCCCATAATTCTGCTGATCTCCGCAAATTTTTCTCTTCTATCTTCTTGAATTTCATGCATCTTTGCAGTTCATGAGTTTTATTTTGCTACTTCGGAATTGTGCTCCTATTCTGTTGCTGCTGTCCACATTTCTCTATGTTTGTCGTTAGATTGTTTTGGCATGCTATATGCTGCGTGCTCATGTTGTACACTTATGGTGATGTGGCATCGATGATAGTTAGTTAATTAACGTCTTGGCGTTCAATGTATATCCTTCACATGTTGGCTATTGTTATCGGCCCTCTTTTATTATTCATCCTTTATATTTAATCTAGTCGTCAATTACTCTCCATCAAGTTGTCAACAACTCTTCTTCCCCCACCGTTGGAAAAATCCTCTCCTCTCTCTTGGTAACAACAATTGATTGGTTTTTGTTGGGACTTCTTCTTTGTCCTCTTCTAGAATTGGTTTTACTCAGATTTTTTTGCCAAACAGATTTGGTTCTAGAAGTAACTTTGCATATGGAAGCAAATATCAAATAGCAAATATCAGTGTGTGTTTCAACACCTCAAATGCTTGTAAACCTTTAAAGAATTCATAATTCTCAAGTCTGAAATACTGAAATCCTTGTTCCAAATTTCTCTTCACACAGCAAAACAAATACAAAGTCATGAATAAATCCCTTTTCTCTTGCCTTGGCTTTTTTATAATTCTCGAGTGATATCTTCACAAATACTCTTTACATAACTTATAAAATACTTTGCTTTTGATACCATTTGCTTTTGTTGCAACTCAATTTTAATATACAATAATACCCCTCATTTTGGTACACAATATAAAGTATACTTCATTAAACATTTATATCTCTCTTTTAAATAAAGTGTGCTTAAACCATAAAGTTATATTATCATTGTGATGCACATTATTAAATGACTTATAAGTCATTAAGTGGCCCCATTCACATAAAGTGAAAATATAACTAATTACTTGCACTTTATTATTAATTATTAATGAAGCATCACTTTGTTAATAATTAAAATACCATAACTCCAACAATAATCATTATTTCTTGTTTCCGTTTGAACCTGGGAGTTAAGCATTGTACCCATTGTGCATCCAACTACCTTACTAAAAATAGTAAGGGTCCCTCTCTAACATCCATTGACTTACTACAAATAGTAAGTCCCTGAAATTGAGCCAACTGATGATTGAATTAATCCATACTGCTACCAAACTGTCTAGGTGCCCTACTAAATATAGAACCAACTTCCCAAAATAGACACTTACTATAAATAGTAAACACCTCTGAATAACTCCGTTAGCCTATGAGGGTCAGGAAATGGGCTAATCCTCTGAAAGGGGACACATACGGAAAAGGGGACATTACACATTTTTTGAGCTACTTATGCTTAATCTATTTACTGAGTGCATACTTGATTGATCAATTTGAATGTCAAAACCTCTTGCTTTTCTGACTAGCAATTTGTATGGTTCATGTATTTCAGTTTTAGATGATGTTAATGTTGGTTTTTAATGGACAGGCTTCTTCTACGGATGAATAGAACAAAGCAGATTAGTATTAATTAATTTATTTGTATTGGCATTTTTCATGTATCAAAAAGTTATTGTATTTTGTTGGTAAATGTATACGAATTATTTGATGACAAAACTCAATGTTAAAATGTATAAGAAAAGAAAAAAGAAAAAGAAAAGAAAGCCACTAGAAAATATGGCAGCATATAACAGAAATTATGGTGTGCCTCTTTTGCTTGTTGTCAAACTACTGTAAAGAACCTCTTTTCACCTCTGAAGGTACTGTTGTACTATTTTCAATCTCTATGCTCCTTTTCATTTGACAAGTTATCATTGGGATTGTCTGTCTGCATCCATGTTGCATTGTATTAGAAACTTGCCAACAAAGATTCATTTTTTTAGGTTTCATTTTCTCTAATGAAAATTTCTGTTTGTCAGGTTGGAGAAGATGAATTTGGATATATGCTTGCTGATATCTTGGAGAAAAACAATGTCAATAACAAGGGCATGCGCTTTGATGCTGGAGCTCGGACAGCTTTGGCATTTGTCACTTTAAGGGCTGATGGTGAACGTGAGTTCATGTTTTATAGAAATCCTAGTGCAGATATGCTACTTCTTGAATCAGAACTTGAAGTGGATCTCATCAAACAGGTACATTTTAGATCACAATGCTTATTCATGATATGGTTTTTTACACTGTAGCAATTGTAAAATACAACTTAAATACCTTCTATTATGTTTACTTAGAGATTCCTTTTTCTATGTATAGATCCTACCTAATCTACATTCCTTCTATTGAGCCTTAACTTTACACAGGCAAAAATTCTCCATTATGGATCTATAAGTCTGATTGCAGAGCCATGTAGATCAGCACATCTGGCTGCAATGGAAATAGCAAAGGATGCTGGCGTTGTGCTTTCATATGATCCTAATTTGAGACTTCCATTATGGCCATCGGCACAAGCAGCTCGCGAGGGCATTTTGAGTATATGGGATAGTGCAGATATTATTAAGGTAATAACTGCAAATACTTTAACATTTTGCATAAAAATTGAATAAACTGATTTCTTCTGTGGCTTTTCATTGATAAACTCTTCGGTTTGCATTATATCTAATGAAATATTATCATGAAGCTATTTAATTTTTAATGTATTTGATTAATTTTGATGATGTGATGCATGCAGGTAAGTGAAGAGGAGATTGTATTTTTAACGGAAGGTGGAGATTCTGCTGATGAAGCTGTTGTACGTAAACTTTTCCACCCAAATCTCAGGCTATTGCTTGTAACAGAAGGTCCTTATGGTTCTCGATATTACACAAAGGTAATAATTGAAACTTGAATGATTGAGTTGGATGTTCTAATATTTGTGAATTTGCAATGAAGTATTGCTTTTGGTTCTTTCTTATCATCTTTTCTCAGCTCAGGAACAAGTGTCCTAGCATTGTTTCTCAGTTGGGAAAAATTCTTAGACTAGGCAAAATATTTGCAACAGAAACTGCTATGGTCACAATTGTCAAAGCTCACTTGAATCTTGCATCAGGAATATAATTTGTTTGAAATAATGATTATTTTTTTGATGTGTTTAGGCCTGAAATAAAATATTTACATGCTAGAGAAGTGTGTGCCCTTCGCTTTTTTAAGACATGCATTTATATACACTGTACAGCACATGCTGTATAGTTTTATAAATCCATTAATTCAAGAGAATAGCATGGCTTACCAGATTTTATATTCCTTCAAATTCCAGAAGTTTTGCCTATGCTCCAATGTGCATTTCATACTTGCAAACTCCAAAAATGTTGCGTAAGGTCCAATGCTCATGTGCTTCATACTTTAGAACTCTAGAAGCATTGCCTATGCTCCAATCCTCGTGCCTTCCGTAATTTGATACTCCAAGAGTGTTGCCTATGGTCCAATGCTCAGATATTCACAGAATAGATTCGTAAAGGCTTTAGAAACTTCTAGGCTACTGCACTAAACCCCACACAGCTGGTTTGTAGAGCTGCACACTTTAAAGTAGGTTATGGATATCTATCAAGCATTTGGGTATGTATGCAGTTGATATGCATGAGGAATGTTGTAGCATAGACATCACATTTCAATTGCACTACAACAACATTCTTGGGTTTTGGATAAGTGTATCAACATTTATGAATGAATTTTCTGATAGATGATAGAAATCAAAGTTGAAAACATCTTGGTAGACTTGCATGTCAAAGTGGAAGCGAAGACAAGGCAAGTTAACTGTTCCATAAAGTGTACCCCACGCAGCCTGTAAGAGGACACATGGATGACATATGGGCTGTTTGGTATCAAAGAGAATGTGATTGCATGGAACACCAATAATTTTAGGATGTATACAAAATATATTTGTTGAAAAGGCTTTGTAAACATTCAAGAACATGCAATAGTGAGGTGAAAGTGGAACTCGAAAACCCTTGCCTGTAATAATCCACCCCTACAGGATTATTTTTCTAATTTTCACTTTCTTTGATTTGGGTTTTATGTTTTTTTGATATATTTGCAATGTTCGATCCAACAATATAATGCAGCAAAATAGAAGATAGTGCAATAACAACTTCAACTAAAAAAAACAGGACATTACATGGGGAATATACAGCTGAGAATTTCAGATTTTCACATCAGCTTTGGTACTCGGTATTTTCCCAAAGTATCGATAACCCAGTTCATAAAATTTCCTCTATATTTTAAATTACCAATACCTATAAATTTTTGAGTTACAATTCATGAACTTATAGGTAAGATATGCCTTGAAGTTGAAACCCTTTGATATACATGGTTATCAGAATGAATTAGTCAAAAGCCATTCCACAAAAATAATATCATGTAATGTCTTGAAGGTGTTTTTCGTCCCAAAGATGATTTTCGATATGAATGTGATATTTGTATCAAAGGTGATTTTCATCCCGAAGGTGATTTTCCTCTCCAATATGATATTTATCCTGAAGGTGATTTTTGTTTCGAAGTGATTTTCTTCTCGAACTGTATAAGTTCATTGTAATGTTCGAAAGTAGACTTGGTGATTTTGGTTGGTCAACTCCACACACTTCTACATGGAAATGGAATTGTCTTTGGATGTCAAAATTTATGTGTTGGGTGGATATTTTGCATCTGACAGTTTTGAGTAAAATCTAGTCACAAAATAGGATGACAAACTATAGCATATGAAATAGAGACTTTCTTACCTTAAAGGGAAGGCTTTCTCTTCTCACCATTCTTTGGATCAACTCAAGGTAAGCAAGAAGTTGAGAGATTTTATAAAATGGGTGTTAGCTTCAACTGTCCAAAAGCATTTCTCCAAGGACCTTGGGTCATTTACATGTCCTTGGTAAATGGGTGAAACAGTTACAATGAAAAAGGACACGGGTATGCTTTAAATGAGAGCATGAGGCTCTCAAATGTGTGTTGTGTCCCTAGACGAGTTGCCAAAAAATTGTTGGGTGGATATTTTGCAACCAACAGTTTTGGGTAAAATCTAGCTGGAAAATAGGATGACCAGCCACAACGTGTGAGATAGAGTTTCCTATCTTAAAAGGAAGGCTCCCTCTTCTCACCGTTCCTTGGATCAACTCAAGGTAAGCAAGAAGTTGAGAGATTTTGTAAGAGTTATTACTTATATTCTTTCCTCTTAACTTTTAGGAAAGAATCCACTTACCTGCGGGGCGAGTAATGAGCAAGATGAACCATCAAACCATCACCAACTCAAAGGCTGATTGAAAGCGTACTGGTTTGGCTCTAAGTCCTGCTTGTCTAATTTATAAGAAAAATCACTAGCATTGGGGTGCAAAGACTTCTAGAAGTAGATGATCTCTATTCTATAAGAAAAACCTCTACCATTGGGGTGCAAAGACTTTTAGGAGTAGGGAAATTCTAACTATTTTTTGTGAATTTGAGATGGTAACACAAGCTACAGTCAAAGCTTCTAGTCTATGAATCACCACAATCACTCCGAGTCAAAGCTTTGGCTCCGATTGCTTCTTATATTGAACACTCAATAATAACATGAATCAAAGAGAATAGCCACAAATTACAGTCAAAGCTTCTAATTTGCTCTATCACAATTGCTTGCAGTCAAAGATTCGAATCCAATTGCTCTCTTTATTCACTTTTCTCCCAAATTCGTACTACACAATCAAAGTTATGCTTGCACAAGTGTGGTAGAGCTTTCTTGCATATAACAAAAGATGATTTTTACAATGAGGGGGCACTCCTTTATAGAGGCAAAGGAGTTGAGAAAAAAGTGGGAGCAGCTCAACCAACTTTTACCCGGTGTAACTAACAAGAGAAATTATTGGATTGCATGTCATTACACATGTAAATCGTATTACATGTAATTACACATTTTCATGTAATACATCCTCTTCAATTACAAATATGAAATAGAAAAGAAAGAAGATGGAAGAGAAGGAAAACAATCCTAGGGATTGTTTTGAAGGGCCTTGTGCTTGATGATGCTATTCCGGATGATCACAGGATCGGAAATTCCTGTATTTTGTGCCGTTGCATTCACGTTGATAATCATGGTGTTACGTCTTTTGATAGCCTCTGACTCTCTTTGATGAATTGTCTGTTGTTATTTGAAAACTTGATGTGATCAAGATTTTCTCGCTCAAGTTGTGAATTCTCCTTCGTAGATTGGCACATTTTGGAATCTTTGACATTTTGAAGACCTTGATGATGTTTGGATGTAATCTTGAACAACTTTCCATCAACACCTTTAACTGTTTTTTTTTGAAGCAAAGTGCTTGGCACATTCTCACATGAACTCAGGTTCCAAAGCCGCTATTGGGAAAATGGAGACCACATGGATAATTTCTTCTTGAAAAATAAAGTACGTCTTCTTGATAGGTTGTCATTGTTCTTTGAAGAAATTTTAACATATCTTGAAAAGTGCGCCACAACATAAAGACGAAACAATCTTCCAATGAGATTAGATCCATGAAAACCTTTGGATTTTAGTTACAATGATGAATCAATGAGGTGTGGGTATTCGAAGTATGGATTAGATACTTGGGAACACATGTGATGGTCGGAAATGAATCAGAAAGCATATGTATTTGAATGGAAAGGGCCAAAGTCGGACTTGGAAGGATGAATTGCATGTGAGCAATGATGGGTTTTTGTGGGTATGTTCGAGAATGCAAGTTAGGATGTATATGGATGTGTGCAAATGGCGACTTTGGTGATTAAAAGAGTGACCTTTAGTCAAAAATGGGTTCTTTGGATGTTATTACACCTAAAGTGGATTACATGTAAAACAAACATGCATTTAGGTTCAGAAGATGGAAATGTGTATAAATGGGAAAAAAGGATGAGATTGCATGTAAATGTGGATGGAGGGTGAGATTACATGTAATCGCATGTGGAGAATGAGATACAATATGTCTTGACATGGAAAGTGGAATTACATGTAATTGTGTCATGTTCCCTCTTTAACTCCGTCTAGCAGAGACTTGTGAGTCAGCTTATTATGGGGTCTTGTAGGTTGACAGGGTTGGATAGAGACCCAATATGGTTATACAGTGTTGGGAATTTGGTGTTCTGGCAATTTTTGTTCAGTTTGGAGACGTTGCTTGTTTTTAGGAGGCAGTTCCTAAAATTATGGAGTTATTTTTGCTTTTTAGGAGGGATGATCATGCCCAGGGTTGGATCTCCTTGAGATGATTCCTTGAGTTCAGTTTCAGAGGAATAGGGTTTGTTTCCTAAGTTTTAGAAGCATTTCTAGATTTTAGGGATGAGATTGCCAGTGAATCCTTGATTTCCGATTTCAATCACAGGTAGGTGATAGGATGATTTAATGGTTTGTGGTGTCATTGGGGCATTTTGTAGCTACTTGGGTTATATTTTTAATATTTCCTAAGTTAGCGTTTAATAATTAAGGCTAAGTTATAGCCATTTTGGAGTAATAAGGGGTTTTTGGCCTCATTTGGATGCATATCCCTTGGTGTAATAGCTCGTTGGAAAGGTCTTGAACTTTTCTAAATATTTCTCTTTTGACTCAGAGCATTTCGGTGAACGGATTTCTTTCTATTGGGAAAAAGGTCATTTTCTAGATACTTGACCACTTAAAAAATGAGAAATATATTATTTTCTAACCTAACGCCACATGGAGACACTTTTAGGGTTCGAGCTAAGTATGGTGGGTTATAAGGAGGTAAAGACAAAGTTCTAAGGCATTATTGACATATTACATCTTGGATTTGTCATTTGGGCTCTGATTGAGCTTTCAACGTTTGGGATGCCAACCCCACTTGCTTTGCCTGTTTGGTAGGTAGCTCCTAAAACATTGGTTTGGATTCCTTGCAGTAAGAAGCATCTTGGAGATTGTGCATTGTTTCTTCTGGGGAATGCAATATTGAGTCAGAGTTTTAGCTGGGGTTTGGGCATTCTATCCACGTGTGGGCACTTTGTAGTTGTACGACAGCACCTGGTAGCCATATTCTTTCCCACGTGCAACATTTGAGAGCTGGAACCTAGCCGTAGCTTCCTTCTGGGCTCATATTTCTCCTTCACGCTTTTAGGTTGGGTTTATCCTTGGTTGTAATCATCTGGATATTATTGTAAATCTTCATTTGGTTACAAATTAGGCTTTATATTCAAAAATCTGCTTGAAGCAAAATTGCTTTGGTTGTATTTGGAATAGCTTTTCAGAATTGGTTCATGTTATTATAGCTCTGTTATTACTTATTGCAAAATCATCAAAAACATAAAACAATCAAACTTTTTTGCAACTTTCGTCTAGCTCTGCAAGAAAATTTTAATAAACAGAGAAAACAAATTTAAAAATAATAAAATTACAGTAGATTAGTAGAAGAGATCCATCAAGGATCTTTCAAATTGCTCTTGAAGTGTAATTGCATATGAAAGGAATGGATGCAATGTGCCTTGGCATGTAATGGCAGATATTGAATGAAATGATGTATTGTGCTTTGGCATGTAATGATGGAGGTGGAATGAAAAGACGAACTTGCATTCGTTGATGGGAGATGGAGTGAAGTGAAACGTGATCAAGTTCTTGGGAAAGAACTTGCAAGATCTTCCAAATGAAGAAAAACAAGAAAACAAACACAAAAGAAACATGCACCTCTAAACATGTCAACATGCAAACTCGAATTTGGAATTTGGGAAAAAACCAAAAGTATGAAAATGAGACTATTCATCATTTTTAAAGAGAGAATGCATTTTTCATGGCATCTATGTTAACAAATGTAAAACATCAAGTTAAAACATGCATCAAATCGACAAGATAAAGCACAGATTAATTAGCAAAAAGGGAAAATGTACACTTACTTGAAGATTGAAAAGTCAAATATGAAGGGAATGAAGTTCCAACTTTGATAAATTCTCAAACAAACTTGGACCTCCTCAAACTTTTAATGAGGAATAACCAATGAGCAGCAAATGAGGTGTTTTTTATGCCCAATCCCAAATACATGGTCAACAATGTTCAATGCTCAAAATGAAACGTTTTTGGGCAAGAAAAATCAATGCCTAAAGCATTAGAATGCTTGGATTTGCAAAAAGATCCCTAAAGGAGAAGATTTCAAGACATCTCATGAACAAATTTGGGCTAGATCACCAAAAATGTGTTTTTGGAAGCTATAAACATGGACGTTTTTCCCTTGGAATGCAAAAACGGGTTCTCAAGATGCATTTGTATGCATCTTGTAAGCAAAGACATGTTTTAAAATTTTCAAAATTAACCTCCATAAGGCAAAACACACCTTTTTGGTGTTATGACATGTTTTGGAAATGACTTCAAAGCAAAACACACCTTTTAGGTGCAATGACATGTTTGCAAATAGAGCCATAAGAAAAACACATCTTTTTGGTGCTATTACATGTTTTATAATTATGCAAAAATGTGTCTTATGGGCAAAAACACACCTTTTGGGTGCCTTTGAACATTTTAAAACATATGTAGTTACATGTTTTTTGTGTTTTAATAGGAAATGTCCATTCAAAATTGCACCTTTTAGTTGCAATTGCATATTTTGAATTAAAATGTGCTTGTAGACATGTTTGCACAACTTAAGTGATGAATTAAGCACATGTCAATTTAATTTTTGAATAAATATTACTCAAATGAGACATAAATAATATTTACACTATATAACTAATATAGTATATGCAAATATTATCTTAAAAGTAATATTTACTAGAGCATTTGATTTAAAATTCAAAAATTAAATCAAACTATATAGTTCACAGAGGCACTTAAGTGAAAAATAAAAAACCAACTCAACTTAAAAATATAACATAAAGTGCACTATAGTTACTTTAAGTGAAAAATTGAAATGATAAAGTAACTTAAAAACATAACATAAAATGAATTCATGTTATATTTTTTAAAAAGTGAATGTTAACTTGAAAATATAATATGATTTTTTAAATTCTTGCAATTGCACCTATAAGGTCCACTTTTTGGGCACTAATACTATCGCATATCTTTTGATTGCCAACTTTGACTAAGCCCTAAGATAGATAAAATTGAAGGGAAAACTAAAAGCATTGACTTGAGTAAAACCAAAGGAGCCAAAGCCAACAAACACACACTAAAAAACAAGAAAAATGACGTTGAAGGCTTCAAAAATCAAGCATTGGCTCGAAAAATAGAGAAAGTAAAGAGACTTGACGAAAACTTTAAGTAAGAGGATTCATTATATGAATTGGAATTGATTGGTTGATCAATACTAACCAATTAAATAACAAACTAAACTCAAAGAAATGCGAAACTAAGTTGAAAAAGTTTATGTACTGTACCACAAAATGTAGGACGACATTATCGATGTTTGCCAGATCCAAAGTTAAGAACACAATACATAATAAATTGCTTAGTTTGTAATTAAGGGATTTGCATAGATGTATGTATGAACTTGTAGAAATAGAATGGAATTGATACAATAGGTAGGTAGAGTAGGTCGAGAGATGATTCCCACTGAAACTACAAAGCGCTAGAGTAGCGAGCATCTTGCACCCCCGAAACAATGCACAATGTTGAACTTTCATCTGGAGTTTGCAGTTACAAATAACATATCCCTATCGCATACCAACAACTATAACTAGTTCGGCCATATATATGAGCTTTTACAAACTTCTTAAAAGGATTACAAATGTGCGGACACGACTTAAACATTACTATCTAATACATAAAAAAGGGGCCTGAAAGATATTTAAAAAAAAGTTTGGGGCCATACAACAACCAATCTATAGTTAAATTATTTAATTATATCTGAGACATTACAATCCTCTTGGCCCAAGAATTGCTTGCCCTTAAGCAATTTCAGACTCAAGTGCTCCAAGATTTTTTTGCCTTCCCATGTGGCATCCTCAATCAGAAAGTCCTTCCAATGAACTAGGTATTCTTCGATGGTATGCGACCTTAGCTTTTTCTTTCGAACTCTAATGATCTCCACGGGTTCCAAAATTAGTTTTTCCTTTTTCGTCCATAAGTGGTAATTCCTCGGAAGGGTGACATGCTAACTAATTGCCTTCGTGAGGCATGAAAGATTAAAAATTTGTGAAATTGACTCCCCTCAGGAAGCTCCAACTCGTAGGCAACTTCACCCACCCTCCAAACCACACCTTAGGGTCCATAGAAGCATAAATTTAGTTTCTCCACAACACTTTTCTTTAAGGAGGATTGTTTGTATGGTTGAAGCTGAATGTATACCAAATCTCCTATCTCAAATTTTTGCTCTGCCTTGTGCCGGTTAACATATATCTTTTGCAAATTTTGAGCCCTTTGTAGATTGTCTTTGAGAGACCTCGCGAAAGCCAAACTTTCCTTGGCCTTTGGTGCATTGTTGTCGCCTAACACCAAATCCACAAATGACGATGACTCATACCCATAAAGGGTCTTGAGGGGTGACATACTTGTTAACATGTGAGAGGTAGTGTTGCAAACTATTGGGTGGATATTTTGCAATGGACAGTTTTGTGAAAATCCAGTCGCAAAATTGGATGACCAGCCACAGCATATGAGACAAAGTTTCTCTTACCTTAAAGGGAAGGCTCCCCCTCGTCATCATTCCTTGCATCAACTCAAGGTAAGCAAGAAGCTGAGAGATTTGTAAAGGGTGTTACCTATGAAATGAGTGATGGGCAAGATGAAATTTCTAACTACACATTTATCTAATAGCTGGAAACGATGATACTAATAAACTAACACCAACTCAAAGGCTGATTGAAAGCATACTGGTTTGGCTCTGGGCCTTGTTTTAATCTATTCTATAAGAATAACCTCTATCATTGGGGTGCAAAGACTTCCAGAAGTATTGAACTCTAACTATTTTTGTGAATTGAGACGGTAATACAAGCTACAGTTAAAGCTTCTAGTTAATGTATTACCACAACCACTCCTAGTCAAAGCTTTGGTTCCGATTGCTTCTTAACACACTATGATGTATGATTAATCGTACAATAATAACATGAATCAAAGGCAATAGGCACAAATTACAATCAAAGCTTCTAATTTGTGCTATCACAATTGCTTCCAGTCGAATCTTCGAATCCAATTGCTTCCTTTAATTTACTTTTCTCCCAAATCGGTACTACACAATCAAAGTTATGCTTGCACAAGTTTGGCAGAGCTTTCTTGCATACAACAAAAGATGACTTTAACAATGAGAGAGACACTCCTTTTATAGGAAAATAAGTGAGAAAAAAGAGGAAAAATTGGGAGCAACTCAACCAACTTTGACTCGGTAAAACTAGGTGAGAAGAATTATTGGATTACATGTCATGAGGACATGTAATTGGATTACATGCAATTGAATTACATGCATTTGAGTTACATGCGATTGGATTACATGCAATCCATCTTCTGCATCTATAGAGAAGAAAACGACACTTGAAGAAAAGATGAAGATGTTGAAATTGTTGATTTTGAATGAATCAATCCCGTAGACTATTAGAAAAAGCCTTGTTCTTTGTGATGATCACGGGATTAGGGGTTCCTGTATTCAGCACCACTGCAATTTTCTTTGATGAGTTTCTAGTTGTCTTTTGAAAACTTGATAAGATCAATATTTTTCTCATTTGAGTTGTCGTGAATTCTCTTTTGTAGATTGGCACATTTTGGAGTCTTTAACACTTTGAAAACCTTCTTGATGGTGTTTGGACGTAAACTCAAAACAAGCTTCCATCACCATCTTTAACTCTTTTTTTTTTGGAAGCAAAGTGCTTGGCGCATTCCCACACGAACTCAAGCTCTCGGGAAGCCATTGGAAAAGTGGAGATCAAATGAATGTCGCTTCTTTGGATCTGACGAATATCTTTTTGATGGGATGTCTTTGTTCTTTGAGAAAATTCTGACATATCTTGAAGAGTGTGTCATAACATGAAGATGAGAACATCTTCCAATGAGATTGAATCCTTGAGAACTTTTGGAATTGAGTGGCAATGACGAATCCTTGAGAACTTGCATTTTTGGGAAAATCTTCAACTTTCTTCCAAAGAAGGAAAAGAAAACAGCAAGCAAACAACAAGCAAAAATATGCACAAGACAAAAGATATACCTTTGGCTATTGACTCAAACATGACAAATACCAAGTTGCTCTCCTATACGCAATTTCTTTTTTTGAGTTTGGGCAAAAATTCAATCATTGAAAAGAGAAGTTTTCATCTTGCTTAAAGAAAATTTGCAAAATACATGGCATGCCTTTGAACAAATGTAATTGGATAAGCTGAAATATGCAACAAAATAGCAAAGTAAACAAGAAAAAACAAACAGAGTTGAAAACGTCTACTCACTTGGAGATCAAAGCGCCAAATGTGGAAGGAAAAGACTTCAAATTCAAAATTTCCAAACAGCTCTTTGACTATTTTAAAGCTTGCAAATGTGATCTTCCAAGGTCAAAGCATGAGGCTTTTTTGTATGTGAATGCCAAAAACGTGATCTTCAAACCCCAATATGCAAAATGTTGTTAGAAAATGCTATGTATTTGGACATTTTTGGGCAAAAACGTAGTATCCAAATGCAATAACATGGATCGTATTTTGCAAGGAACAGTTTTCTCCAAATGCATATGCATGCATTAAAATTAAAAAATGCTTCCTCTTGATCCAAAAACGTGAGCTAGAAATGCCATTTTGGGCGTTTTTAATAAAACAAGCCCTCTAGATGTCAATACATGAGCTGTTTTTGGCCTTGGGAAGAAATATTGTGGTCTTCAAATGCAAATGCATGGATTAAAATGCCTAAATGCACTCTACAAAGGTCTTTACATGTTTAAAATGAATGCATTTGGAGGTCTTTGGTGTAAATCGCACTCTTGGGGACCGAAAGCATGTAACTTTTTTACTCCAAGAGGCAAATCATGGTCTCTAGATGCGAATGCATGGAGAGGAAATGGAGTAAAATGCAAATACTTGTGTTTTCATTGCAAATCACACTCTCCAAGGCTCATTGCATGTTTTAAAATTTTAACATTTACATGTTTTGGAGCCTTGTGATGCAAATCACACTCTTTCAAGGGCATTGCATGTGACACTTAACATGTAAAGGCCATTTCTATGCAAATCGCATTCTAGGATGACCATTGCATATTTAAAAACTTAGATATTATTTTCCTAATTCAATAAAATCCCTTTTTAGTGCAAATCGTGTTAAAACTAGAGCCCATAAATATCCTTGAAAATAACCAGCAATAAGAAAGGGACAAAATTGTAACAAAGAACACCAGAAATATCTTGGGAAAATCCTTCGAGAATGAAGGGAAAAACCCAACCACACAACACAAATATATCTTTATTGATAATGAAATTTTCAAGTGTATAATATCCTTTGCTTGATGCGAATATATAACAATAGGAAAGACTCTTCACATTATAACTGAAGGTCTGTTGAGATTCTCATAACTCCTATAATTAATTATAACTCTTCGAATATTCATGCCTCAATGCATGTGAATGACACATGTCATTTACATTTAATATTACAAATTAAACTCAAGTGTCCTTTTTAGCAGAAGATGACAATAACACTAATGTCTAGATTTTGAGAGATGAAGATCTCTATCGCAGCTACAAACTTTAACAAATTACACTCTCAGGAGGCAATTGCATGTAAAGTAATTTACATATAAAGGAGATTTTCCATGCAAAGTGGACCCTAGGAAGTCCATTACATGCATTTCTAAGTGCAAATTGCACTCTATGAATGCTTTAACATGTAAACATGTGAGTTTAGTTCGCACAACTCAAAAGAACAATTAAACACATTTTAAATTGATTTTTGAAGAAATATCACTTAATTGGGTCAAAAATAGTATTTACACTATATAATTTATATATAATGTGCAAATATTACTCAAAAAACAATATTTAACTTAAATATTTTGAAATAAAACATAAAGTAACTCTAAAAAATAAATTAAACTAAATAGTTAATAAAGTCACTTAAGTGAAAAATTAAAAAGCAACTCAACATAAAAATATAACATAAAGTGCTCTATAGTCACTTAAGTGATAAAGTAACTTGAAAACATAACATAAAGTCAATTTATGTTGTAGTTTTCAAAAAGTGAATGTCAACATTAAATTTCACTTGATATTTGAAATATGCAATTGCATTTGGAGAGTCCACCTTTTGGCCACTTAAATGATCATATCTTTTGATTGCCAAGTCCGATTAAGCCCTAAAATATACCGAATCAAAGGGAAAACCAAAAGCAAGAGATTGGACGAAACCAAAAGACAAAGGAAATAAACACAACTCAAAAATGCGAAAAAGGACAATGAAGGCTTCAAAGATCAAGCATAGGCTTAATAAAGTGAAAAATGAAAAGGACTTGACAACAGCCTTCAGTAAAAGATTCATTATACAAAGTGGGGTCGATTGGTAGATCAATGTTAGCCAATTAAATAATGAAATATCTTAGAGAAATGCAAAACTAAGTTGAAAGAGTTTCGTAATGTTAGCTACATTTTGTTGTTACAAAATGTAGGACAACACAAGCAATAGACCCATGCTTTATTATTATAAAAAAAGTTAGAAAATGAGGCTTATTTATTCAAAAATGATAGAGATCGTAACCAAGTAAAGTTTGTTATTTTCATAACAAGTGTATTTTCATAAAGGCCAGTTATTAGGTAGTTACCCTGTGAACTTATAAATACAAGGCTATTTGTAATATAATTGGATGACTCTTAGGGTGGGGGAACTTTTGGAATTTTTTTTGGAGAAGCTTTTGGAGAACCTTTGTTCACTCTTCGTACCTAAGGGTTTTTGAATTTATATATTTTTGAAACGATAATCAATATCCGGAGAACACAATGGACATAATGAGGACTCGGTTATAGGAAAAGAAAACCCTCATCTTGCATGTTCTTTATCCTCGATGCCAACTTTCCCTCCACAGACTGAGACTCCTCAGAGAGGACAAAAACAAACTTTTGAAGAAATGCAAGAGCAGTTATGTGAAGATTGGAGGAATGCAAATATATCTTACAAAGATTATGCCGAATTAAGAATGAGGTACTCCGGTGGTGGCAATCGTGGGTACTTTAATGATGACCTTGAAAGAAAGTTAAGCAAGGTAAATCTATGTCGGTTTGATGGATCTGGATCAATCTTTGCTCAAGCGTGGGTGATGAAAGTAGACACATACTTCTAGCTCAATCTGATGCTTGAATTGGCTACAAACATTGTAGAGAGACGATAAATCATGTTATTCATGGATGGTCTAACAAAGCCATTGAAGGGATGGGTAAAAGGGTTTAGTTACATCCTCTTTGACGCAATCAAGAAATTTCAAAGCATGGCATCATCATCAACCTCATCTTCTTGAAATTATTCATACACCAAACCACCATTGGCTTCGAAGAATAAAGAGAACTTCCTTCGAAGAAGCAATCATTGGATGAAGCTACCAGACAGGAACTTCTACCAGACAGGAACTTAGGAGGAGAAAGCTCTATTTCACCTATAAAGAGTAGTGGGAACTGATGGGCTGAAGGAATGACATAAGTCTATGGGTTTTATGGTTTTGATGAGATGTTTTATGATTACGTTGAAAGACTTTTTACTATAATGCTCTGTATAAACCTATACCTACCTTTTTTTTCTATAAGTTTCATGACACTATATGATTTCCTGGATATACTGCTATGGTTAAAACTTATATAGAAAAATGAGATTATATATGTGTAATTTATAGATGTGCATACATTTTTCCTTTCTTACTTTTAATGGGTAGGTTCTTGTAGCTATGTATTGTGAGCAAGGATTGATATATGCATTAAATGTCTATCATGAATTAATGGAATAAATTTGTGTTGCGAATTGTTGCATGTGTATTAATCTGTTGTAGGAATAAGTCAAAGGAAGGAGTGCATATGAAGGCATTAATAGTATAATTATGCGGTCATTTGATATTTATGAATTGCTGAAGATCAGGTTAGATTAAATCCCAACTACTGCACAAATTCAAAGGCCATCATGTCTTGAATTTGCTGAAGACTCATTCCATTGAGATGTGTACCATGGTGTAGTAATTCATTATGTTGCTAAGTTCTTGTTGTTGTAGCTAGATTTTAGGAAGTTAGTTTTTGAAGTTGCTTCAAATAAAGCTATTGAATCAGACCCTGAATATAGTTCAACGGAGTTGGTAATTGCAATAGCATTTTTCAAATATAGACTATCATTTCCAATTTGTACTATTCTATGAGTTGATATCAATAAAAGTTGTTACTATTGTGTTTTAGTATATGAAGTTTATATCTGTAGTTCACTCATCCAAGGGGGCCCACTTGGTGAGTGAAACTAGTTGGTAGAATTAGTTTTTCTTGTGATAGGATTAAGTAAGAACTCTGTTGTTCTTGCAACCACTAGTAACAAAACCAATAGTTGTTTCTGCAACAAAGGAAAACAATGTAGAATCCTATTTATATTAAATTTCTATCATTTAGCTAAAGGTTTCTTACACTTGCATATAGATTAAGTGTTTCTGTTCTTAGTTCTATAAGATAGAAATGACAAATAAAGAGGTTTAAAGCATATACTTTGCAGACATCATTTCAAGTTTACGTCCTGGGTCGATTAAGTAAATGGGTCAAATGAGTAGTTTTGAATGCTATGTTGGATGTACAGTCCATATGCACAAACATTAGTTTCCAATTCAATCATTTTACCAAGCAGGAACCTGGTCACAAATGCTTAGAAAAATGGAAAATATGCCACATTGAAGTCATGTTAGATAGTGAGGATGAACATGAGGATTCAGTAACCCGAAGGGGATGGCCAATAGGCTTCTAAGGAGGCTAGCATAAACAATATAGAGAGGATCACCGCACTGGTATGGACAAGGAGGCACCATCACTCTTGCTAGTAGCTTGAGGTGCATGGTTTTCAAGGTATGGGAAATGTCCTATGGACAAAGGGTCATAGTTATGCTTGACATCAAGACTACACGTAATTTCATAAAGTCATCACTCGTGAAGCGAAGAGGTTTACATATGGAGGTTGGTGGGATTCCAAGTCAAGGTGGTGGGAGGAACTCTCTTATCATGCACCCATCTGGTCCTGCAACTGAGCATTGAAATGGGGAACTACACAGTGACAAACAACTTCTTTATATTAGATTTGGATGACATGGATGTCATTCTAGAAATCCAGTGGATGAAGACTCTTGATGAGTACACAGAGCTCAAGTGAATGGAGTTCTTTGTCGAAGTTGATGGAAAAAAGGTCTTTTTGAGAGGGATGGAAAATGATGGACTGAAGGAGACCTTGATATGATGGGTGGAGGCCATCTTCCGACATGACGACATTGCTTAGGCAACGCATTTCTTTGTTTCGACAAAACTTGTAAAGGGGCAACAGGTGTACTACCAAGGCTGTAATGATGCCCTTTTTTTAAAAACTTGTTCCATAACGACGTTGGTACAGAGAGTGAATTATTTATTTTATTAAACTATTGCTAGATTGTTTGATAGATGAGCCTTCTTGGTGTTCCCACATCTCATAATGAATGGTAGAATTATTGTGCTCAGGTGAAAACGGATTCCAAGAGGCTCCCTCGTGAATAAAGCTTGTTTTAGGAATCTCTATTATGAAGTGATTGCTAAAATACTTGCTTGATATTAATAGTGATAAAGAGATAAATTTATACAAGAGACTGAATGATGTTTTCTTAGGAAACAATTGTAAAGAATAGAAACAAGAAACTAAATATTAGAAACTTTCTAATATATACAGGAGAATACAATAGATAACCATTAGATACTAAATAGAGATAACAAAAACTATCTATTATTGTAATACCCTCCCTTCATGTTTAATCTATCCAGAGCACGAAGTTGTCAAAAGGCGTAAAAGACAGATTCTGTTTGCTCACTGTGCTCCACACTGTTCGCTGTGCGCTGCAAACCAGATTGCTTCGATAGAGTAGCTAAGTGCTTCCAATAGTCAGCCTTTATGTGCCCATACTTGTGGCAATAGTTACATTGAATGTTCTTTTTCCTGGAGCCTTCTGTAACTGGAGCAGAGGACTGTTACTGAGAAGACTGTTGTGAATGAGACTTGCCCTTATCCTTCTGAAAGGATTCGGCAACAAAGGCTTGCTCGATGGAGGTGGAGGTGGAGTTGCTAAGAAACTTTTGTTTCCATCGATCTTGCTGAAGTAGAAGTGCACAGAGATCTGTAAACTTCAAATCAACACTAGTAGAAGTGATGTTGAGAGTCTCGATAAAATGCTTGTAGGACATGGGAAAACTTTTGAGGGTTATGACCACGATGTCCTCTTCCTCCATCTTGCATCCAATGGCTCACAGATTTCCCGACTCTTATTCAGGCGTTCTTGGAGCGATTCCCACTCATCTATGATAGTAGAAAACAAAGTGTTCTTGAGAAAGAAGGCTCTGCTTTTGTTTGATTTCTCATTAAGTTTCTTCAAATGCTCCCATGTCTTGGCAATTGTTTTGCTGGATGGAGTTTGAGGGAGCTGATCATCAGCGACAAATAATTTGAGAAGCATCACCGCCTCCCGATTATTTAGATCTCATGTATCTTGATCAGTACCAGTTTTAGTCAGACGTTAACACCCAAAACAATCTGATCAGTATTTCGATGTTCAAAGATTCCTAGTATTCGTGGCTTCCATGTGCTATAATTCAGACCATTGAATTTTGAATTTCTCTCGAGTAGAATATTAGTCAAAGATGCCATAGCACATTTTCCAGTGAAAAAACATGAAAAATCTATGAAGGCATGTACTTCAAGGCAAAAAAACGAAGACCCCAAAAAATTGAAGGGGTACCCAGGAGAGCTCAAAAAATCCAAAAAGAATATGTTGTTGGATTCTGGATCTGTTGGCTTGAAAATTGAGGCACGAATATTGAGGCACCTAGGAAAATGGGTGACAACCTAATTGAGATCTCAAAAAGCCCAAAAAGAATTTGCAATAATAATTTTGATCCAATACAAAAAATTAGGGTTTCGACCAAAAACAACCTTGGCTGCAAAAAAAACCCCAAAATAAATGGTAGAAATGCAGGAAAAAACGTGTTTTCTAGGTCGGATTTGAGGCGTGAGTGAACAACAAAAGGTTGGAAAACCTAGATGCCTCCAACATTGGTGATCAAAGGCTGCAAAAAAACCTCAAAAAAGGAAAAAATGGCATGCATATTAAACATGCTAAAAAAACGATCATTTGAGCAAAAAAAAAGTTGCAACTTGTAGAGGTAGTAAACCATAGGTAGGGTCGCGATTGGTAGAGGTAATAACACCCCCAAAAATGTTGCCTAACGAACCCAAACAAAGAAAAAACAACCAAAAAAATGGTGCGATTTTTCAAGACAAAATCGCAGCGATACAAATGACAGTTGCAGAATAATGACTATTAGTAGCAACCAAAAACCTTAGCTCGAAGCAGATATAACAGAAAATAATTTCAAAAAATATTGCTCCGATTATTTCGAACAAGAAATTATAATATTTTTTGAAAAAATTCAAAGAATTGGTTCTGATACCATGTTATGAAGTAATTGGTAAAATACTTGCTTGATATTAATAGTGATAAAGAGATCAATTTATACAAGAGAATGAATGATGTAATGTCCCCCACTTAGCCAGTATGGAGGTATGTTGTCGTTAGCCCATTCTTGTATGGTCCCGAGGGCTAACCAGGACTTCAAAAGGGATCCTGAGGTTATTTGGCCTAGTCAAATTTAATTACAGGCCAAATGGAGTTCGTTTGTTGGGTTTTTAGAAAGACTTACTATTTTTAGTAAGCCAATAGGGGGATGCAGTGCCTTCAATTTTCAGTGACAGGATGAGATGCATTTTGTTGGGCTCTTTCTGATGAGCTATTATATGTGGGATTTCGAGTTTATTTGGTATATTATTTTAATGTTTGAAGTTACAACAGTAAAGTGACTATTTAAATTAAATATTATAATGTTTCATAAAGTCACTTTATAAAAATCAAGAGTTCCCCTTTTTGAGTACATACATGGACTTTGTAAAAAGAAAAAAAGGAAGTAATATTAAAAGTCATCTATTATCCCACATTGGCAAGACGGAAGCGTGGAGCAAGTGAGGAAGGGATTAAAAGAAAGAGGATAGCTCTCATTTATTCATGCTTGGAAATATCAAAGAAATTGAGAAATTTTCTGGAGATTATGTCTCTATAGTTTGAAGGATGAAATCCCTTTAAGCTAGAAATCTTGACGCCATTGAAAGATATGGTTTTGAGATTCAACATAGCAGCAATCCGAAAAAGCAGATATGAAAAAAGCAGTCTGAAAAAGCGGAACCGAAAAAGCAGGCTGAAAAAGCGGGTACGAAAAAAGCAGCCCGAAAAAGCAGAACCGAAAAAGCAGGCCGAAAAAGCAGTTCGAAAAAAGCAAAGCAGAAGGGGCAGCATTGAAGGAAATTATTACAGCCATCTACAACCAGGTTCTTTGTTCGTATTGCTTTTAGGGTGTTATAAGCTTTCAGTTGTAAGTGTGCATTATACCAGCATTATCATTTTGTAATTCATGTAAATGCCAAAGTCTTGGCCATATTTCATGAGCATTGTAATTTTCATTGCAATTAAGAAGATAATAGTTGCTGGTATCATTTAAGCAATTTAATATCATTATTTATCAGCTAGTTAGTTTGCATACCAACTGTTTGTAAAAATGTCAGTTGGCTGTAGGTGTTCATTTCTCATGCTTAGATCATATATATGCACTGAATATTGGCAAAATTAGTAGCACACTCATGTTAGGTCATTGTGTAGTCCATTATAGTCTTCTAGCACAAGATTCTCATTGATGCAAATTGAAGAAAAAGTCATTGAAGCTAGTTGAAAATACTATCAGTCATACGTCCTTTGCATGTGAATTGTTTGATGAAATTCCTTGAGCTTTCATCAGCATTTTTTTGAGAGCAGATTTGAGGAGGGCCATTATAGTGGTATCAGAGCTATAAGTCCTACCATCCTGTGGAGGTCTTATAGGGAATTTGGAACAGCCAGATAGAGGGGAAAGTGTTTGATGAAATATCAAAACACTAAAATCAGAGCATTTATGTTTGAGCATGCGACAGGGGCCTTATAATTTCCGCAATACCAAAGTAAGACAAAATAGGATTTCAGACCTGCAGAGCAAACAGTCTAGTTCATCCGTGCAGGTGGACATAGAATCCAGTCATACAGACACATAGGAGATATTCTTTGATCAAGGCGGCAATATGGGAGACAGGAATGCTCGGGATCCTGGAGAGGAAAGATTCTTACAGTTATTAGAGACCTTGGCACAGGGACAACGATTAGCAGAACAAAGGGCACAGGAACAAAATCAGAGAATGGAGCTTATGATGCAGATGATAGCTCGTCAAATGGGGTTGAATGCTAACATGGGTGGAGGAAATAATCAGAATGGTAATAATCAAAATGGTAACAATCAGAATGGGAACAATCAGGATGGGACACATAATGGAGGTGAACAAGCTGGGAACAATTTCGGTCATGCACCCCAGCAAGCTAGGACAGTGAGTTCAAGGCCCATGATTCCCACATTTCCTCCTAAAGCCCCAGAGCAGACCGTACCAGAGCCCCAGATCACTGATATACAGGACTAGTTGAGAAGAGATTGGGAAGCCGGAGGTCCAGATTTTACTGTTGCAATTACCTTTAGGGAGTATATGGATGTGCGGATGAAACATATGCAACGTGGACATGACAGGAACCAGAGCTATGAGCTACGGAAGAAAGTAGGGAAACTTCAGTTACCATATTACGATGGCTCGGGGAAGTCTACAGCAAGAGCTTGGGTTCAAAAGCTTGATACATACTTTCAACTGAACCCTATGCTTGAGGAAGAAGCTATTAAGTATGCAGCAATTCATCTGGATGGGTTAGCACACGAGTGGTGGCATCATGGTATGGTCACTATGGGTCATGCACACATTACTTTATATGTGGAGTTTACGGAGAGACTGATTGAACGTTTTGATAGGAAGGATCCAGAACTCCATTTCAAGGAGTTAGCTCAGCTTAAACAATGGGGATATTGGAAACATACATTTCAGAATTCCAAAAACTTGCAGTGTTAGTAACAGATGTATCTGAACGGAGGATACTGGTTCTATTTATGGATGGGTTAGCTGATCCGTTGAGAGGGTGGATTAAAGCTCTCAACCCTCCCACTTTGTAGGAAGCCATTAAGAAAGCTCGTGACATGGATTCCTCTTCAGCTTCTAAAAATAAATTCCAGGCAAAGAGTTTCCCTTCGAGGAAAGATAAGGACAGTAAACCTTTTCATAGAGAGGGTCAGCCACATAAGGAGGAAAGTAAGAGGTTGGACAATGAGACACTTAATGATCTTGGGAAGAAGAAGCTTTGTTTTCATTGTAGGGAGCCTTGGGATTTGTCACGTAAGTGTCCATTGAAAGCAAAAGCCAAGCAGATGGAGTACTTTTCAGCCGAAGAGTCAGTGGATGGAGATTCAGAGCAGTCATCAGAATCAGATGGAGATGATAACCCTTCACATGAGGAAGCACACAGTGATAGCATGATAGCTCAGTTGTCCAGTATACAGGAGGCTGTCACTTTCAGAGTTAGGGGAACTTTGGATGGACAAAGATTTGTGGCACTCATTGATACAGGGGCAACACATAACTTCATTGATGAAAAGTTTGTGACACGCAGAGGGCTACATACAGAAGAGCATAGGGGATTTAAGGTGATGGTTGCCGACGGCTTCAAAATCGATTGTACCAAGAAAATCTCCAACTTGCAGCTTTGTTTGGGAGATTATGACATGGTGGGAGATTTCTTTATTGTCAACATTGGTGATCAGGATATGGTGCTTGGGATGAATTGGATGAAATCTCTGGAAGAGTTTACATTTAACCTCCAAAAAATGGAAATGAGGTTTGAGACAAATGGTAAGAAGATAGTACTCAGAGGTTTGTCAGATGGGAGACTACGAGTGCTGTCACTCAAGTGGATGCAGAGTTTCTTCAGATACGACCAGGTGCAATGGACAGCAGAATTCAGAGTAATGCCTGAGGTGACAGAGCAACATAAACAGGAGTATCCACCTGATGTACA
The DNA here is from genome assembly GCA_028749045.1 of Cupressus sempervirens. NCBI lineage: Eukaryota > Viridiplantae > Streptophyta > Pinopsida > Cupressales > Cupressaceae > Cupressus > Cupressus sempervirens. Next base: position 22,399,421 of record CM053790.1, read on the forward strand.
AAAAATAATAACCAAACATACTAAGGTGTTTGGTGAGATACCTCCAGGGAGACCCCCGAATAGGGGAATTGAGCATGTTATTGAGTTAGAGGAAGGGGCCAAGCCAGTCATTGTCATACCCTACTTCCATCCAAAGAGATATAAAGATGAAATAGAAAAGGCAATCAAGGAGTTGATTGACATGGGGCACATACGACCAAGCAAGAGTCCTTTCGCTTCTTCAGTAGTATTGGTGAAGAAGAAGGATGGTACAATGAGGATGTGCATTGATTATAGGGAACTAAACAAGAAGACAATCAAGAACCGATACCCTATTCCGCGCATCGATGAATTGCACGGTGCCTTCTACTTCTCTAAGATTGATTTAGATCCGGCTACCACCAAATACGGGTTAGAGAGGTGGATGTGGAGAAGACAACTTTTAGATGCCACTATGGACATTTTGAGTTCTTAGTCATGCCCTTTGGGTTGACTAATGCCCCCGCCACTTTCCAGTCCTGTATGAATAGAGTATTCAGAGATCAGTTGAGAAAGTTTGTGTTGATCTTTTTTGATGATATACTGATATACAGCCGTACTTGGGAGGAACATTTGAAGCATATTGATGCAGTGCTCAACATTCTAGAGAGGGAGTCATTATATGCCAAGATGAGTAAATGCGAGTTCGGGATGACAGAGTTGCTCTATCTAGGGCATATTATTAGTGTAGGAAGTGTTCGGGTTGACCTAGACAAGATCAGGGCCATTCTGGATTGGCCACCGCCAAGGAACACTTCACAACTCAAGGGATTTCTTGGGCTTTGCGGGTTCTACTGCAGATTTGTGAAGGGATTTTCACAGATGGCAGCACCACTTACAGATTTGACACGGAGAGACAGTTTCAAGTGGTTAGAGAAGGCTCAAGATTGTTTTGACAGGGTCAAGGAGCTGATGAGTACATGCCCTGTTTTAGCCATTCCAGATTTCACCAGGCCTTTTGAGCTGCAGTGTGATGCCTCAGGAGAGGGCGTAGGAGCTGTCCTCATGCAGGACAAACATCCCATCGCATATGAGAGCAGGAAATTACGAGGTGTTGAGAGAACTTACAACATCTATGACAAAGAAATGCTAGCAATCATGCATGCGCTAGCTAAGTTCAGGCAATACTTAGCAGGGAGCCGATTTACAGTAAAAACAGATCATAACAGCTTGAAACATTTCCTTGGACAGAAGGATCTCAATGACAGGCAATAGAAATGGGTGAGTAAGTTATAGACTTATGATTTTGACATAGTCTATGTCAAAGGGAAGAAAAATATCGTCACAAATGCTTTATCCAGAAGGCCTCATTTGCTTGCTGTTGGGATAATCATGGACGATTGGAGAGAGTTGATCTTGGTAGAGTATGCCAAGGATAGTTGGGCATCTAGTGTTATTGAAGGAACTATTCAGGATAGTCGATATACTGTTATAAATGATTTGATCATCTATAACAAATTTCAGATTTAGCCATTCCAGATTTCACCAAGCCTTTTGAGTTGCAGTGTGATGCCTCAGGAGAGGGCGTAGGAGCTGTCCTCATGCAGGACAAACATCCCATCGCATATGAGAGCAGGAAATTACGAGGTGTTGAGAGAACTTACAACATCTATGACAAAGAAATGCTAGCAATCATGCATGCGCTAGCTAAGTTCAGGCAATACTTAGCAGGGAGCCGATTTACAGTAAAAACAGATCATAAAAGCTTGAAACATTTCCTTGGACAGAAGGATCTCAATGATAGGCAACGAAAATGGGTGAGTAAGTTACAGGCTTATGATTTTGACATAGTCTATGTCAAAGGGAAGAAAAATATCGTCACAAATGCTTTATCCAGAAGGCCTCATTTGCTTGCTGTTGGGATAGTCATGGACGATTGGAGAGAGTTGATCTTGGCAGAGTATGCCAAGGATAGTTGGGCATCTAGTGTTATTGAAGGAACTATTCAGGATAGTCGATATACTGTTATAAATGATTTGATCATTTACAAGGAAAGGATTTATTTAGTACCCGGGTCTGTTATGAAGCAGAAGATTTTGAGGGCATTTCATGATTCACCATTGGCAGGACATCCCGGATTCTTTAAGACATATCGGTGGGTGAGAGAGCGCTTCACTTGGAAAGGACTCAAAACAGAGGTGCTTCAGTTTGTTAGGGAGTGCCCAGTATGTCAGCAGGACAAACAGGAACATTCCTTTCCAGGTGGTTTACTACAGCCCCTACCCATACCAGAGAATAAATGGGATAGCATTTCCATGGATTTCATTACAGGCCTCCCCAAGGTACAGGGACGGGATTGTATTTTTGTTGTGGTAGACAGATTGATGAAATTTGAACATTTCTTTGCGATTTCGTCCACATATTCAGCAGTACAGACAGCAGAGCTATTCTTTCGAGAGGTATTTAGATTACATGGGATGCCACGAAACATAGTCAGCGACAGGGATAGTAGGTTTACGAGCCACTTTTGGAAGGAGTTGTTCAAGTTGTGTGGAACAGAGCTAACTCTGAGTACTAGTTACCACCCCCAAACTGATGGGCAGACAGAGATAGTGAATAAATGGGTTGAGGGGTACCTTCGAAACTACATTGCAGGAGAGCAGAAGGCTTGGGTGAAGTGGCTGCATCTAGGGGAGTATTGCTATAACACCTCTTTCCATATGTCTATTCACATGTCCCCTTTCATGGCACTGTACGGGTATGATGCTCCTAATTTTCTAGATTTGTTATTTGGGGACAATAGGGTGCCTAAGGCCAAGGATATATTGCAGGAGTGTCAGGACATTATGCGATCCTTGAAGGAAAATTTGCAAAGGGCACAAAATCAGCAGAAGCAATATGCTAATCAACATAGGGTTGAGAGATCTTTCGAGGTAGGAGACATGGTGTACCTCATGTTACAGCCGTATAGACAGTCCTCTCTCAAGAGGAGTGGAGCAGAGAAATTGAAATCACGCTACTATGGACCATTCAAAGTAATCAGGAGAGTGGGTGAGGTAGCTTATGAGTTGGAGCTGCCTGTAGACAGTAAAGTGCATAACGTGTTCCATGTGTCACGCCTTAAGAAGGCATTGGGGCATAATGTGGTGCCTTCAGTAGTATTGCCACCTCTTGATGATGAGGGAAAGCTTATCTTGATTCCTGAGGCTATACTTGACTCTAGGGAGAGGGTACTTCGTAGGCGGACTATCAGGGAGTACCTAGTAAAGTGGAGGAACCTACCAGTTGAGGATGCGACATGGGAGGCAGAGGAGATTATTCAGCATCCTGAGTTGAGATTGCTTGGGGACAAGCAATTTCAAGAGGGGCGGATTGTAATGTCCCCCACTTAGCCATTTTGGAGGTATGTTGTCGTTAGCCCATTCTTGTATGGTCCCGAGGGCTAACCAGGACTTCAAAAGGGATCCTGAGGTTATTTGGCCTAGTCAAATTTAATTACAGGCCAAACGGAGTTCGTTTGTTTGGTTTTTAGAAAGACTTACTATTTTTAGTAAGCCAATAGGGGGATGTAGTGCCTTCAATTTTCAGTGACAGGATGAGATGCGTTTTGTTGGGCTCTTTCTGATGAGCTATTATATGTGGGATTTCGAGTTTATTTGGTATATTATTTTAATGTTTGAAGTTACAACGGTAAAGTGACTATTTAAATTAAATATTATAATGTTTCATAAAGTCACTTTATAAAAATCAAGAGTCCCCCTTTTTGAGTACATACATGGACTTTGTAAAAAGAAAAAAAAGAAGTAATATTAAAAGTCATGTATTATCCCACATTGGCAAGACGGAAGCGTGGAGCAAGTGAGGAAGGGATTAAAAGAAAGAGGATAGCTCTCATTTATTTATGCTTGGAAATATCAAAGAAATTGAGAAATTTTCTGGAGATTATGTCTCTATAGTTTGAAGAATGAAATCCCTTCAAGCTGGAAATCTTGACGCTATTGAAAGATATGGTCTTGAGATTCAACATAGCAGCAATCCGAAAAAGCAGATACGAAAAAGCAGTCCGAAAAAGAGGAACCGAAAAAGAAGGTACGAAAAAAGCAGCCTGAAAAAGTAGAACCGAAAAAGCAGGCCGAAAAAGCAGTTCGAAAAAAGCAAAGCAGAAGGGGCAGCATTGAAGAAAATTATTACAGCCATCTACAACCAGGTTCTTTGTTCGTATTGCTTTTTAGGGCGTTATAAGCTTTTAGTTGTAAGTGTGCATTATACCAGCATTATCATTTTGTAATCCATGTAAATGCCAAAGTCTTGGCCATATTTCATGAGCGTTGTAATTTTCATTGCAATTAAGAAGATAATAGTTGCTGGTGCCATTTAAGCAATTTAATATCATTATTTATCAGCTAGTTAGTTTGCATACCAACTGTTTGTAAAAATGTCAGTTGGCTGTAGGTGTCAATTTCTCATGCTTAGATCATATATATGCACTGAATATTGTCAAAATTAGTAGCACACTCATGTTAGGTCATTGTGTAGTCCATTGTAGTCTTCTAGCACAAGATTCTCATTGATGCAAATTTAAGAAAAAGTCATTGAAGCTAGCTGAAATACTATATCAGTCATACGTCCCTTGCATGTGAATTGTTTGATGAAATTCCTTGAGCTTTCATCAGCATTTTTTTGAGAGCAGATTTGAGGAGGGCCATTACAAATGATGTTTCCTTAGGAAACAATCGTAAAGAATAGGAACATTCTATTCTAGAAACATGAAACTAAATATTAGAAATTTTCTAATATATATAGGAGAATACAATAGATAACCATTAGATACTAAACGGAGATAATAGAAACTTTCTATTATCGTAATAATCTTCTCCTCACTGTGCCTGGATTACTCCTTTCACAAACTCCCTCTTCATTATAGATATGGAAAAATACAAGTTATTTGCCTATAATACTGTACGAATAAATTCAGTATATTGAATTTATTATTTTTATTTATTAATCTACAAATGAGTTTCCTTTGTTAACCTCTATAAGTTAATATTCCTTCAATACTTATTTGTGTTGAAGTGTGTTATGTTTAAATGCCTTTGTAAAATATTATTAACTAGCAGAAATATGTATTAAGTTATATGTTCCTACATTTGGAAGTGAGAAACATTAATAAAAAATAAAGATTATACATTATAGGTATTACTATGTTGTTTTCATTTTTTCCAAATATATATTTGTGGCGAGTTCGCAAATTGATAAGCATTCATGTTTCGCTGAAGTATGGATATTATACTGCTTGGGACGTATTCTACTCTGAAATTATTTATTGCTCTTTCCTGTTTCAGAGGACAGTCGCTGCTGTATTCCGATGTTATTTTTAATTCTATTTTTTGTTGCCTATCCCCTCCAGCGTTAACGCATATTAATACTTATTGGACCAGCCTGTGATGGTTTACAAATGATGTGTCCCCTGGAGGTTGATGTCGTTTGATTTGGACTTGAGAAGTATTTGAGAAGAGGTTGACATTGTTTAATATTTATGTTTGCCATGTCAATCATTTTGTAAGTTTTGTATGTTTATTGAATTAAGACCAATCGAATGCATTTGTTAGTCATAAGCTTTATGAATAGAGAATAAAAATTATTAATTAATTCAATTTATCAATTTTCATTATTATTATTTAGAATATTAAGTGTATGCTTTTTAGAATGAATGCTTTAGATTATTAAGGTAAGCGTAAGCTTAGTAAATAAATGTATATTTAGAATACTAAGCATATATGTATATAGTTTAATAATAAATTATAATTGTGTTACATTTCAAAATTTTGACCTAATTTAAAACTTGCTCATAATTGTTGGATTTAATGGATTATTCTTTCATGATCATGTGAAATAGGTAGTTTTTTATATATGTTGTATTAACTGTTAATGAAGATGGTCATTAACCATCAACTATTATTTGATGTTAGCGGTTGCTTAATTTTGAAATTATGATTAATAATTTAAAGTCTTTAAAAATGTTTATATGAAATTATTATAGAATTGTTTATGGTGGAAGTGTTTTTATGGGTGATTGTAGGAGAAGATGAAGAGGGGGGAAGCATTGCTAAATGGGATGCTCGCTTAGTTCAGTCATCAGAATTGGTAGGTATGACCTTAAACTTCTTCGGTAAGGACCTAACGACTTGAACACAGGATACATTTGTGGGACCCGCATGAGCTATTAAGAATATAATCTAAGAAAACATAAAATAATCTAACTAAAATATAAAACGTACCTCAAAGAAATTTTTCTTTCATTATATTAATATAATATATATATATAAATATAATGGCACCATTATATTATAATAACTTAATAAAATGATGTCACTCCATTGATATATTTACATCAACGTATGTAAATATATATTATAAAATAAACCGAATTATAATTTTTCCAACTCTTTCTTCCATCCCTTCTATTTTTTCCTTTCTTTCCAACTGATTTAACACTTGGCAAATTTGAATTGACAAATAATCTTTTATATTATGGAAGCCAAGAAGGCACGACTCTTTCCTTTAAGCTGAAGCCGTGGATGGAAGGCGGACATCCTTTAAAAATACACCCGATTGCCTTGTTGTGATACGATACATTCAGTAAAGACATTTTTGCCTTTCCACCTGACTGTCATACTCAAATCGGCTCCATCCTTTAAACCTGACTCCTCCCTTATTTCAATCATATAATTTCCATGCTCATAGTTCTGGCTTCATAACCTTCGAACCTCTACCAACTTGGAACTTTTTGCGGATTATAAGTATTGCTGTCTTTGTACATGCTGCCGTATATTTTTCTTCTAAAGTTGAAGCTGCCTTTATACACTGAGAGATCAATTGAAGAAGGGCAGATATTTAGTGTCCGACAAAGCTTAGGCTACTTCAGAAAATATACCTGGTCATGTGATGATCAGTGTTTCCATGTTGATATATTTCCTTCATAACCAGTAAAGCTTTCCAATTCCATAACAATAGATTGCAAGTTATATTCAATCTTGAATAATTATAGGAAAATGTTGTTATGATTCATAGTAAAGTACCAAGTCATGGAATCATAAAATATTTAGCCAATAGAAGTTAAAATACAAAGAGTTTATTTTTTGTAAGTCTTTAATCATAGAATGTAAAATGCTGGAAGCAACCATTTGCCATAAATTAATAGAGCCAATTGCTTTAAGAATCTGAAACACCTAGGACTCACCCACTGTTAGCCATGGAAAAGGTGAAGAGGTGAGATGAAATCTTGCAAGGATAAAGAAAATAAAAATCAGACTTGATACTTTAAAATAAAATAAATAAATCTTACTTAATAGCTCATGCTCATCCCTATAATGAAACCTGTTGTCAAGTCGAGTGGTGGTGATCGGGTCGTTGAACCCATCAGAAATCCTTGGCCAAGGTAGTTTATAGGCATGTTTTCCATTTAATGATCACTTGATGTCAGTGGCGCCAGTTATGCAAGCATGTCCGTTTCATAATTGTGTGGACATTCTAAACTCCAGGATGCTCAGATGGCTGGAATAAGAACATCCCAAGCCCAATCCTGAGGTAGGGAGGGCCTTTTTAATTTAATAGATTGTGTGGGAATAAGTATGGTTTGAGGTTGGGAGGTTAAGCCTATGTCAATGCTTCTCTCACCAAGTTGAGGCTTGCACAACTAGCTAAAGATCCTCTGGATGATACTTGTATATTTCTTTCCTTCTTTTCTTGATAAGCATTTACTTTACTTGTATGTAAAAATGATAGTTTAGTTATTTTTCCGATGATTGTTAATCTAGTTACTTTCAATTGATCATAAATACAGTTATTTTCAGTTGATCGATAATTTAGTTAATGCAGTTGATCATAAATACAGTTATTTTCAGTTGATCGTTAAATTAGTTATTTCAGTTGATCATAAATACAATTATGTTTAGTTACTTGTTGATCTAGTTATTTCAGATGATCATGGATACAGTTATCTTTAGTTAATCATCAAACTAGTTATTTCCAGATGAACATTGATATGGTTATGGTTATTTCAATTAATTGTTAAAATAGTTAATGACATATGAAAAGGATTTCAGTTGTCTATCTGTGAATGTTAGAAACTCTTTATTAAACTGTCTTTGTTTTCGATATGAAAATCCGTTTGTTACAAATTGATTGTTAATAATAAGTTTGCAAAGAAAACTAATAGACTCTATATTGCTATTGGTGAGTTATAACTATAATTGATTATAATCTTAGAATTTTTGCCAGGCAACTTATGTTGGTTTATGCATCAAATGTGGTTCTTGATAGTCCACCCCTCTTGAATTTGCTTGTCCTCAAGCAATTTTAGATGAGAAATTATCTCCTCTCACCCATGTAGCACCTTCAGTTGGTAGATTTTCCCATTTTACTAAGTACTCCACAATAGTCCTGTTTCTCAACCTACTTTCATAAGTTGGGATACATGAAAAATGTTGTGGATATTGCTATTCTTAGGTAGTTCTATTCCATATGCTACTTCTCCTATCTGTCTTTTGATGGATTCAAATTTTCAGCTCTACTTGTTGTAATTGAGGATTGCTTATAGGGTGTTAGTCTTAAAAAATACCAAATCACCCACTTCGAATTTCCTTACCACACGTTTCTGATCAATATACATCTTTTGTTGGTTTTGGGCATGGTGGAGATTATCCTTAAGAGTCTTCATAATATGAATGCTTTGTTGGATGAAATCCTTGGCTCCTGGTATCCTTCTTTCTTGAATGATCAAATCTCTAAACGTAGTAGCCTCATAACTATAAAATGCTTTAAATGGGCTCATCCCGATTAAGGATTTTCATTTTCTTCTATTTTCGGCAGCGCCAACTTCTAGAGACCATAACTTATCACCAGTTGCCCTAATTGGCTATTATGACCCCATTTTGGAAATGACTCGAATTTCTCTACAATGCTAGACTCGCGCAAGCTCTTGTCAAGTGAGGTTGGACCCCATTTCAGAGCCTCTAAAGTCTTCAAAATTGAGTTCAAAGTTGTGTACCTTGTTGCCAATACCGGAATTTTAAGATAGCTTCAAAACTAGACTTGATCTTGCAATGAAACTTTATTGGTAGGATGATATATCCAAAGTGAACCTCCAAGGAAGAATTTAGAACATTCTGAGCTCCAACGACCAACTTATAAAAAATAGCAAGTTTCTAGAAATAGCAACTTTGCACTAAGATAACCCTTATTGACAAACCAAATAATATTTTTGGATGGTTCAAGATTTCCCTTACACCCAAGATGCTCCTACTTCAGAAACCCGAGGTAATTTGAGAAGTGAATTCGTTGCATCTCAGGTGTTTAGAGGAAAAATAAGACGGTTAGTCTCCTTCCTTGACAACCATGATGAATCTTTTATCGGACTTCCTTTCCATTTGATGAGATATTCTTGGTACGTCTTATTTTTTGTGCTCCTGCAAACACGACTATCCAAGATGTCTTCAATCTCCTCTATAGTTGAAGTAGTTGCTGGAATATTCTACTATGCTTTTATGACCTCATCTTTAACACCTCCTTCATGATACTCTGTCAGATCTGAAACGTTAAACACTGGTGAATGTTCAGTTTACTAGGCAATTCTACTTCATAGGCATTTCTTGAGTCATGTTTCTTGAGTATTTCGCATGGTCGAAACTTCTTCATCTTCAACTTATTATATGTTGCCAGTTGGAAATCTCTCCTTACTTAAATCAGGACTTCATCTCCAATTTGAAATTCCTTATGCCTCCTTTTCACATCCGCATTAACCTTGTACTATGTATTCATTTTAGTAAGGTGCTTCCTCACCTCCTCATGTAAATTCTTGAAGTGCCCTACAAGGTCTTCATCTTCAACACTACTTGTCTCCTATTTATCCAACTTCCTCAATTTTGAAGCATTTTTGGGACTCTTCCATATACTATCTAAAATAGAGATTTACAGTGCCCCTATTGACAAAATTACTATATGCGAATTCCGCCTATGGTAAAATCAAATCTCATCCCTTTGGTTTATCTCCAACCAAGCATCTTTGTTAAGGATATAGCTTCATTCAGATTGAAGCATCCTAGTCGTTGACATGGATTTCCTATATTATTTGCATGTTAAGATTATATATATATGAATATTTATAATCATGTTTAGTCCTTAACCTTACATGTTATTGTGATCAACTAAAGGTGGTCGACAAAGGATAGCATAACGATTGAGATTAATATTTGTTTAAGTCCTCCACTTAGTATGGTAAAGAGTCACGATCATGAAAGGCCGTGACTTCCCGTGACAACAATCACGGGGGAAGTCACGACCATGAATGGTCGTGACCCTCAAATACATATAACTCGCAGACCGATGGTTGCTGTTCAAGAGATCAATAACAAAGGCATCGAGTTGTATTCAGCAATCGTTCAATTCATCATTGTAGCGATTAGAGAAGTTAGCCAATTAAGGTTATACAGTTAGAGTCATCTCAAACATAAGTATATTCAATAAGACACCTTCAGGTTTGATAATCAAAGATAGATTATTCTTTTCAAAAGATCCAAAGATAAACATGGTATCAGAGCTTAACTAGAGAAAAATCACATTCAGATTTGTTCTTGTCTTGAAAGAAATCAGTATTCAGATTGTTTCTCATCTTATAGAAATAAAACTTTATCTAGGTCAGAACGGTGAATGGAATCAAAGTAGAAGATTGATTAGAAGGAGCTGCAAACTTCTCCTCATGGAAAATTCAAATCTTTGGTTTACTTGAAGAACTTGAATTCCAATCCTCTATAGAAAAAGACATTAAAATGCCTGAAGATGAATCAGAAAAAATAACTTGGAAAAGACGAAGCAATAAAGCTAAGAAGATCATAATTGATGTTGTAAGGGATCACATATTCCTTCCATAGAAAGATTGAAAACAACATATGAAGTGTTTAAAACTATAAAAGATACATTTGAAATAAACAATGCGAGCAAAATACTGACATTAAAACATCATAAAAATAAACAAAGGAGAGTTTATGGCAAATTATTTCTTAAGAATTTATGAGATAAGAGATCAACTTGCCACAATTGGAAATAATTCAGTTGACGAGGAACTTACACTAATTGCTCTAAGAGGTCTACCTATATCATGGGAATCTTTCATTCAATGTGTAAGCCATCCTTCTCTTCCTAAGTTTGATCAACCCAAGAATGAGTGTACTCAAGAAGAATCCCGTTTAATCTCTAGAGGAATCTGCACCAATTAAGAGGGAGAGATTCAAGCCTTACATGCCAACAACAAAGGAAAGAAGAGAAAATTCAAATCAAAGAGAGGAAATAATTCACAATACCACAAGGAAAAGGATCTATCCAAAGTTCAGTGCTACCAATGTTATAAATTTGGCCACATCCGAAGAGATTGCCTTGAAAGAAAGAAAATTCAAGCTACCATATCAGAATCTCATAAAGTGAAAAATCCTCTATTCTATGTAGCTTTGTCAAGTGAATTAAATGCAAGTAATAATATCTGGATAATAGACAGTGGAGCTTCAAGATACATAACTGGATTCAGAAATCAGTTTGAAACATTCAAAGAATATTGCATAGAAGAAGTCACAATTGGAGATAATTCTACTCATCCAGTAAAAGGAATTGGGACTTGCTCCTTACAAATAAAATTTGGAGAAACTCTCTTATTAAAAGATGTACTATCTGTACCTGGGATTAAAAAAAACCTAATTTCCATTTCTAGCCTAGCAGACAAGGATACCGCGTCACATTCAATGAAAACAAAGTTTTACTATGGACTAAAAACTCCAACATTAAGAACGCTATCAGCATAGGATCAAGAGACGGAAGTTCGTAGAAATTAAACATTAAAGCTAAACATCAAGCCCCAAATCATGAAGTCCATAAGTCAAATGAGCTTTGGCATAGAAGTTTAGGGCACCTTGGCTTTAGTGCTCTTCCTACCATAGGGAAAATCACTACAAGTATACGTAATCTCAAAACTGATCACATTAGCATTTGTAAAGGGTGTGTTCTAGGAAAAAATAAGAAAGGATACTTTTTGTTAAGTAAATACAAGTAAAAAATTGTACCAGAACTTGTTCACATTGATTTGTGTGGACCTATGTCCACACCTTCTCTCAGGGGGTTATTGTATTATGTAACCTTCATTGATGATTACTGTAGGAAAACTTGGATATACTTTCTAAAACTTGAATCAAATGAAATCTTACAAAAATTCACAGAATTTAAAGCCCTAGTGGAAAACCACATTGGAAAGAGAATAAAAACGCTAAGATCAGATAACGGAGGTAAATACATGTCTGACATCTTTAAAGAATTCTGTAGTTCTGTTGGGATCAAGAGGGAGATTACAGTGCCTTATAATCCTCAATAAAATGGGGTTGCAAAAGGAAAAATAGAACTATTATAGAAGCAGCAAAAGCTATGATTCACGATCAAAATCTCCCTATGTCTTTTTGGACCGAAGCAGCAAGTACCGTAGTTTACATTCAAAATAGAAGCCCTCATGTAACATTAGAAAATATAACTCTTGAAGAAGCATTCACATGAATCAAACCAGATCTTAGTCATCTAAGAATTTTTGGTTGTCCTATTTACATTTACAATCTCAAAGAGAAAAGATCTAAACGCCAACCTTTTGGAAAGAAAGGCATATTTGTTAGTTATAGTGAAACAACTAAGGGATACAGAGTATATATTCCAGGACAAAAATCTCTTTGAAATCAGTAGAGATGTTCAGTTTGATGAAGAAATTGCCTTCAATACATCTTTAAACAAAGAAAACGATGAAGTTGAGAACTAGAGGGAGTTCATCATAGAAGATAATTATAATACTGAGAATCAGAGGGAGAACACTATATAAGATAATTCAACAAGAAATCTAAGTGAGAACCTTTCTGAAAACAAAGACACATCTACATCTAATGCTGAAAATGATGAAGTTTTAAGTCACAAGAAAAGATCACTATGAGTAATGAAATAATTGAAGAAAACAATGTAGAGTCTGATGAATTCTCTTGATGCAGGAGCATCTTGGGTGTAAGAGCAATCTTGCATCACCTAATAAATATTTTATTTTCAGTCTTTTCTATTTTAATAAGGACTAGTAGACAGGGTGGTTACTATTTATAGGAACTTGCTATGTTTAGTAAGTTTGTCATATGAGCTCGGAATTTTCTCATTTTCTACATGAAGGTTCATTTTAGAGTTATAAGCCTACCATAAAAATCTCATTACTCCAGCTTAAGTATCAGAGAAGTTATTGCAGATTTTCAGTGGAAATATTTGCAGGAAAATCTTCAGGCTCACTGTTGGAGGCCTTAGAGTGCCCGGATGAGGTCCAAAAATTTGATGAAAGGGCACTTGCGCAATTTTGAACCAATAGTTGAGGAGCTGGCATTTCTAAAAAGTGGTTATAATAGCCAATCGGAGCAATGGTTCGTGAGTTATGACTTTCAAAGTTGGGCTACCTAAAATATCTAGAATAATTGTCAAAGATGTATTTGGCCGACTCTATATGTATTGTTAGGGTCTGTCGGCCCTAGGTATTAAGTTTCAATGTCTAGAACCTTCTCGGGTGGCATAAAATTGCCTATTTAAGAAGACCCGAACATTGTCTAGAATAGCTCTAGGTGGTAGTGTGCAACTTAGTCTTGCAGATTACTGTAATGAAGGCGCCTATGTGGGTTAGCATATTGCACTTGTGAATTTTGTAATTCTACATTTGCGGCGCAAATAAGAAGTCCATATTTGTTCTCGCATTTGTTATTGTTTCTTTGTTTCTATTATGAGTTTATGTTATTTATGAGAACTTGTTATTTTTAGTAAGTTTGTCATATGAGCTCAGAGTGTTCTCATTTTCTATATGAAGGTTCATTTTAGAGTTATAAGCCTACCATAAAAATATCATTGCTACAACTTAAGTATCGAAGAAGTTATTGCGGATTTTGTGGAAATATTTGTAGAAAAATCTTTAGGCTCGCCATTGGAGGCCTTAGAGTGCTCGGATAAGGTCCAAAAACTTGACGGAAGGGTGCTTACGTTGTTCCAAGCCTGTAGATCATGAGCTGGCATTTTCGAAAAGTGGTTATAATAGTTAATTGGAGCAACGGTTTGTGAGTTATGGCCTTCCAAAGTTGAGCTACTTGGAATATCTAAAATAATTGTCAAAGATGTATTTGGCCGACTTTATATGTATTGTTAGGGTCTATCGTCCCTAGATATTGAGTTTCAATGTCTAGAACCTTCCTAGGCGGCATAAAATTGCCTATTTAAGAAAGGCCCGAACATTGTCTAGAACAGCTCTGGGTGATAGTTCACAGCTTAGTCTTGCAGATTACTGTAATGAAGGCACCCATGTGGGTTAGCATATTGTACTTGTGAATTTTGTAATTCCACATTTGCAGCGAAAATAAGAAGCCCATATTTGTTCTCACATTTTTTGTTTTTTTTGTTATGAGTTTATGGTATTAAGGGGAGCACCCTTCATCATCTCTAAAGAAAATAAGAAAACAAGAAATAAAAAATGCTATGTTGCTTTATTGACAGAACTCACAAAAATAGAACCAACTAATGTAAAGGAGTCTTTAATATGTCAAGCATGGAAAGATGCAATGGTAGAGGAATATCAATCTATTTAAAAAAATGATGTTTGGAATATTGTTCCTAGACCTAAAACAAAATTAGTTGTATCCTCTAAATGGTTGTTTAAAATCTAGTATGCACCTGACAGAAGCATTGAAAAACACAAAGCAAGGTTTGTTGCAAGGTGTTTTTCTCAAAAGTCCAAAATTGATTTTGAAAAAACTTTTGCTCCAGTTGCACGTTATACTTCAGTAAGAATGATAATTGCCATTGTTGCTTCCAAAGGATGAAAAATTATCGTTGCTTCCAAAGGATGAAAAATACATCAAATGGATGTAAAGAGAACTTTTTTGAACGACGTCATTGAAGCAGAAGTATACATAGAACAACTAGAAGGACTTACTACACATGATCAGAAGCATTACGCATGCAAACTAAAGAAAGCTCTCTATTGGTTAAAGCAAGCTCCCAGGGATTGGTATGAGAGAATAGACAACTATCTTCTCAAATTGGGATACACCAAAATGAAGTGGATTCAAATATATATTTCAAAATATCTAATAATGACATATTGATTCTTGTTCTTTATGTTGATGACTTGTTAGTGACAGGTGTAGATCATCTTATAACCAAATATAAACAGGATTTGATAGCTAAATTTGACATAAAATATCTAGGTCTTCTACATTATTCTTTGGGTCTAGAAGTACGACATAAGGGAAACTACATCTTCTTAAATCAAGAAAAGTATACTACAGATATATTGACCAGATTTGAGATGATGGATTGTAAGCCACTATTTACTCCAATGGAAACTAATCTTCATAAACTTAAGAGTGAAGTAGCGGACTCAAAATCAATAGATCCTACTCACTACTGACAAATTGTTGGATCCCTTATGTACTTAGTAAACACTCGATCAGATATCTACTATGCTACAAATGTATTAAGTCACTTCATGTGTGAGCCTAAGAAGATTCATCTAATGGTTTCCAAACATATCTTAAGATATTTAAGAGGAACCATTGGACTTGGGTTTAAGTATGATAATACAGAGCTACTACTTCAAGGGTATTCTGATTTTGATTGTGCAGGCTGTTCTATTGATTGTAAAAGTACAACAGAGTGTTGTTTTAGCTTGGGATTAGCTATGATATCTTGGTTCAGTAGAAAACAATCAGTAGTTGCTCAAAGCTCTACAAAAGTAGAATATATGGCAGCCTCCATAGGGGCACGCAAAGTAGTATGGCTAAGGAAACTCTTATATGGTTTATTTGGCAAACGATTAGAATCCATCATAATTCATTGTGACAATCAAAGATGTATTAAACTCTCAATAAATCCAGTTATCCATAACAGATCTAAATATATAGAGCTTCCCTACCGCTGCATAAGAGATATGGTAGATAGAAATGTCATCAATTTGAAGTACATTAGCATTGAAGAACAAAAGGCTGATATCTTCATCAAACCTCTAGCAAGGTTGAAACTTGAATACTTCAGGAACAAACTTGGTTTAATCAAATTGTAATTCAATATTATGTAAAATTGTTATTAAATACTTAATAAAATCAATATTGCAATATTGTGGATATGTTGTGGCAAGAAAGATGATGATCTTTCTTGCGATAAGGTCACTATTGTAAGGTGACGATCTTAACAATAGTTTGACTTCTTGTCATGTATCTCTACATTGAGAAGTACATAATGACGAATGTATCAAGGTTAACGACGTTGGATTAATAATCCAGAATATGTTGGTTCTTGATAGAATACTTATCACTAAAGTTAGTTCTGGTTTAGATAGGAATAATGATAATGGTTAAGACAAAATACACTCTAGGAGTATGCTCTCAATCCTCTTTCTTCTAAGAGGGAGTGTTAAAGATATAGCTTCATTCAGATTGAAGCATCCTGGTTATTGACATGGATTTCGTATATTATCTGTATGTTAAGATAATACATATATATCTGAATAGTTATAATCATGTTTAGTCCTTAACCTTACATGTTATTGTGATTAACTAAAGGTGGTCGACAAAGGATAACATAAGGATTGAAATTAATATTTGTTTAAGTCCTCCGCTTAGTATGGTAAAGAGTCATGACCATGAAAGGTCGTAACTTGTCGTGACAACAGTCATGACCTTTCATGGTTGTGACCCTCAAATACATATAACTTGCAGACCGATGGCTGGTATTCAGCAGATTAATAACAAAGGCATTGAGTTATATTCAGCAGTTGTTCAATTCATCATTGTAGTGATCAGAGAAGTTAGCCAATTAAGGTTATACAATTAGAGTCATCTCGGACATAAGTATATTCAATAGACACCTTCAGGTCTGATAATCAAAGATAGATTATTCTCTAGAAAAGATCCAAAGATTAACAATCTCAATAGGTTTCCCAAACTCCTATTCACAAATTTTCTTTGTCCATCAGTTTGTTGATGATTTGCTGAGCTAAACTTCAAATATGTATTTAAATTGTTCCATATTGTTCTCCAAAAGTATCGAATGAACTTGGTGTCTCGATTTGAAACTATGCTCTTTGGTAGACTATGTAGTCTCACCACTTTTTTGCCACATGAGCAACACCACTAGTCTTCTTGCAAGGAATGAAACGTGCCATCTTTGAAAACCTGTCTACCAACACAAAAATCAAAGCATACTCTCTCTGAGTCCTTGGCAAACAAAGAATAAAGTCCATACTAATATCCTCCCATGGTTTCTCTGATATAGGTAATGGTTGATATAGCCTTGTATTCTGCTTGGCTCCTTTTGCCATCTAAAATATTTTGCAACTCTATACAAATTTATTAACATCTCGCTGTAACTATGGCAAAAAATAATTCTCACTAACTAAAACAATGCTTTTATCTCGACCAAAATGTCTAGCCAACCCTCCACTACGCTGCTCTTTGATGAGATTCTCCCTCATAGAACTCCTTGGAATACAAAACTGACTACTTTTGAATAGCATATCATCGTGGATTATGAAGTTCAATTATTTGGTTCTATCAGGAGTAATAGGTTTTGTACAAGCCTTCCAAGTTTTGCCAAGATCAAGATCTTTAGGGTACAATTTTTTTAGTTCCTTGAATCCAATGACTTCAATCGTCATCTGTGCTAGTTGTTAGTAAACAGATTTGTCCTTCAACAATAATGAGATAAATTGACTCTTAAATGCCCAGAAAGAAGAACAAACATAACTAACAGTTTGATGAGTTATCATAAGCTGATAACTCTCCTTTGAATTGAGAGGTACAACTCCCTTGCTGAAATATTTACAATGAATCGAATAATAGGTTATATCTTTAACCTGAAGATATAAAGGATTTCTGACATTCATTCATAGACATGAAATGAATGTGATTACTAGATTCATAGGTTAAAATAAAGAGAGAAAGATCAGCAAATAGCCTCATGACCATTCATTCAATCCTTCTTTACATTGCGGAGAAAATAAAAGAGAACTCTATTTATTCTACAAACTACAAGCAACCACAAGACTGTATTCAAAACGCGGAAGACGATCAACATCAATCCAAGAAAGATGTATTCAGACCACAAGATCTGATAAATATACACAAAAGAAAAGAAAACTGCATGATTTCCTTGTCCTTGTGATTACAATCAACTTTTGCAGAAAAATCAATAATCTTCCCCTATTCCCCTATTACAAAATAGAACATATGCCCTCCCTCTTGGCAGCCACATGACATGTAGAAAAAGAAGGCCCCTTTCTCTCTTAGAATGTCTGTCATAAATAACTTGCTGTGACCTTTTCGTTTTGATAACTGATTCTTGATTTTTCAAGAGGAGTCAATAACTGTTCCATATTCCCACCAAACTTTGCCATTCCACTTTCTTAAAACATTATTAAAATGCTTTAGTTTGCTGCTCTCAAACAGATTTAAAATATCTTTAAAATATTTTAAATTGTGCACACAAGAAAGTGAGAAATTGTTAATTTAGCTTGCAGCCACTTTTTAATAATTTCACCACAGGTCAACTGGACATGCTGGGACCATGAAATTGGCGAGTAGTAATGATATTTAAAATTATAAATGGGTTTTTAACCATTTTTGAACAGCTCACCAAATCGGGGTACTTTCTTCGTAGCTGGCCCTGCTAACTATATTGCTGCACTGATAAAATATTAAACTAATATATTATATCAGCTCATATGGTTATAAAATTAATTATGAGAATATGTAAGGCTAAAATACCAGGTGGGTCATGCTCAGATTTCAATAATCTATAATCCTTTTTAATGCGTTTTGCACTGTTAGATGTATATGCAGATTTGACTATCCTGCTGAACATGACTATCATGCTGAACCTGCAAACTTGAACTTGTGAACCCAAACTTTTGAACCAAGATGATTCTGAACTGTTTGTACACTTGAATTGACTGAATTTTTTCATCTGGTTTAACCTTGAACCATTGGACTACTTGCAACTCCATATCTGAATTTGTACCAATACTTTGAACTTTGAACTTTTGAACTTCGAGGTTCAAGTTTCAAGTTCAATGATGCATACTGCAGCATATATACATAACGTTCAAGTCTGCAAATATGAATTATGAAATTGCACCTCCAAACCGTTGAACTTGAACTTTGTGGTTCAAGGTTCAAGTTCAATATGAACTTCGGGCTGTTAGTCTGTTTTGGTAGGCTTGTACTAAAACATCAATATCTTTTACATCTGATCAAATTTTGCCAATTGCTACGGTGAAAATATGGGAAATTTGTCTCTCAACAATATATCAAAAATGGAGAGAAATCCAACAGTTGAATTTGGAGATTGCACCCGCACCAAGATTGTCATTTTGAAAGTTGAACTTTGAACTTTGAACTTCTGCAATTGAACCTGAACTTTGAATTTGAAACCCGAATTCAGTTTTGAACCTCAAACTTGAACTGATCTTTGGAAAGACGAATTTGCATGCTAAAACCTCAAATTCGAAGCTTTGCAGTTTGGAGTGACTTTCAAACCGACGAATCTGAATCTTAGACTTTGTACCCCGAACTTTGAACTTGTACTAGTGTGCCTCTGATGAATCTAGATTCTCAAACTGAAACTCTGAATCTGCCTTCTTGAATCGTAGATGTTGACCTTCAAACTTTGAACATCTGAACTTGAACTATAGGACCTCGTTGAACCATTACTTCTGCATTGAACTTCTGAACCGGTGAGTCTAGAACTTTGAACTTGAACCTTTGAACATTGAGATTCGAAGTTCAATTTCAACATGATTTCAAAACACAACCTTCTTTACAAATAGAGATTTACAACGACATCATTAGCAATAAAAATCACTGAAGATTCTTCTTATGGGGAAATTTTCAAGTTTAAAACTTGGGTGCGAAAGCATGCTTACAGCTGGCTTTGACTGGGGATGTGGGCCGCAAGGGACATAAAGAATCCAACAATCTTTGGAAAGACTAGTGTCATATCCATTGGGAAATAGAGGTATGGGTAAAATAGAGATCAAAGAGACTACTTGCGGAGAGGGGAAGAGCAAGAGGACAAGGAACACCAAACACCCAAACTACCAACACCACAAAAGCGACAAACTACAACAAAAACCAACAAGACAAACAAAGCCCACTAACAAAACTAAACACCACCAAAAGCTCAGAGAGCAGCAAGCTATTTACAAGTATATACAGGTAAGAAGAACTCACCACAGGAATCAGAGCTGAGGAAAACTTACACAAAACCATTTACCGGTTGAGATAAGAAAGATCCTTTTCAGAACAATGGGCAACTCTCAAATGAGATAGCTTGGTGTAACCTACACATGACGACCTCTTTATTGCTGCAAGCTGAACGAAATGTGTGGAAAAACCTCATGAACCAGTGCTTAGTTTTAAATAACCATAGCTCATCATAGACCTCTGCCTTTACTTGAGTCTCTAGGATAGAACCCTCAAGACCATGTTGAATTGGTCTCTAGTATAGAACCCTCAAGATCATGTTGAAATAGAGGTATGGGTAAAATAGAGATCAAAGAGACTACTTGCGGAGAGGGGAAGAGCAAGAGGACAAGGAAGACCAAACACCCAAACTACCAACACCACAAAAGCGACAAACTACAACAAAAACCAACAAGACAAACAAAGCCCACTAACAAAACTAAACACCACCAAAAGCTCAGAGAGCAGCAAGCTATTTACAAGTATATACAGGTAAGAAGAACTCACCGCAGGAATCAGAGCTGAGGAAAACTTACACAAAACCATTTACCGGTTGAGATAAGAAAGATCCTTTTCAGAACAATGGGCAACTCCCAAATGAGATAGCTTGGTGTAACCTACACATGACGACCTCTTTATTGCTGCAAGCTGAACGAAATGTGTGGAAAAACCTCATGAACCAATGCTTAGTTTTAAATAACCATAGCTCATCATAGACCTCTGCCTTTACTTGAGTCTCTAGTAAAGAACCCTCAAGACCATGTTGAATTGGTGGCTGAAAAAAATTAGGCTCAAAGATCTTGACAAAGAAATTCATTTTATGTATATTGTTAGCATCCATGAAAACCTGACTTTTGGAAAAGCTTTCAGCATTAGCGACATACTCAAAACGGGGAAATGCTTCATCTAGCATAGGATCATCATGAAATAGGTAGGCTTACTCAATTTTTGCTGTTACTACTTCAAAAAACATTTCATCCAAGCCAAATGTATCAATCAAAGCAACATTTAGACTTTTACCTCTGGAATCTTCATACTTGATCTCTGATAAGAGTTCTTCAACAATTTCTTCCTCATTCAAAGAATCATTATCACTTGTAGCTGCTAGATTTGGAAATTCTCGATTTAAAACAGAGAAATGAGGACTTATTCATGGAGCTTTGAAAGAAGAAACCCTTTCTTTATTGGATGAGAAGGGTGAGAGAGCAACTTCTCTAATATGCAGTAATGTGCTTGCTAAGATATTTGATGGTTCTTTGGGCTGCATTACCTTGGGAACCTGGCATTTTCCTTGCATGCTACTTGTCTCAGCACTTTCTATCTTGAGAGAAAAGAGACGATCTTCCTCATCCAAAGATGATAGCCGGAATAGTGGATTGTCTATGTGTTCATAAGATTCTATTGGCATGTGTAAAGGGTTAGGCCTGCTCCAGGTAACCTTATCCTTTAGTTCTATGCACAATTCCTCTACTTTTCTTGTTGCTGCATTTGTACTTAAAAATTCCTTGACCAGGCGGGATGCAACATTATTATCCAAGCATTCACCTTTGGGATCCTCCTCCTTGATTGCTAACAAGAACCCTTCGATAATCTCGTCTTCATTCAAAGAATCACCACCCAACTGAATTGTGGATGCTTGAGCCTGCTCAACCTTCTTTCCATCACACAATGCTGCATACATCTCAGCTTTTTCTTTTGCTATTAAACTTACGGGATCCAAAGGACTAATGTTTTCAGATTGCATGAGTGGCTGAAAATATTCATTTTTGAGTTGGTGAGAGGAGGAAGAAATACCAACACTTTTATCTTTAGGAAGAGGAATGGGCTCAGGATGATTTCTTCCACTTATGCATTCAAACCTTGCTGATGTTTGATGTCCATGAGGCTGCACCATTTCTTTCTTGGTGGGCATGAGCATCTTCTTTGCAGTTTCATCTTCACCACAAGCCTCATCAAAAGAATGCGGAAACACATAATAAAAAAGGTCAGAAATCTTATTATCTTCAAAGGAAAAGGATTCCAGAATATGGTCATTACAGACCTTCACGCAAGGAGTGTTTGCATCACTAGCTTTGTATTGTGGAAGTAGAAAAGAATCACATGCAACATTCTCTTCCAAGCTTACTGTATTTTCAGAACCTTGCTGATTTGGATTCACCAATGCTTGTTCTACATGAGGTTCAGAGATTTCTTGCTGAACCTCTTTCTCTTCATAACAAGGTAGTTGTATGAGAGGGACGAGACTTGAATAACTGAGGCCTTCTTTTTCTGCATGTCATGTGGCTGCCAAGAGGGAGGGCATATGTTCTGTTTTGTAACAGGGGAATAGGGGAAGATTATTGATTTTTTTGCAAAAGTTGATTGTAATCACAGGGACAAGGAAATTGTGTGGTTTTCTTTTCTTTCTCTTCATTTTATACACAAAAAGAAAGGAAAACCACACGATTTCCCTGTCCCTATGATTAAAGTCAACTTTTGCATAAAATTCAATAATCTTCCCCTATTCCCCTGTTACAAAACAGAAGATATGCCCTCCCTCTTTGGCAGCCACACGACATGCAGAAAAGAAGGCCCCAGTTATTCAAGTGAAGAGAAGTTAATATTTATCAGATCTTGTGGTTTGAATATATCTTTCTTGGATTGATGCTGATCATTTGGTCACATCTTTTGTGTTTTGAATACAGTCCTGTGATTGCTTGTAGTTTGTAGAAAAAATAGCGTTCTCTTTTATTTTCTCCGCAATGTAAAGAAGGATTGAATGAATGGTCGTGTGGCTATTTGCTGATCTTTCTCTCTTTATTTTAACCTATGAATCTAGTAATCACATTGTTGTCATGTCTATGAATGAATTTTAGAAATCCTTTGTATCTTCAGGGTAAAGATATATCCTATTATTCGATTCATTGTAAATCTTTCAATGAGGGAGCTGTACCTCTCAATTCAGAGTAGAGTTATCAGCGTATGATAACTCATCCAACTGTTAGTTCTGTTTGTTCTTCTTTATGGGCATTTAAGAGTCAATTTATCTCATTATTGTTGAAGGACAAATCTGTTTACTAACATTAGTAAAATTTGTCTCGTGCTAAGGGCATCTATAATCCTATTAGACTTTCCACTCTCATGTTTCAAAACATGTGTAACTGTACAAAAACTCAACCCATTTCAAATGCCTTTGATTCAACTTTTATTGACTATTCAAATATTGCAAAGCTTGATGATCAGTAAATAAAACAAACTTCTTAGGTAGAAGATAAATGTCTCCACTTTTTCAATGCCTGAACTATAGAATAGAACTCCAGATCACACTCAAAATATTTTCTTTTACACTCATTCAGCTTCTCATTGAAATAAGCAATGGGTTTATCTTCCCAGCTCAAAACAACTCCAATGGCATTATCACTAGCATCACACTCTTCTCGAAACATATTATTAAAATTGGCAAGTGCTTAGACAGACTGTTTTGTAACTTTCTTTTTTCAATAATTAAAAATTCTTGTTTGCTCTTGTAGTGCACTTAAACTCTTTTCCATACTGTTTAATTATTTCAGTCAAGGGTCCACAAATGCTACTGAAATTTCTAATAAACTTCTTGTAAAAGTTAACCAAACCATGAAAAGATCTTACCTCTGCAGAACCCCTTGGAGTAGGCCATTCAAGGATAGCCTTCACCTTCTCTAGGTCCATTTTATGACCTTCTACTGAAACTACAAATCCAAAAGACACTAACATCCTTTTCACAAAGTTGCACTTCTTCAGATTAATCAAACAACTTTTCCTCCCTTGATTTCTCAAAGACCTTACGAATGTGCATTATATGCTCTTCCAATTTATTATTAAAAATAAAAATATTATCCAAATAAACAATGACAAACTTACCTAAAAATTCTTTCAATACCTTGGTCATGAGCTACATGAATGTGCTCAGTGCATTGGTTTGCCCAAAAAAATGACCATCACTCATACAATCCCTCCTTTGTCTTGAAGGTTTTCTTCCATTAATCTCCTTTTCTGATCTAGATTTGGTGATTAGATCTATCTTTGTGAAATGCATAGATCAACTTGAACAATCCATAATGTCATCCATCTTTGGCAAGGGAATCTTTAGTTGATAGTGATCTTATTGATAGCTCAAGAATCAGTATACGTCCTCCATTCTCCATTTTTTTGGTGCTACTATTGCTGGTACAACACATTAGCTCAAACTCTACTGAATCAACCCCATTACTTGTATGTTCCACTCTTCACTTTCTGTTGGATTCATTGGATGAGATGCCTTATTTGACAAACTGGTTCCTTGAATCAAGTTCATATGGTGCTTAATCTTTCTCATTGGTGGTAATCTTTCTCTTTGGTGGCAATCCATCAGGTACTTTATCAGATACAATATCCTAACTCTTTCATAAATCTGCAATTTCTATAGTTGGGAATGACAGAGCCTCACAATGGTTCCTTGCATCTCAATTGCTAGAATGAAAACAATACTTTGTGGTCCTTTTCGAGTGTTTTTCAGGACGCTCTTGGTTCTACAAACATTCTTCTTGTTAGAGAGACTCATGAGAAGCACTATCCATCTGCTTCTCGACATCTCCGACTACCAATGGCTATCTACTTTTAGGGATGAGGTCAAATTTTCTAGTGGGGTTACCTGTTTGGGCAGAGGCCGCCTCTTCAACACGACTTCTGTAGTTCATTCTGACAATTGAGCTAGATTCATCTGGATTGGTATTGGTTGGATGACATCACATTATAAGGACGTCATTTTGATGTGTTACTTTTGTCAGCTTCCTTGTATTATGTAGTTCACAACATGGAGTGCAATAACTCTAATGAGGACCTACATGAGTACATTGCCAAACTGTTGACCACGAGTGACATCATTCTGCAAGACTTTTGTGTCCTCTACATGGGTTTGATCCAGTTTGTATGGCCAAATCAAATTTGGGCACCATGGGCTTGCAATGTTTCTCTTAGTACAATCAAAGACCCCTCACTAGATATAACCAACATCTACTACAATTTGTGAAGTCCTCAAACTAGGTGGTCCTGAATGGGCTTTCTTGGCTTCGGTCTTTTCACATCTATCCTCATTGTGGTAATGTGAGTATAGTTGACTATGCTCTATTGTGTGCTTCCTTCATCCCCTCCATTAGTCGCTTCAACATCTCTTGCCTCTTCTTGGACGATCATGCCCTCCTTAGCCTTACCCTCAAGATATCCTCTTCCCACCTCCCCACCCCCTCTTGAGGTGACCCCCCACCTTCACTTCCTTTTTCTTTACTGAGAGTGATTGTGAACTGTTTGACCATCACCTTAGATGACTTCTCTCCTAGGATTTCTTCATTGATTGTGAGGGTCTTCCCTCCATGTTTGATTCACTTGCGGCCACGTTGTGGGAGTCGAACTTCCTCTCCATTCCCCACTGCACCTCTCTTTCCCGTAGCCCCAAGCGTAGGAGTACTTGCCCCATGAATCAATGGTTTGACGAGGACTACAAGTCCTTTCACAACTCGATTCGTTTTGCCTTCTCCACCCTTTCCCCTTTGTTTTTCTAGTTGAGGCTCGCTTAATATTGCCACTTTCTTTGTCACAAGAAGTGGATGCCTCATGATGCAGTGTAGATCCCTTTGTGCCTTTCTTTTGCAGTTTTCAAAGCTCTTCTAGTGCACCATGTTCTCTCGCCACACTTCCCCCTCCACTTTGCATTACATCTCCTTTGTCTCTCACACCTCCACTCTCTATGATATCCCTTACCACTCCTCTCTCCATTTCACCCCCAACCTCATTGCCACCTCTTTACGTTCTCCAATATCAGTGAGGCAATTAGATACATGAACAATAGCAAGACAACAAATAAGGAAGGGTTCCAAGCAGAGCTCTTCAAGCTTGGTATTACAGTTTTGGGCTCCTTTCTCATAGTGCTCTTTAGCAGAGTGGTTTGCACTGGCTTGCTCAACTCTTGGTCATGACATATTATCTATCCAATCCATAATACCAGGTTGTTCTTGGACCTTGATAGCTACATGACCATCATGGTTGAGAATATGTTTTTCAAACTCTATGCCATCGTGCTGCATACGATCTTATCCAATGAGCTTGATCAATGACATTGCCAGGCTAGGGGGTAGGCCGGTTTTCTTATAGATTTTTAGACCATGGACCATATTATGACTCTGCAAATTATCAACGAGGAGGCTTATCACCACTCGACGAAAGTCTAATGCTGCTTTGTAGGTTTTAACAAAGCCTTTGATTCTGTTCCTTAGATGACTCTCTTCCAGAGACTTAGGGACATTGGGATCTCTAACACTCTCTTGAGAGCTATCATGAGGTTATATAAGAGGGTTGTGTGTAGGTTGAGGACTCCTAGGGATTTTCAGATCCTATTCAGAGTACCATTAGGGTGAAGCAAGGTTGCCCTCTCTCCCCTACTCTTTTTGGTATTTACATTGACGAGCTCGAGTCCTTCCTCCGAGACTTCTTGCTTGGAGGTGGTGACTGCTACTACACCAAGCTTTGATCTCTATTTTACTATTTGCTGACGATGTAGTTCTTTTAGCTTCTTCTTCTGAGGGCCTCTAACAACTTCTTGATAGGCTGGCCTTCTTTTGTGAATCGCAACAATTAGTGTGAACTTGGGCAAGACCCGAGTGATGGTCATCAACTGCTTGAAGACCTTGTATCTCCATTTCTACTTTCAGAGTGAGAAGTTGAGATCCCATCCTCCTACATGTGCCTGGGGGTTACGTTCTTTGGAAACCGTTTCTGTATGAAACCTACCATGCAACCTCTTGTTAATTAGGGGTTTGATTCCCTAGCTATGCTTGCAATTTAGTGCTTCCGACATCACTTCCAAGATACCACGACCAAGATGTCCCTCTTGGACTCTTCGGTCGTTTGGGGGTCTTCTCTCCTAGAATTCGATTGGGCTTTGGTCGAGAGAGTCTAGAACCTCCTTTCACGCATTATTAGATGTTATCTGTCCATCCCCCACAATATCATCTTGGTCGAGTTTGGGGCTCATCCTTTCAAGCTTGGGGCCATCTTTGATTTGGCTTGGTTTCTACATCATCTTCAGAGCTTCATGGACAATATTGAGGGCCATCACATATATTCTTACCCAGCCCATTGATCTTTTGAGGTGGTAGTGGTCTCCGATCCTATTGACAGAGCTTGTTGTTGATTTGCCTAGGCCTATGGTCTTCTTGGTTTGATTGGGATTGCGATGGACCACCTTCCCCATTTTAGTTCTCTTAGGATGCCCCCATCACCTCCTTCCCTCTCAAAAGATGTTGATTGAGCACATTAGGCTTGACATCTATGGACTTATATTATCATATGGAGTAACCCTCTGGGGATCTCCGCACGATGATGGCTTTCTATGGTGAGCATTGTGCTGTCCTGCATTTTGTCATCACAAAATGCTGGTAACAGTATGAAACTTTTTCAAGCTAGTTTCGCGTATCTCTAAGTTGAATCTGGTATTCATTTGCTCAATGTTGATCGATCGATTAGTTTCAATTTGTATATCAAATCATTTTACTGAAGGCTTTCGTCAAGTCTTTTTTGTTTTACTTTTTGTTGAGCCTTTGCTTGATTTTTGAAGCCTTCATCGTTCTTTTCTTTGCCTTTGAGTTTGCATTTGTTGGTTTTTTGAAAGATCCCTGATGGATCTCTGCTGCTAATCTGCTGTAGCTTAATTATATTTTTTCTTTTTAATTTTCTTTTTCCTATTTATTAAAGTTTTCTTGCAAAACTAGACGGAAATGCAGAAGAGTTTGTTTGTTTTTGCGTTTTTGATGATTATTCAACATAGAAATGAGAAGGAGCAAATGATATGAAAAGAGTCTAAAAATAAATAACAATATGCAGCAAAATCAGAATTGATACAAATCGTACCAGGCAGATCTCTAAATTATAGAGCCAAATAAAGGATCCAGTACATTTTCCCTAACAATGATGCCAAACTGGCTGATGGAAAAGGACTGTGAACATGCAAACGTGTTCTGCTGATTATCCGACTCTCTATATTTCAAAGTGCTGCAAATGGCGGCTACTGCTGCAAGGCTCACTTTCCCATGTACCAATAATCATGCCCAGCTAAACAATACTGCAGACCCAAGCTGAAATGGCGTCCTCCTCCCCTGATAACAACTGATACCATTAAACATTCCAAGACCAAATATTGCTGAGGGTTACGTCCCAGCCAGTAAATACCTTGGGCTTTGCGTCCTAGAATAAAATCGCCCAAGCAGAGCAAATTTGTAAACAAGTTTAAAATGCATAATATGAATGAGGAATGGTGCCTCCATCTCCTTATAACCCCTTCCAAAGCAAATCGAACCCTAAAGTGACTCCAAAAGGCGTTGGGTTACAAAAGCGATTTAAGTCTTATTTTAAAGTGGCAATGTTACTAAAAATGACCAGTTTTCTCCATAGACATAAATCCGTTCACTGAATCGCCCTAAGACCAAAGAGAAAGATTTAGAAAAGTTCATGACCTTTCCAACGAGCTATCACACCAAGGGGTACGCATTCAAATGAGGTCAAAATTCCCCTTATTACTCCAAAATAGCTATTAACTTAGCCTTATTTAATTATTAAACACTAACTTAGGAAATATTAAAAATATAACCCAAATAGCTACAAAATGCCCAACTGACATCACAAACCATAAAATCATCTTGTCACCTGTCTGTGACTGAAGTCGGAAATCAAGGATCCACTGGCAATCTCATCCCTAAAATCTAAGGATGCTCCTAGATTTTAGGAAACAAGCTCTATCCCTCTGAAACTGAACCCAAAGAGAAAACTCATGGAAACCCAACCCTGTGCATGATCATACCTCCTAAAAAGTAGGAATGAACCCCATAAATATAGGAACTGTCTCCTAAAAACAAGGAACGTCTCCCAACTGATCAATAACCGCCAGAACACCAAGTCCCCAACACTGAATAACCATACTGGGTCTCTATCCAACGCTGTCAGCCTACAAGACCCCATAATAAGCTGACTCACATGTCTTTGCTAGACTGCGCTAGAGTGGGGACATGACAGTCCTCCCCTCTCGAAGATTCTTGCCCACAAGCAACTGTAATGCTGGATGCTGTAAGATGCTCTCACCCTCCTAGGTGGCATCCTCTATGGGAAGATCTCTCCATCGAACCAAATACTCTTGAATCACTTGGCTTCTCAGTTGCCGTTCCCTCACCTCAAGAATCTCATCAGGGACCAAAATCAATTTACCTTCCTCATCCATAGGAGGTAACTCGGGTTAAACCGTAATATGTTTTCCAAGGGCCTTTTTCAGGCAAGATACATGAAATACATTATGAACTCTGCTGCCAGGTGGTAACTCAACCTCATATGCAACCTCTCCCACTCGCCTGAGTATGCTGTATGGACCATAAAAATGTGGTTTGAGCTGCTCAGCTCCTCCCCTATTTAGGGTGCTCTGCCGATATGGTTGTAAGCGTAGAAAGACCATATCATCCACCTCAAATGCTCTCTCAATCCTGTGCTTGTCAGCGTACATCTTTTGTTGATTCTGGGCCTGCTGTAAATTCTCCCTAAGAGATCTCATGACATCTTGGTTTTCCCATAACCAATCTTGAGCCAAGGGTACTCTACTGTCACTAAATGCCAAATCAGTGAAAGATAATGCCTCATATCCATAGAGAGCTCTGAAAGGCGTCATGCCAATGGACGTATGATGTGTAGTATTATAACAATACTCGCCCAAATGCAACCAACGCACCCATGCTTTTTGCTGTCCTGACACATAGTTACACAAATATCCCTCAACCCACTTGTTGACTATTTCTGTCTGCCTATTAGTTTGAGGGTGGTAACTAGTACTAGGTGTTAACAAAGTACCTGCTAGCCTAAAAAGTTCCTGCCAGAAGGAACTCATGAATCTGCTGTCCCTATCACTCACAATGGTCTTGGGAAGACCATGAAATCTAAACACCTCTTTGAAGAATAACTCAGCCACCTGAGATGCTGTAAAATCTAACGCAATCGGAAAGAAGTGGGCATACTTTGTTAGCCTATCCACAACAACGTAAATGCAATCTTTCCCCTGAACCCTAGGAAGACCTGTAATGAAATCCATTGAGATCCCCGTCCACTTCTGTTCCGGTATAGGTAATGGCTGCAATAATCCTGCTGGGCAGGTATGCTCCGACTTGTTCTGCTGACAAGTCATACACTCACGGACATCGCGTAAAACATCATCTTTGAGACCCTTCCAAGAGAATCTCCCACGAACTGCCCTGTAAGTCTTACCATATCCTGGGTGTCCTGCTATAGGAGTATCATGGAGAGCATGCAAAATTTGTTCCTTCAACTGAGAACCTCGAACAAGGTAAACTCTGCCTTTGTAGTAGATAATATCATCTACCACACTGTATCTGTCATCCACTATCAACCCTTCCAAGATCTCACAAGAATACTGATCCTTGGAGTACTCAACTAAAAGTTGAGCCTTCCAATCCACTAAAATCTCGCTCAATGAACATAGGGCAGCCAATGAAGGTTTCCTAGAGAGTGCATCAGCCACAGTATTATTCTTCCTCTTTATGAATTCGATGTCAAAGTCATAAGCTTGAATTTTGCTAACCCATTTTTGTTGTCGATCATTGAGCTCTGTTTAATTTAGGAAATACTTTAGACTGTTATGGTCTGTTCTCACCACAAATTTGCTACCAACAAGATACTGTCTGAACTTAGCTAACGCATGCATAATAGCCAACATTTCCTTATCATAGGTAGAGTACAACTTTTCATTGTTTTGCAGCTTCCTACTCTCATAGGCAATGGGGTGTCTATTCTGCATCAACACTGCTCCTATACCCAAACCCGAAGCATCACACTCTAGGACAAATGGCTGCGAGAAATCAGGTAGTGCCAAAACGAGGCAAGTACTCATAACCTCCTTGGGTCTATCAAAGACCCCCTGTGCTTGTTCTCTCCATCTGAAAGCCCCTTTCTTAGTGAGATCTGTCAAAGGTGCTGCCAACTGCGAGAAACCCTTCACAAATCTTCTATAATATGCACACAATCCAAGGAATCCTCGTAACTCAGTAATGTTCCGAGGAACAGGCCAATTCTGAATCGTTTGAATCTTCTCTTCATGCACCTTCACCCCCTCAGCACTGATCACATGACCCAAATATAACAGCTCCCTCAATTCAAACTCACATTTGGAGAGCTTAGCAAATAGAGACTGACTCTCCATTATGCTAAGTACCTCCTCGAGATGTCTGAGGTGGTCCTCCCAAGTACTGCTGTAAATCAATATGTCGTCAAAAAACACTAGAACCGATTTCCTCAACTGCTTGTTGAAGATATGATTCATACAAGACTAGAAAGTAGCTGGTGCATTGGTAAGGCCAAAAGGCATTACCAGAAACTCATAGTGCCCGTAGTGACAACGGAAGGCAGTCTTGTGTACATCCTCTGCCCGTACCCATATCTGATGATAGCCTGAACGAAGATCAATTTTAGAAAAGTAGACAGCCCCATGTAACTCATCTAACAACTCATCAATGCGCGGAATGGTATATCTGTTTTTTATTGTCTTCTTGTTCAAAGCTCTATAGTCTACACACATCCGTAGAGTCCCATCCTTCTTCTTAACCAGCACTATAGAAGAAGCAAAGGGGCTGGAACTAGGCCAAATGAAACCCATGTCCAATAGCTCATGAATAGTCTTCTCAATTTCATCCTTATAGGCTCTAGGATGACGGTATGGGGTAGTAATCATTGGCTTCGCTCCAGCCTCCAACTCTATACCATGCTCAAAGCCTCTATCTGGTGGTACTCTAGGAGGTATATCACCAAACACTCTACTGTGACGACCGATCACTGACTGAATGTCCACATGAAATACACGGTCATCCTGAGATATGGGTGTTTTGGATTTAACCAAACAGTGTGTAGCCCAAAGCACATCATTATGCCTAAGGATGGTCTCCATCCTGCGAGAAGTCACTTCTCTAGGTCCACCATCTGACGTTGCCCTCAAAATCACCTTCTGCCCACCAGAAAGAAACTCTAATTGCATACGGTGGTGATCAATAATGTAACGCCCAATACCTTGTAACCATTGCATGCCCAAAACCACATCATAATCTTCTATGGGAAGCACATAGAAGTCATCAGTCAAAGTATAATCTCCCATCTGAATACTAAGTTGTGGAATCCGCTTGGTACAACGCAAGATAGCACCATCAGCCACCTTCACTCCAAAACCACCAAACTCCTCGTACTGTAAGCCACGCCTCTCAACTAATTTCTGATCAATAAAGTTATGCATAGCACCTGTGTCTACCAAATTGGTGATCTGCTTACCGTTAAGTGTACCTTTTAACCGAAAGGCATGAAACTTAGGATAACTGGAGAGGGTAGCCATAGCTACTTTAGCTGATTCCACAGGCTCAGGGGTGTCTAACTCCAAGTGTGTCTGAAACTGCTCAACATCCTTTGTATTATCCTCAATATCAGTATCAGGAACCTCCTCATTCCCTAACTCAGAAGTCACCTCAATCAAATGAACCTTTCCTTTACCCATACAACGGTGTCCTGGTTCCCATGGTTCTTTGCAGGAAAAACACAACTTTTTCCTCCTCAATTCATTCCTCGTCTCCTGATTCATCCAAGGAGTTTTAGATGAGGTCCCTCCTTTGTTCTGTGATGTATTGGCCTTTTGTGCAGGCCGTGAATCTCTAAATGATTTCTTATCTGCCTGATAAGAAGTGGGAACAGTATCCAGTCTCAATGTCACATCAATAGCCTCCTTAAGAGTAGCTGGTTGGAAAGCATGTACCAACCCCTTTAGCCTATCCTGCAAACCCTCAATGAACAACATCACACTACGTTTCTGGGGCATATCAGGTACCATAACTGCAATATGCTGGAACTCATTAATATAGGCTTCTGCATGACCAGTTTGTTTAAGGTGAGCCAACTCTTTGTAATAAAGTTCTGTATCCTTATGGTCAAACCGTGCAATGAGTCGCTCGATGAACTCAGCATAGGAGTGAACTAAGGCATGATCTTGGGTGACCAATCCATGGTGCCACCAATCATAGGAAATCCCCTCTAAATGCAACACAGCAAACTGAATAGCCTCACGCTCAGGCATGGGCCTTAATGAAAGATATATGTCTAGCTTGTGGACCCAAGCTCGTGCGCTAGTGTCTCTTGAGCCATTATATGGGGCCAATGTAATCTTCCCAGTAGCTCTGTTGAGGTCACAATTCTGCTACTGTTGTGGTAGTCTATTACCATGATCTCCCTTGAACCTGTTTGTATCTCTACGCTGTGCACAATACTGGGGAAGAGGGAAGACGTCCCTAACCTCCGGAGGTAGAGCTCTCCACTCAGCTGTGGCCGCCAAAACTGACTCTTGAAACCCCACTTCTGGTGGTTCCACCTGTGCTGGCCGTTCACCTGGTATGAATTGGGGAAGCAATGGCCTATTTGTAGTAGGTGTATGATGGCGATGCCTCCTACTGGAATGAAGGGAGCTCCCAACTGAAGAATGGGACTGATGGCTGTGCTGACTACCAGCCACTGAAACTGATCTACCTTGCCTGCCTCTGTGTCCACCCATCTCCAAACGCTCCAAGGTATCTTGTAATCTGTCTAAAGCCTGAGCAATCCTGGGCTGAGTAGTGAATAGGGTCCGCACCATCTCTCTTTCTTCTGCCTCTGTAGGCATGCCGTCGCTAGCAGCACCCTGTGCCTCACCCATAGTTGGTATCTGTGTGTCTCTGGTGGCCTCTGCTTGCCACTGGTTTCTCCTGCGCTCGTAGAACCTGTGTATTTCTCCACCAGGATGCATAGATTTGTATTCAATCCACCAACTAGTGACTGCCCAGATGCCAATATGAATTATCAAAACTTTTTAGCCAGTACCCAGATGCTGAAATGAATTATCAAAACTTTTTATCTAATACCTAGAAGCCAAAAATTGTTGTAATAATTTCTCACAAACCCTACTGGCCGGCAGGATGTAAGCTCTGATACCACTGAAAGATCCCTGATGGATCTCTGCTGCTAATCTGCTGTAGCTTAATTATATTTTTTCTTTTTAATTTTCTTTTTCCTGTTTATTAAAGTTTTCTTGCAGAACTAGACGGAAATGCAGAAGAGTTTGTTTGTTTTTGTGTTTTTGATGATTATTCAACATAGAAATGAGGAGCAAATGATATGAAAAGAGTCTGAAAATAAGTAACAATATGCAGCAAAATCAGAATTGATACAAATCGTACCAGGCAGATCTTTGAATTATAGAGCCAAATAAAGGATCCAGTACATTTTCCCTAACAATGATGCCAAACTGGCTGATGGAAAAAGACTGTGAACATGCAAATGTCTGCCGCTGATTATCCGACTCTCTATATTTCAAAGTGCTGCAAATGGTGGCTACTGCTGCAAGGCTCACTTTCCCATGTACCAATAATCGTGCCCAGCTAAACAATACTGTAGACCCAAGCTGAAATGGCGTCCTACTTCCCTGATAACAGCTGATACCACTGAAAATTCCAAGACCAAATACTGCTGAGGGTTACGTCCCAGCCAGTAAATACCCTGGGGTTTGCGTCCCAGAATAAAATTGCCCAAGCAGAGCAAATTTGTAAACAAGTTTAAAATGCATAATATGAATGAGGAATGGTGCCTCCATCTCCTTATAACCCCTTCCAAAGCAAATCGAACCCTAAAGTGACTCCAAAAGGCGTTGGGTTACAAAAGTGATTTAAGTCTTATTTTAAACTGGCAATGTTACTAAAAATGACCATTTTTCTCCATAGACATAACTCCGTTCACTGAATCGCCCTGAGACCAAAGAGAAAGATTTAGAAAAGTTCACGACCTTTCCAACAAGCTATCACACCAAGGGGTACGCATCCAAATGAGGTCAAAATTCCCCTTATTACTCCAAAATAGCTATTAACTTAGCCTTATTTAATTATTAAACGCTAACTTAGGAAATATTAAAAATATAACCCAAATAGTTACAAAATGCCCAACTGACATCACAAACCATAAAATCATCTTGTCACCTGTCTGTGACTGAAGTCGGAAATCAAGGATCCACTGGCAGTCTCATCCCAAAAATCTAGGGATGCTCCTAAATTTTAGGAAACAAGCTCTATCCCTCTGAAACTGAACCCAAAGAGCAAACTCATGGAAACCCAACCCTGTGCATGATCATACCTCCTAAAAAGTAGGAATGAACCCCATAAATATAGGAACTATCTCCTAAAAACAAGGAACGTCTCCCAACTGATCAATAACCGCCAAAACACCAAGTCCCCAACACTGAATAACCATACTGGGTCTCTATCCAACCCTGTTAGCCTACAAGACCCCATAATAAGCTGACTCACATGTCTCTGCTAGACTGAGCTAGAGTGGGGACATGACATTTTTAGTCCTTTGATTTTGCACATTTCATGTCTTTCACTTTTCCCTTCGATTCGGTCTAACCTAGAGCTCAATTGGAGTTGTCAATCAAGAGATATGGCCATTTTAGTGTCCAAATAGTGGACCTTTTTGATGCAACAACACAAATAAAAAATATCATGTTATTTCTAATTTGACATTCACTTTTTGAAAAATATAACTTAATTCACTTTATGTTATGTTTTGAAGTTGCTTTATCTTTTAAATTTTCACTTAAAGTAATTATAGTGCACTTTATGTTATATAAGTTGAGTTACTTTTTGATTTTTCACTTAAGTGACTATATTAACTATATAGTTTAATTTAATTTTTAACATTTAAATCAAATGCGCTAGTAAATATTACTTTTAAAATGATATTTACATGTTATATTGTTCATATGATATGTAAATATAATTTATGTCCCACTTAAGTAATGTTTTAATGAATTTAAATTTACATGTGCTTATTAAATCACTTAAAGTCATCAAAAGTGGACATTTTATATGTCATTACATGCAAAATCCATCAAAAGTGGACTCTTTACATGCCATTGCATATAATTTCAACTTAGACATATTAATCCATCAAAAGTGGACCTTTTCCATGTCTTTGCATATAAAGTTCAACTTGGTGGACTTTTTAGATATCATTACATCATAAGGTTATCAAAAGTGGACCTTTTTGATGTCACTGCATCAAAAGTTAAGTTTTTATATCTTTGCATCCAAAATGTGAGATGTAACTTAAAATGTACAATTGCATAAAAAGGTCCGATTTTGATTGCTTGCACATTTTAAAATATGCTATTGACCCAAAATGGTGCAATTTGCCTTGTTTGCACATTTTAAAATATGCTATTGACTCTAAAAGGTCCAATGTTAAACTAAAGCATGATTTAGTATGTGTATTGGCCTCCAAAAAGTCTGATTTTGAAGAAATACATGTCTTTGCCCTCCAAGAACCTGATTTTGATCATAAATGGTGATTTCTTTGATGGATTTGCATGGGATTTTCTCTATTGGAGGCGTTTTTACTTGGCAATGATTTTCCTTGCATCAAAAATTGATCTAACATGTCCAAAGACATTATTGGAATCTCCAATCTAGGGCAGTTTTTTGAGGAAATAAACAAATAACTCCATTTTTGATCAATATTTTTGCTCCAATGCAAATCGATCTGGCTTTATTTAGGGATTGCATTGCATGTTGATGCATATTTTGGTGTTTAAATACCAAATCGATTTGGTCTTGCATCTTGGTGTAAAACATTTTTCACCAAAAACATCCCAAGCATATGCATCTTAAAAATGTTGGATCTTGGAGCAATTTTAGGGTGCGTTTTGGCATCTTTTAACAACTATTCCTTGTTTGCTGCCCTCTTCCATTCGAATTTGTAAAAGGTTAAAAGATTCAAACATTTTTGAAGAATTTTTCAACATTGGAGCATCTTTCTCCTTCATTTTTGGCACTTAATTTCCATGTAAGTGGACTTTCTTTCTCGCTATTTAATTTGTGCTTATCTTGCTGATTTTATGCACATAATTGCTTAATGATTGCCACTTGTTGAAATATATGCCATGGAAAGTGCATTTTTCTTTTAAAAATGAAGAATTTGTTCATTTTCATGTTTTTGGTTCTTTCCCAAGTTCCAATTTCGAATTTGAGTGTTGAATTGTGTTGCATCTTGGCATGTTTGAGTCACTTTTTAAAGGTACATTTTTCTTTGTGTTTTTGTGTTTTGTGTTTGCTTGCCGGTTTTCTTCACATTCGAAAAGTCACAAGTTCTTTCCCAAGAACTTGTTGTTGCTTCATTTCATGGGAAAGCATCATCACATTCCACTTTCGGTTTCCGTGTCACAACACCTCACCTCCCATTCAACGAATGCGATCACATGTTTTCCATCTCATTCAGCATTTGCGCATGCATGTAATCTCATTTTCCGTTTTCATTTTCACTCATCTCACTTTTCGCATTCATTCGCACGACACGGTTACATGAAATGCTTTACGTGTAATTGCATCCAAAAGGTAATATTTTGATTTAAAAGTCACTTTTTGAAAATTAAAAAAGATGTAATTTTTATCTTCCATGTATTTTGACTTCGCCTTTTCACCTAAGATGACTATAAAGTTCATTTTTCCTCAAACTTCATTCATTCCCATCTCTCCATATGCATTTGCGCTTGCATGAGCAAATACATGCTTCCGCATCTTTCCATGCTTATGCACCTCATCCTCCATTCGCATTTGCATCTAAAGTGCATCCTCCATCCGCATTCGCATTCCATCTTATTCTTCATCCCTTGTTACATGTTGCACTTACATATAATCATTTTTCATGCAATAACGTTTTGAAGACCATAAGTTACATTTGAAAATCAGCAATCTCCATTTGCACGCATTCCCATGTGCCAAACACTTTACTTCAAAAAAAGGATTAAAGGTGCTAATGGAAAGTTATTCTGAGTTTACATCCGGACATTGTCAAGAAGGTTTTCAAAGTGTTAGAGAATCCAAAATGTGTCAATCTACAAAGGAGAATTCATGACAACTTGAGCGAGGAAAGCTTGAACATGTCAAAGTTTTCAAATGACAATGGACAATTCATCAAAGAGAGTCAGATGTTATCAAAAGATGCAAGACCGTGGTTATCAAGGGGAATGCAATGGCACCAAAATACAGGAACTCCCAATCCTGTTATCATCTAGGATAGCATCCACGTACAAGGCCTTTCAGGACAATCCCTAGGAGTGTTTTAATTCTCTTCCGTCTTTCTTCTTCTTCTTCTTTTATGTTTGTAATTGAAGAGTATTTATTGCATAAAAAAGTGTAATTACATGTAATGCAAGTTGCACAAGCAATTGCATGTAACCCTATATTTTCTCTTTTAGTTAGACTAGGTCAAAGTTGGTCGAGTTGCTCCAACTTTTTTCTCCACCTTTTTCTCAACTCCATGTGGCTATATAAAGGAGTATCCCCTCATTGTAAAAATCATCTTTTGTTGTATGCAAGAAAGCTTTGCCGCATTTGTGCAAGCATAACTTTGATTGTGTAGTATGAATTTCGGAGAAAAATGAATAAAAGAAGCAATTGAATTAATTGTGATAGAGAAAATTAAAAGCTTTGACTGTAATTTGTGCCTATTGTCTTGATTCATGTTATTAATGTGTGTTCAATAAAAGATCATAGTGATTTAAGAAACAATTGGAGCTGAAGCTTTGATTGGGAGCGGTTGTAGAAATATATAGCTAGAAGCTTTGTTTGTAGCTTATACTTCTTTGTTAAATTCACAAAATAGTTTTCTTACTTTTAGGAGTCTTTGTGTCCTAATTGTAAAGCTTTTCATTTAGAAGTATGATGAGACTTAGAGCCAAACCGGTACATTTTCAACTAGCCTTTGAGTTAGTGAAGGTTTATCGGTATCACTATTTCCAACTCTTGATAGAAGTGTAGTTAGAGATTCACCTTGCCCATTACTTGCTCCATGAGTAAGTGGATTCTTTCTTGAAAGTTAAGAAGAAAGGATATTGGTAACACCTATTTTTTCAAAATCTCTAGACTTCTTGTTTATCTTTAATTGATCCAAGGAACGGATAGAAGAGGAAGCCTTCCCTTTAAGGTAGGAGAGACTCTGTCTCACATGCTATGGCTGGTCATCCTATTTTGCGACTGGATTTTTACCCAAAACTGTCAGTTGCAAAATATCCACCCAACACATTGCATGGATATCTAGGATGAGGTTATTGTGTGCCCTTGGTACCTCACATGCCATTGGACTCATGCCATTTGCATTTCTTTGGGATCTTTTAGAATGAGCTTCCATCTATTATGTATACAGATTGACCACTAGATTGACAGAGAGGACAGGATCTGCCACCGGTGTGCCTTTGGGAAAGGAAAAATTGAGACCCATTTTGTTTTCTTATGCCCCATCAATTATGATATCAAGGGGAGGTTTTACTGCTTGTTCAAAGAATGCAAATCCCTCTCTTCATCGTTGTCTTGCACTTTATCTCTAGGAGGCCAATGTGACTTCACGATCACACTTTTCAGCTTTAGATCTCATTGAAACAACTTTCAAACAAGCTCACCACTTCCTTTTTCACACCCGTGTCTCTTGCCTAGGAGACGAAGCAGCTGCTCGATCCTCCTTCAGGTCGCACCAAATCTTTGAGGCCTTGTAGAGGACACTCGACAACATAACCCTATCTCCAATGGCTCCTGAGATGATCCGGGGCACAGCCTCTTCCCAAACCGTATCCTTAGGTTCTAGACTACTTCTTGTCTGTTCAGAGTATTTAGTCTTTCCTCGTTTAGTTCTTTTTCTTTATTTCTTATTCTTTTTGCAAACATGGTTTGGTGCTCCCGCTACTGACTCTTGCCTTGTTATACATTTTCCAGTCCCTTAGACCCTTGTGGTCTCTTGTTGAACATTGATAAATTTATCGTATCTTTTCTGTATGAACATCTTCTACTTCTTTGCCAAATTTTGAAATTAAAAGTAAGACAAATATGCTTATGTGTCATCCCTTCTAGAAACTTTCTTCAATCAATCAAATATATTTTGGCATTACTACATTCCTTTTCTTCCGCTTCCTCCTTTAGCTTCAGCTTTTTGTTGGACTCCATCCTTTGTCGAAGAATAGGTATTTGTGTATCCATCATGTATTGTACGGCAATCAAATTACCAGGGTTTCCCTGATTACTAATGGAAAACATCCATAGTTATAATATGAATATCACACAACACCTCATCATGATAGTTCACAATGTTGAACATTCCTAGACATTGTTCATTGACCAAAGCCTTATGATCTTTCTACAACCAAGCAATTCAGTAGGGATCCAAATGCTTTTTTTCTCTAACTTAAACTACTAACCTTTTTCTTAGAGACAAGATTCTTTGTGCTACAACTATCAATAATAACATGGCATACCTTACGATTACACTTACACTTGGTGTGAAATAAATTCTTTCTTTCTTCAGGTTCATTCTAATCATACAACAAGGCTTTTGTAGTAACCAAGACTTCTCCTCTTTCAACATCTTCAGAATGTGAAGATTTGGCTTCTTCGTCTACATGCTCAACTCGTGCATTGACCTTAGGTCTTCTATTGGCTCTCCCTTGATGTTGATTACATTCATGAGCTCTATGTCCACAATGGAAACATGTTCCATGAAAAACACATTCTCCTGATCCTTGTCCTCTTCCTCTCTAATCCCTTTAATTTTGATCATGGGAATGATTCAAATTATTTCCCCTCAAATTCTGATTGCTAGTTTACTCATCATTCTTTTCTTATCTTCATTTCAGCCTCCATAAGACCGCCCACTGGATCTTCCACCATGACGTCTTCCACCTTGCTTTCTTTCGGACTTCTTGTTTAGCTTCTCTTCCATGCTTAAAGAAAATTGGTATGCCTCTTCGATATTGGTCATTCTAACTAGGCTTAATTCCTCTCGAATACTTGACTTTAACCCATATAGGTAACAAGAGTTTTTCCTTGTCAGCTTCCACATGCTCTATTTTGATGAGGACCTGATAGAGCTCTTCTGTATATTCCTGAACAGGCCTTCCCACTTGCTTCAACCCTTGCGTTTTCTTGAGTAGATCAAGCTCATAATCAACAATTTTTAATTGTCTCTTTAATAAATCCACCATCTGATCCCATGTTGTTTTCTCCTTTCCTCTTCTATTTCTCTCAAATCAAATCTCTTGGCACCAAATTTTTGCACGACCCTTTAGTTTGTCCTTCGCAAATTTGATCCTATCAAGATCTTCCATATCTTCATACTCAAAATATTCTTCCAGATCATTGATCAAGTCCATCTGTTCCTATGGGTCAATATTTCCCAAAAATGTGGGGACTTCAATCTTGGGTCTTTTTCCAATCTTGCAAATAGACCTTTAAATCCTATCCTTCTCAAGAGCTCTAGCTACTTTTGTTGCTTCATGTTCAACTCGCCCTTCTTCAAATTCCTTCTCATTTCATCTCTTGCCCCAATATTCATTCCTTTACGCAACTCCTCTTGCAATGCTCGCACTTGTCTCTGAAGGGCTCTAAAATCCTTTTTTGTTCCACTACCAACTCTTCTACCACAGTTACTTCGTGGAGGTATTTTTGCACTTACCACTCAAACTCACAACCACAGTCTTGGTGCAAATTGCTTCACATTCCGCGATTTGTCTACACACCCGAGAACTTCTCTAATAGTACTTGATGAAGTGTACTCCCATTATTAACACGCACACACAACATAATAGAGAAATAACAACAAATTGCAAGAACATGAAACTTGCTTTCTATTATCTCCAATGAAATGGAATTACAATATTCAGAAATATGACATGGAAAGTCACGTGGACGTTTTCCTTAGAATATTCTGCAAGCCAAAGCCACCATATACCTCCCCAAAATTGTCCTAGACAACCTTATGGTCCTTTAGATAGGCATTTTTTTTAGCTGCCCAAAAAGGTTCTAGAAATTTCAGCCCTAAATTTTGAGGATGACCAACCCTAAGATATTTTAATTCATATTTTATTACATTAGAATTGGCCCCAAACAACTTTGGAACTCAAAAGAGATTTTGAAGGAATTTCATTTTCTTCTACTTCAGGTACTGCAACTTCTGGAGACCATAACTCATCGGCAATTGTCCTGATTAGCTATTATGACCTTGTTTAAGAAATGGGGTGAACAATTCTACATCACACAACTTGTGCGGGTTCTAGTCATCCAAGGTTTAACCCCTTTTCAAAGCCCTTGAAGCCTTCAAAACTTGCTGATAATACCAAGATCTTTCAATATCTTCAAAACTAGACTTAATCTTGCAATGAAACTTTACTAACAGGCTGATTTATCCAAAATGAACCTTCGGAAAGAATTTAGAACATTTTGAGCTTCAACAATGAACTTACAAAAAATAGAAGTTTATAAAAATGACAACTCTGCACTAAGATAGCCCTTATTGACAAACCAAATAATATTTTTGGGTGATGCAAGATTGCCATTACACCCAAGATGCTCCTGCATTACTTTCAAAGAATAGTTAACTTATATTCAAACAAAGAAACATCCCATCTATTCACTTATGCCAATTGTTTAAAAAAAAATGCCTATGATTAAAAGCTGCAAAACTATGGTTCAAATCAAGTATTTATTTTACAA
Organism: Cupressus sempervirens; assembly: GCA_028749045.1. NCBI lineage: Eukaryota > Viridiplantae > Streptophyta > Pinopsida > Cupressales > Cupressaceae > Cupressus > Cupressus sempervirens. Next base: position 22,442,331 of record CM053790.1, read on the forward strand.
TCAAGTTATGAAATCCACATTTTATTTTGATATGGTTGTCACTTGTCATTGTTTAAGTCACTACTCAGCTATAAAGCTACCATATTAAAATCGTACTAGTTATCTCTTTTCTCACTTGCATAATATGCATATTATTTATGTTTATTGCTCATTATTTTGTATAGAACAAATTAGATCCTTATCAGAATGAAAGCATAAGTCCTATTGTTGATTTTTTGATTGTGTGTAATATCTATGATGGATTCGAAGAGGGGAGTTTTCCCTCTTCCTATATACTTACAGTGGTACCCCTTCACCAAGGGTCACCACTCTTCACATGAGGTGCAATTAAATTAAATTATATTATTATGTAATATAATTATATAATTATCTCTTCTAGTTATTTATATATTAATTTATATAATTAATGTATAATTATATTCTCTCAATAAATATAATTATTATATTATCAATCTAATAATAATTATATTTTTGAACAATATAATAGTATACTATCAATATAATTATTATATCGCAATAATTATATTATCACAACTTTTATGTTATCTATGTCGGCCAGAAGAAACTGACCATAGCTACAATAACATTAACACCTCTTAGCTATAGAGGAATCCTTCTTGGTCTCTGAGTTATTTAATGATATCCATCATGGCTACTCCTAGAGGATGGGTCCATCATAGCTGCTCCCATGAATAGAAATGCAAATGAAAGCAAGCACTCATGAAATCACTCAATGTGACGTCATCATCTCGTCATGACGTTCTCCATGGCTCTCCTAGAGGGTGAATAATCACAAGTGCTAAGTTATGGATTCTCGCACATGACATCAACCACAATTGCTTTTAGAGCATGGAAAGAACATGTGCACAAGTGCTCATCATGGAATCACTCAATGTGATGTCACCATCTCATAATGACATTCACCAAAACCACTCCTAAAGGGTGAATAAACACAAGTGCAAAGTAATCGATTCTCTCTCATGACATCTACCATGGCTACTCCTAGAGTGTGGAACAAGGGCTTTTGGCTCAGAATGCTCTCTCAGAGAGAAGAATGCATTACAAGGGTTGGCACTTCAAAGTTCTTCGTCTCAAAGAAAATTGTTACTAGGGTTGATATCTCAAATTTCACTGTCTCAAAGAAAAATGCTACAAGGGCTTTCACCTCAAATTTCTCCGTCTTAGAGAAAAGTGTATTAACAATGGTTTCACTTCAAACTTCTCTCACAGGGAAGAATGCTTTATATTACATCTCTACAAACTACTAATGCTAAGACACCCTCTCAGCAAGTTCTTCATTCTTTATAACTCCAAGGTTGTCTCAAAATTGCACAAACTTCACTTTGGCAAGGGGCTTGCTGAGAATAATGACCATTTGATCATCAATGGTAATGTTGCTCAGCTGAATACCATTTGATCTCTACATGCTTTGACCTGTCATGAAGTACAAGGTCGGAGTCTGCATACTCAAGTTCACCAAGTATCCATCAATCTAAGGATATCTTGACCTCGGTGTCAGTATAAAGGCCTTCGAGCCTATACACTAGGAATTCTATCCCTGGAGTCAAAGTCCTTTGAGTGCTACAATTTCTTGATCACTAGAGAAACCATCTCGACATGGTCTATTCCCTCTGAACTAATATGACCAAGATCTTTGGAAATTAGCTGAAGCAGATCCTTCTAACTGCTCCCTCTATCATGGAAGCATACCCTGCTCACATGATCCCGATCATTGAAGATATCTTGCCCCAAGAGACTCTCATCATTTGGCATGATCCACATAAGGTTGAAAGTGCTAGATCCAAGACCACCTTGGACCTACTGTCATAGGCTCGAGTCCTAGACTGGATAGGAATATGACCAGCCCAAGATTAGAACAAAATCCCCTTGCATTCTGCTCCCTTTGAAGCTCAAATTCTTGCATCAACCTCTTGACCTCCTCATCAAGTTCTAATGGATTATCAGACTCTCTTTTGAAGAAAAGTCTCCAACTACCAACTCAGTTTCATAGTAGCAATTATCAAGTTTTTCCTTCCTTGATTACAATCTCTTGTGCTTATTGGTCTGTCCTGAAAGAGATTGCCTACTTTTATTTGATAGATCTCAGAATCTTAGTCTACTTCCACTACCAGAGGGACACAACAGGAGCGGTCAGGTTGAGCTTTCAGCTCTTGCCGACAATCACATCACTATCATAATCAGAATTATTTCCATCTACAATCTAACAGTGGTTGAACCACATTCTCCACAGCTTGCTGAGCAATCAACTACTTTGTTCTTGACAAGATCGAAAAGTACTTAGCAGCAATTATAGTTTCTACCTACTGCATCATCACAAGCTTTTACAGAAGTTGCCACACTCTGCATCCAATTATTTTGTATCTTCTCTTCTTTATTTGTTTAGCCTCATCAAACTTGTTGCTATAATAGCCAAGTTGTTTCCATTTACCTCTCTTATATGATCTTTAAGATTTGAAACTGATTTCTTAAATTTAATTGTTCTACTTCCATGATGTTGCTGTGATGCTATTTCTGCACAGTAATTTCTCTTAAATCGTGCATGCATGATGTACAATTTTATTGCTCAACTGATCGTATGATTTGATCTGAGTAGTAGAATAAGTTCTCCACATGTTTGATCATCCCTCTTGGATTCTATTACCCTTTTTGTGATGAACTCATATCATTGTTTTTTATAGTTGATAGCTAATTTTGCTTGTTGTTATTATTCAACTGTATCATTAATTGAAGATGATGGTGGAAGGGTATACAGTCACAGATGACTCTAACCTTTTCAACGATCAATATCCCTCCCATCTATGAATTTTCTTCTACAGTACTTTGTAATTGTTTGTATAAAATCATCGGTAGATGTTATGGTTGATACCATAGTTCCAAGAATCACGGCGATTCATGCGATTCACGCGATTTGGCGTTTCGATTCAAGCCAAACGATTTTTTGTGAATCGGTGAATCGAATCAGCGATAAAGGGTTTATGAAATAAGTTACTCACTAAATTTCAAGGGTTTTTTTAATTTTCCGATTCATGGCCGATTCGATTCCGATTCATGGCCGATTCACGATTTGATTCGGCCTTGCCGATTCCGATCCGATTCCGATTCTTGTTACTTTGGTTGATACATATCTGAATGGGATAGACCATATGTTTTTAACTGCCCGGAAAATGGTTTAGAGTTTGAGGATGCTGAGTTTTGATGCCCTCAAGGAAAATGGTTTAGTTTTTGAGGATGCTGAGTTTCGATGCCCTCCAACTATCTACACAGCCAAGCTATGAGTTATACATCAAACACATTGATATGGGTTATGCTGTGAAATCTGAATATATCTGACATAGCCCCAGTACACTTAGACCCGATATTGAAGAGGGTATGCTGAGTCAGGCGAACTGTAACCTAATGGAGTATGATGTGGTGGCCTTGAATATTGCAGTCATACTATATTAGTCGACGCCAATAATTTTCCATGATAACCATGGGCATTGATTGTTTGTGGCATCCTTACTTACAGAAAATAATATTATGAAAATCAAATAGTCAATCCAAATGTCTATTAGCTTTGACTAGACATACCTGTAACTTTGAAAGGCTATCCCAAATATAATGAGTGTAGGCAAACAAAGCTAGATTATTATTCAGGTTAAAGATTCTGTAAATCGAATGCTGTAAATATCATTTTTATTCGTTCTCCTTCCTTTATTCTTATACCATAATTCTCCCTGCTCTAGTATTGTCCTCTGACATTTCTGTTGATGATACTACGTCAATAATCATCCCTGTATGACAGTTCTATCCATTGCAGATAGACATCAATCAGAATCGCTCAATCTTTGATATCTTTATTGAGAGCTTCTTCCCAGGCTTAACTCTGGTACCATGCTACTTTTTTGATTGTGCTTATGGTGGATTCCAAGAGAGGAAGTTTTCACTCTTCCTAAATACTTATCAGTGGCACCCCTTCGCCAAGGGTCACCACTCTTCACATGAGGCCCCTAAAAATTAAATCATATTATAATTGTTAGTTTATTGGATTGCTGCAGTATGTAATAGCATTGCCTGTTCAAGGTATATGTTTTCCATATGCAACATCCTCTCATTTATATTAGGCATAGGTCAATGAATAGACATGTCTATTCAATAAACAGATAATTAATAATACAAACTTAATTGTGTTATATATATATATATATATATATATATATATATCAAATAATAAGCTTATATGTCACATACTATTATATCTCATATATAATTATATGAATAACCATAGAGTTATCCGACAGAAGCTACTAAACATTAACAATAATAATAATTAACTCTTATAGTTAATTATAAAGTAATTTGTATAGTTAATATATACTTATATTATCTCAATAAATATAATTATTATATTATCAATATAAGAATAAATATATAATCAATATAATTATAATATTACAATATAATAGTTATATTATCATTGTAATTATTATATGACAATAATATTATCAATATAATTATTATATCACAATAATAATGTTATCACAACCTTACTAATCTATGTTGGCATTAGGGAATTCAACCATAGCTACAATAACATTACATCCCATTACATAGCCATTTTAGTTATTTTTTGGCCTCCAACATGGCATCTATAAAACATAGTTTATTTTTAAGCATAAAGTTTGATTTCCCATACACATAAAAATGTCCAATGAGAAGATGTCTTTTCTATAAATGCCCAGGTGAGTGAACTGCTGCATCCAGATTTACATCTTTGATTTTATTATTTATTATTTTACTTGTAAAAGAAGTATACAAACATGTGTGCACAGATGCACAACTTAGCAAGCATAAATCTGACTTGAACTTTTTTCAAGTTCACAACTAATGCATCCCAGTCCTTACAGTTCTACATTGCTTTATATCCAAATTTAAGCAATTGTAAAATCTTATTTTGCAGGAGTTCAGTGGGCGAGTAAAAGGTTTGAAAGTTGAGGCCGTGGATACAACTGGTGCTGGTGATGCATTTGTTGGTGGAATGCTAAGCCAGTTAGCAAGAGACCTTTCCCTTTATCAGGTATATTGCCATTAAGAACTATGAACTTATGAAGTAATGATAACTAATCTTTGGTTTCTTTTCTTCACTTAAATGCAATAATGTTTTTCTTTGATTCATGCCTATTTTATATTTTTGTTGTGTCTAGGCAAGGTTGAAGATACACTAAGTGCTTGTGGATTATAAATGCATTAAGGATAATGATTCCTAATTTGATTAATGTGATTTCATATCACCTTTTGAGAATAATATATATAACCTTTTGAAAGCTCATGTCATGATCTAGAAGTGAGAAAAGTAATACAAGAAGTGTTAAACAGATTATAGCATAGAGTTAAGACAATAACCACAAAAGATATTGCAATATAATGGTAAATGAATTATTTCTTGTTCCATCTTTGCTATACGCAGCAGTTATCATCTACCTATTTACCTTACTCAAGATAGCTCACATGAACAATATTATCTGCGAAAAAACTAGATAATCATAATTCATTGATGCTCACAAAAAAATTAATCTTTTTTGACCCCATTTTTTCCTGTTTACTCATTACAATTGTTTGCCACACGCATAATCATAGGTTTCTCTGTTTTTGATTGATTTTGACTAAAACTATAGTTTTTTGGAATAAGGGGTTTTATATACTAGATCAAAGATAATGTATTCTTGCCTTCTTAACTTTGATATATGCATTTCAACTTCTGAATAATTTTCATTTTTGTTTTTAAGTGGTGAGGGTATAGAGGACAGGGCCTCGTAGGTGAGCATAAAGTATATGCTGCTAGGAATGAACTCTTATAGCTCCCAAATTCTCCTGCCGCTTCAGTGGCTGCAGACTGTAATACATGCCAAAAAAACCCACTCAAGTTGTTGGAATCACCTTTGTGCTAGGTATAGAGCTTCCCGCTCATATAAGTCTACTCATCTCACATCAGTAAATTTTAAGAGTGGGTTTAACCATGGAGGAAACTTCGTGGTTAAGCGCACTCGAGTTGGAGTAATAGTGAGATGTGTGACCTCTCAGGAAGTTCTGGTGCTTCACCTTTGTGAGCATCACCTTGATTCAATGATTGCTAAGTGTTTCATTCATTCTCATGAGAGATGGGTTCATGTTAACTACTACTCATGAAACATGGGTCAATGATTTTGACTCAAGAAACTACACAGTTGAATCTCAATAGCAATATTGCAATTTGACTTGTTGTGGAAAATTATCTCCTACTTATCAATTGATGAGCTTAAGGGATTTTCTAATGAATAGTTCTTAAGGCATAACACTTGCCAAAGATTTTACAAATGGGGTTGCAAGCATAGTGGGTTTATTCAACTTTAACCATAAAGGAAACTCCATAATTAAGCGTGCTAAGCTAGAGTAGTACTGGGATGGGCGACCTCTTGGGAAGTCTCAGTGCTCCGCATGTATGAGCATTACCTAGATGCATTGAGTGCTAAGTTTTCATTCATTCTCATGTGATATGGGTTCATGTGAACCCATGAACATGAAACTACTCAGTTGAATCTTGATAGAAATATCACAATTTGACTTGCTATGGAAAGAAATCTCCTACATATCGATTGATGAGTTTAGGAGAATTTCTAATGAATGGTTCATAAGACACAACACTTGCTGAATGTTTTAACTTTTGCAAATAGGGTTACAAGTATCGTGGGTTTAACCATGGAGGAAACTTCGTATCAAGCATGCTCGAGTTGGAGTAGTAATCGAAGTCTAGTTGCTTCACCTCTGTGAGCATCACCTAGATGTAATGAGTACTAAGTGTTCCATTCATTTTCATGAGAGATGGGTTCATGTGAACCATTAGTCATGAAACACAGGTTAATGAGTTCGACTCAAAAACTATACCGATTGAATCTTGATTGCAATATTAGAATTTGACTTGTGGAAAAACATCCCCTACTTATCAATCCTTTGTTTGCTGATGAGGATCTTTCTGACTAAATGTCCTTTATCGATGTCAACTTATATGCTAATTCGATCATTAACATACTTGTCTATCATGTTTGGCGATAGATTCACATACCTTCTCCATGGCTATTGGATGAAGCCTTTATTGGATATTTCTACTACTCACGATTAGTGTATTGCATGTGCCATTTATTGATATCAAGGACATCATGTATGTGATTGGTTAGTGTCTATATTGATAACAATATTGTTGACTACTTCCCTACATAACCACAACTCATGATATACATTAATGAGATCGTTTATGTATTGCGTGTTTCCTTCCATATGGAAGTCACTAATATATTTTATATAGCCACATATTAGTCTTTGGACTTAAATCACTCCAATTCTTTGACCATTGATACCATAATAGATTTATTGTGTGTTTGACTAGATGGTCCATGTATGAAGGATAGGATTGTCGCTTTGTGATTCCAATAGAGTCTCGTACAAGTTTGCTTCTTGCCGTCTCTCTCTCTCTCTCTCTCTCTCTCTCTCTATATATATATATATATATATATATATATATATATATATATATATATATATATATATGTTGTCATCGAAGACTCTAGAGCTATTGTCTCATCATACGATGTGGAAATTAACATCCTATTGAATTTGTAATTTTACCTCATAAGGCGGTTTGGTGGTAAATCGTTTGTAAATAAATTTCAATCTTTAACTAAAATTTATTTTAATTGTATCTTAAATTGGGGATATTATAGTCTCCCCCTCTAGGAAAATGCTTTCCCAAAAGAATCTTTATATTGTCACTAATTTCTCGGTCCCAAAATCAAAATGCCATCTCTATATAATATAGTTGCATTGACAGGAGTGATGATTCATTGTGATGGAAGTAAGGATATGAGTAGTTAATCTCCATGAGCTCAATAGATATTCCATAGAAGTTATCTCACTTGAAACACGATGGTGGAAATACATATCTTGCATAGGAATTAAGAGAGAAGTATGACTCCCCTTTGTTAAAAAAAATGAACAATCAGTTCTCGGTCTCTGATCCAAGGAAAGAGCCCTCTTTTGAATTGCATATTTTGGTACTATGAATTGAGAGCTATTGGTGATGGCAGTATGAATCATATTGTTCCAAATGGTTCTTAATGTTTCCTTGATGGAAGATGCACCGGGATCCCATAACTAGTTTTCATCCTTGCCTTGGTGTGATTTCAAATCAACTTCGATACTTTGTTCCAAATGTGGGTTACTATATGTCTTGTCCATTTTAACTTTGAATAAGTGGTTAGGAATAAGTTGAATAGCATACTCATTTCTGAAATTAAACTTGCCTAAGTCCAAAATTTCATCATCTACTTCTTCATCTAGTTTTCCCAATACATTTTTTCTTTGACGATCTTGTGATTTTCTGATATGATCCTTTGTTTGCTTGCATTGATCATCTTTGTCCACTAGCCTTTGAAACTTACCTTCACATAGCTTTGGTATTATAAAGACTTGTTCTCCAACCTCAAGATAATGAAGTGGGATACATGACATGACCCTTGATTTACTTGTACTTGAAACATCATTCATCTCATTCCCAACTATGGATGAAAGACAGTTGTGGTAGATATCCTTAAACAATTCCACATAACCTGAATTATGATTTCTTTTATTAATCTTTCCTGTAGCATCTTTTGTGCATGATCCTTGTGATGATGGGAGGTCATCCTTTTGCATCCATGTATTTGAGCTATATGTGATACATGACAAGTCAATAGTTTCTCTTTTCTCTCATTGGACTTGTGTCTTTTTGAAAGATTCTTGTGGTGCTTAGAGATTATTCTTGTATTATCATTTCTTGAATTTTCGAGTTTTGCAATTGCATTTTCTCCTTTTGGCATAGCTACTTCTATTTCCTTAGACGATCAGCAGATGTGAGAGACTCTTGATGCAATTTTCAGGTAGCAATCATTTATCCCTTGTTCCTTATAGTGTGTATGTTTTTTTATCTTACCTTGTAAACAGATTTGTCAGTTTCAAAATCTTATGTATTTTGGCCCGATGGAAAAGAAAAACTATTTCTCAACAGTTGGATAATTCACTGAAATATGACCCTCCTCTGCATGAGGAGGGGCAGCTCCCTCGTAAGAATTTTTTAGGATTTTTCATGTGAAGATTACAAATTCACAAAGACTCATTTAAAAGCTACTGATAGTGAATGTACAAACAGCTTTCAGAAGTTTAGGATTATGCTGTTTAAAATCATCAATGGAAACTTAAAGTCTATGCTTAGAAGCTACCATCAATGTGAACCTGATTCAATATCAAATGTACCTTTACAATATACCATGAGAACATTGACCATAATATGAACCAATATCTTGGCAATTGGTATTCATGAAAAAGAGAGAAACTTTGTATTCAGAATCATATCCTTGTACCAAGAATACAATAAAATCACCTAAATACAAACACAAGATTGTATGTAGTTTGCAAAACTTGCTTTGTATTAGTTTTTGAAGCTATAGCATAACTGCCCTTTAATTCACTAAGTGCCAAAAAGTTTACAATGTCATCGCTTACTTATATAGACCCGAGTTTCCATAACTACCTTCTCAAGGTTAATAACTAGCTCTTATTTATGTATTTTGGGTGAGGTTAATTAACCTAAAAATTTTATGCAAAAGAGACGAGTTAATTAACCTCCCTAAAATTAACCAATATAAGGATAATAACCAAAACTTAAGTACAAGCCAAAATTAACAAAAGCAAAACAATTTACAAGTCCACTAAGAATCTACACTTAAAAACATGATGTAGAATCACTATGTATCAGCTGGTTTGCTTTTAAAAGGCTCTATATGTACTGAGAATGGCTACCATTGGCTCATAACTGGGAATGAAGACATTGTCCATCATTAGCTTTGTAGTGTAATATTTGTCTTGTATTTCATGTAGTTCATGCTTATAGGATGAGATGTTGCAATCTTCTACAGTGAATGAAACCATGCTGAGCTTCTTTATGGTCTTTGCATTTGACACTTTGTTGTTGATCTCCAAATGAATTTTAGTTGTGAACATGTCTACTAGAATTTGGCAATCAATATGCTAAAGACTAACTGTTTCTCCTCCTGAAATGATGGCAACAATTTCTTCTAATACTTTCATTCATGTTATCTCACATGATGTGATTAATTTTTCAATCTTCCAGCTTATACTTTTATTCCCCATGTGTGAGTGGTTATCACTTGGATCAGTCATGATTTTCTCAGAAATTAGAACATTCACATCAATTTTAGATATTCCTTGTAGCTCTTCTACCACTCCTTCCCTGAACACTCCATATGCCAGGAAAAAGTTGACGTTTGAAAACCAGTCATCAACATTTCTAACAAATAAACTTAGTTACTGGTTTGAGTTTGTTTCAAATTTCGAGTTTGAAGAACCTGTTTGCGGGTACGACAATTTTTTGGAAAGGGGTTTGGATTCATTCGTACAAAATCATGTATAAATTATATATATACATATTTATGAAGCCTAGAAGCATAAGTTAAAGTTAGAATGGTACATAGTATCACAAAATTATATTATTTAAAAAACCAAAGCACCATAAATTTTACACTTGTAATCATAGCATCATGAATCGTGATCATACCTTCATATATTTCAAGTTCAACATCAAAGATTCAAAACATTAAAATTAAATCATGATTTATAACAAGTTCAATTATTATTGTTTCAAGCTCAAGTTTCAACTAATGGATTAAAAATTTATTAATATGCATCTTCTTCTTCTTGATCATCTTCTTCTTCTCCTCCTCCTAGTTCTTCGGCATTAAATGACTCAGAAACAAAGCTAAGGCCAATGGGATCATCAGCAGCAATAATAGTATGGGCATCAAAATCTTCAATTGAAAGCCGAGAAGCAAAAGCATCCAAGTTTGCCAACTCTGCATTTACATCCCTCTTTGTCTCCCCTTTTTCGTATTCTTTAGTCATGTGCAAGAGGAGACGCAAGTTGTAATGCATGATACCAAGTTCTTCGCTCTTTTTGATTGCAACCTATTGTGCTTCATTGAATGGATGAAAGAATATGTGCTCCAATTTCTTTCCAAAGCAGATGAACTAGCAACCTATGAAGACATGACCAAGTAGACAATTAAAATAAAATTTAAATTATGTATCTTGAATCTTAGAATTTCTAGCAATTTATGAAGACAAAGTAAACTATTAGTTATTTAAAAAAAATTAAACTTACTTGTGATATACCACTAACTACGAGCATCCTTCCTAAACCAATGGCGAAGAGAATCATTACTTAGATTTTTTGCATCCAAAAACTGTATTAACTTATCTGTAATCAAATCTTGCATATCATCATCAAGAAAGAGTCTTTCAAATGCTGCCTTGTATCCATCAGACACTTCTAAATCCCTATAGGGTTGTAGCCTTCCTAGTAGATCAGTATATTGGGTGTTATAGTGTTTTGGTGTCAATGCATAGGCAAACAAATGTAGAGGAGTGGTCATTTTGTTCCATCATTCTACAACAATTGCTTGCAATTGTTTAAAGAAGATCTCTTGAGGATCTTGCTCTTTTTCATTTACAATTTTCTTAATCTTCTCAAGCTTTGAGTCTATGCCATCATAGATCTCTTCAAGACAAGGTCTATCCATGTTAGTGTACCTAAGCATGATCATAATGGGCTCGGTGAGCTTAATGAGATATTGCACACACTTCCACCATAAGTCATCCAACTCTCACTGTTGCTTTGCCTCCATCTAGCCCAATTATCGCTGATCACCATGTTGGAAAGTACCTCTTTCACTTCCATGAGTCATCTCAAGATGATTACATTTGATGCAAAATGTGTCTCAACAACATGTAACATAAAATAAAGCAAAAAAATAAATACAACTATTAGATACATACTTCAAAAACAAATACACATTACACAATAAAAAAGAAATTGTAAGATAGTATTTCAAAAAAAAATAAATTGCTAACTTGAGTTCAAGTTCACTTACCTTCAACAACTCCAAACTTGAGGACATTCTGAATATCCCTCGAATTATGTGGTGGTTTGTGATGAGCATTTGGATGTCTGTAGCTTCTGCATACACCTCCTTGATCAACTCAATACTCTTCTTAATCTTTTGTAGCATAAGGTTGAGTGAATGAACCACAGAAAGGGATCCAAGAGATATGAGGGAATGTCTCTTCAACCAAAAAACCAACAGCTCTACAATTCTTTGCATTGTCTGTAACAACTTGGACAATGTGTCTACCACCCACTTCTTCAATGACAGAGACGAGAATATTAGCAATAAATTTTCTATCTTTTACTTGCCCCTCACAATCCACTGCTTTCAAAAACATTGCCCCTTTAGGGGACTCTACCAAAACATTGATCAATGGAGAATTTTAAGCATCTTTCCACTCATTTGAAACAATTGTTACCCCTGTCTTAATCCATGAATCCTTTATGGGCTTCAATTGTTCATCAATCAACTTGACCTTTTGATCCAACAAGGCGGTTTGTACTCTCCATAAACTGGGACCTAGATACTCTGTAGGAGCTTCATTAGCATTTCTCAACATCTTCTTGAAATATGGAGAGCAAACAAGGTTAAAGGATAGCTTTGCATATAAGCATCTTGCCGCATCAACTTTGGCAATTTCTCTACTTTGATCTTGTAATGCGGTTTCTAGTGATCGCTTTCTTTTGTGTGTAAGAGGTCCTTCATTTAGAGAATCAGGGGTAGCTGAGGTAGTATAGAAGGGGTAATCTTCTATCACATCTGTGGTGTATTTCATTCCCTTTGCTCTTTTTTTAGTTTTATTACTACTCTCATCAATGGTATTTTGCCTAAGTTCTCTCTTTTGCTTCCTCATGCTCTTGAATATATTTTAATACTAATGAATTTGGCACAGGTGCATTTCTTTTTCCAAGACATTTCTTGACTTCTCTTCTAGGGTATCCACACAAATGGTCGACCACACGAAAATATGAACTATTTCTTTCTACATCGTAATCTTGACATTTCCAATGGCAAGCACCAATTCTTTAAAGAGGACGTACAATATCCACATACTTCTACAAAGTAGAATCAAAATGGGGTTCTATTCTTTGTTGACTATTGACATTGCCTATTGAGGATGAGATAGATCCCATTGGAGTTCTTTTTCCTATGGCAAGAAATGGTATACATATTGAAATTGAAATTTTAGGGAAAAAAAAGGATAAGATCTTATTGGCAATGAAAGATAAATGAATTTTGCCAATAGTGGCATGTTGTGATGGTTAAGTTGTTGAGTTGTTATCCTTTCCATCAAGGTTCAAATCTAATGGGGATGAGGTCCCTCGTTTGTGGCCTCACTGGTTCATAACTCCAGGTCAAAGTGTTTACCCCTCTTTTTGAAAAAAAAAGAAAGATAAATGAATTTTTTTAAAAGCTTGAACAAAACAAAAAGAATATGGAACAAGGACTTACCCCTTGCTGCCATTGTAAGCTTGCAAAGGTGTAAGAATGAGGCACAAGCACTTAAAGATAGCTTACAAATCAGTCTTCCAACTCCTTGCACAAAAAAATTCTTGCTCGATCACCTATTTGCTCTTTGAAGACAAAATAACCTACTTGCACACCACAAATGAGTGTTCACTTTTTAGAGTTAAGGAACTCAAAAAAATATAAAATGTCAAAAAAACTCACTTTTCCATCGGCCGCATGGCCTTGTCCATGTAGTTTGTAGGTGGTTCGACATGTGGCATGCCAGTTCACCCAAATTTGATTAGGTTTGGGACTAGTTTGAACTGGTAAGAAATTTTTTGAACCTTGGTCAAATTTTCTTTGAATTGTACCCAGACTAGGTAGCAATTCGAACCTTGGTTTGGTCCGAAGGGCAAAATAGTGAACTAGGGTTACTGAGCAAATAAAACTAATGCTAAATGCTCCTTTTCATTTTCTCTCTTCAGGAGCTCCTTTATAAGCTTACATAGACCTCTTCCTCTCACAAGCTTTGTTAAATAGTATAAAGGCATATTCCTAAACTTTGGCTATCCAAGAAGTCCTTTTGTACAATTCAATCTCTTATTGTGTAAGCATAGTCTTCACAGTAGTGTTAGGAACAAATACTTTATAATGAGAGTTCAGATTATAGAAGCAAAATCGCTTCATTGCTCTGACTACTGTGTATGTATTCTTCTCAATCAAGGAATATTTGAGCTCATGCTTTTTTAGAGGAATGCTCATGAAACCAACAATAGGTTCAACTTTCTCCTTATTCGGCTGAGTCATTATTGTACACAATGTACTTTCATATGCATAACAATAAAGGTGATATTTTTAGAGAATTGGGATAGAAAAGAGTAGGGGCATTGGATGGCGGTTTCTATTTGTTCAAAGGCCCGCTTCCTCTCTCTTGTTTATTTAAAGTTTGTTGCCTTTTATCATTTCCAGAATTAGTTTTGTAATCTTTGAAAAATCATTAAGATTTCTTTTTAAAAAGATAGTCTTTCTAAAGAGCAATCTGACCCCCGGTTAGGTGGTTGGAAAAGCTAATTGCTATATAGCTTTTACTTTGTGAGGATCTATACAGATGCCTTCTTTCGAGACGATGCATCTCAACAATTTACCCTTCGTAACCCAAGAGGCAAACTTTTTAAGATTTAAGGAGATATCTTGAGTTTTGCATCTGTGAAGTACTAATTCCAAGTGATAAATGTGATCTCCTATTTTCTTTGAAAATATTGTGAGATCGTCTGCATAAATAGCTATAATGTTGTTCTTCAAGTCGCCGAACAAGAGGTCCATCTATTAGAAAGTAAAGTCCACCAAGATAACTGAGAGGGGGTGGGGTGAATCAGTTATCAGATCAATATAACTTTTGATAAATAGGAGATAATTTCCACAACAAGTCAAATTGTGATATTGATATCAGGATTGATGAGCTTAAGGGGCTTTCTAATGAATGGTTGATAAGGCACAACACTTGGTGAAGGTTTTGCAAATGGGGTTGCAAGCTTTGGGTTTAACCATGGAGGAAACTTCGTAGTTAAGCACGCTCAGGTTGGAGTAGTACTGGGATGGGTGACCACCTGGGAAGTCCCAGTGCTTCACCCTTGTGAGCATCATCTAGATCCAATGAGTGCTAAGTGTTCCATTTATTCTCATGAGAGATGGATTCATGTTGAATCACTACTCATGAAACATGGGTCAATGAGTTTGACTCAAAAATCACACAGTTAATCCTGATAGCAATATCACAATATTAATTTTAATCAACCTTATCAAACCTTAAACATGTGATCAATATAATCAGCAACCATAAGAAGATACACATACACAATAACACCAGATATGTTAATTAGGGAAACCCTTGATCTGAGCGAAAACCCCGGTGGGGATGGTATGCACAAAATGATGTACTGATATATAAGTTCCTTGTCAGAGGACGAACTCTATTAGGAACCAGTGAAATACATTCAGTACATATTAGTCCCTGTTAGGAGACTTTGACTCCTTGTGAGGAGATTCCATTCCTATTAGGAGTTGTAGAAGGCAAAAGAATCCACTATCCAAAAAGCTTCAGGGGCAAAACCACCAAACTCAGTATCCAACTAGCCTTTGTATTATTCCTTTCAGAATAATAGAAATTCAACTGATATCTGCAACTCGAACTCTTGCTCTGTCCTCTTACTATGCCAATACCGCACTAAATACTTCTTGAATTTCAATATGAGATCTCCAACTTTGTATCACAATGATCCCTTTGATGGTTACTCGCATTTACTAACTTTGCATATCCAATACAAGTTCGCTTACAACTCATACACTTGCATTACATTCCACACTTCATCACAAGGAAAATGAGTTTCTTTTATACCATGTCCTCAAAATAATTGTTGGAGTCAGCCTTGAGGCTTTCCCAATTAACTACAATAGGACCTCATTAAGATAATACAATTTATTATATCTTTTCACAATTACAAAATACTGTTGGCTCACAGTAATTACAACTTTTCACATGTGGGACCTCAGACCTCACACACTCCTTGACGTCATCATGAGGCTGTTTACTATCACTGTCTAACTTCGCTCATCACGATTCTATCCTAGTTAGGAGATACAATCCGAACACGAGAAACCACCTCTCAAGTACTCTGTCTACACACTGTATTTTGTAAATCACAAATAACTTTCACATGTCTTCGACTTTCTGCACATGCACTTGTCCACGACATCAGGACATATTGTAAAACATATCCTCAACCTCGCTTGACCTCATCATTGATATACAGTTCGTACGACCTCGATCTCGGTCTGCTACTCTAATAGACTTTATAGAAACAATACTATGTTGACATCAATGACAAACATAGTCATGAATAAAACATGTCAATCTTCCAAATGTTCCAGCAATGCTTAGGATACTTCCCCAAAGAAATACCATCAACACTCATGCTAATAATCTCCCCATTTGAAAGGTAGCCCTAACCTTAATTAACTCGAAAGGCATTGAGTTGTATGCAAAGAGGTGCCCCATGGGGTTGTGAAAGTTGTCTTGTGTTGGTCTTTTGGGGTGGGGCTGATCTGGTTATAGCTTGAAAACTAGAAGCCATCTAACATAGACATTATCTTAGAACCCGATACTACTTGCAGAATATGATCCATCACTGGGAGCCCATAGTTATCTTTCAAAGATGCTTGAAGATTGTGAAAGTCTACACAGATCCTAATTTCACCATTCTTTTTCCTTACAAGAACAATATTTGCAACCCATATGGAGTGATGGATCGGGTAGATAATCTTTGCCTTAAGCATTTTCGGCACTTAATTAAATATAGCATCCACCACCTTGGGGTTAAATTGTCTTTGCTTTTGTCAAAAAGGGGTAGATCCAAGCTTTAGAGGAATATGATATTTTAATCCACCATTTATAACATCCTTTAGGTCTTTGTAACCCCAAGCAAAAATATCATGATATTCCTTCAACAAATTCACAAATTTATCTTTCTCTTTTCGAGATAACTCTTTTCCAATAGATCTGTCTCTGAATCAATATTCGCTTTTTTGTGCTGAGAGGAAGTTGTAGGCTTGAGATCATCTACCTTCTTCTTTCCTTTATCATTCCTCCCAAACAGGTCTCCCAGTGTAACTAGTCCTTTTGGAATGCTATTCCCTTTCAGCTGAATGAGACCTAGGACTATCAAGCTGATTTCTATTTTACCTTTCACTTCCGCATTACAAGAGCCTTCAAAAGCTAGGTTAGAGAAAGGTTCTCGCCCTTCAAGGAATGCAATTATTTGTTTGTCATTGTTACTTAATTTTAACACATGTTAAAATTCAGTTTTGAAATATTCAAATTTCAATTACTGAAAGCACTTTTCATTTGATATTTGAAAGAATATAAATGTCCTTGTATCATTCATTGTATTTGAATATACAACTGATATTTTATGAAAATAATGAAATGCTATGCTAAAAGTAAGATGTCTCACACAAGCCGTGAGTTTCATTAACAGTTTTTATTTATATCGAAAATGAAAGAAAGATATGACATATGAGAGATGAGTCAGGGGTAACCAGTCATTGCCTTTTGAGCCTTTGACTGGTTAAGTCTCCTTTGTTGCTGATCTTAATCCAGTCTTTGTTCTGATGGTTCCTGGTTCTCACTTTCCTGCATAAGAAAGAATGGAATTAGATCTTAAAGATCTAAACAATGATTGATTATCCACAACTACGTATCTGCAAACATCATATTTCTCTCATTCTGAATATATTTAAAAATAGTTAATGTAATCTAAGTGATTAAACAAAAACAGAGAAATATAATGTCAAAAGGATGTATTATTTTACTATGAAACCTTTCATTATAACCACAGACAAGCATATTGATTTCACAAGGAACAGGTGCAGATCACTTAAAGTAATTTATGGGTGTCACGAACCCGTGTTTGAACCTTATAAATTGCTGATTGGAAATAAAGACTGTAAAACCAGATTTCAAGATTTGAATTCAAACGTTTCAAACAGGTATTACAAAGATGCATCTAAAACTTATGATGGTTTTTAGATCACTTAAAGGAAAAGCAATCTTCAGATATACAAGAGCAAAGATATATTACAGCTGCATAGGAGAGAATCAGAAAAATGTTTTTGGAATAACAAAGAAAACTCACTTAAGTACTATGCACAGCAGCACATATGATAGAAATCAGCAGTAAAAAAATTATCTGAGAAAAGCGAAATGCTGGAGTTACAAGCACAACGTGACCATGTTTATTTGAATGCCGCAATTCTGCAGAGAGAAGAGTCTTCAGCAGAGCATAGACAATGGTGACGAGGCACACAATATCACAAGCAGTGCACAAAGATGAAAATGGTTTCAGGGTTTCAGAAATAAAAGAGACAAGACATTCTTTTCAACCTGGAACCTGACAGCCCTCAAAGTTTGATAGCTCATCTGAATCAAGAAATTTGATTAAACTCATTATCAATACCAAATAGTGAAGAAGGAACAACATATAAAATGAAAGGAAAATTCTTTTTGTTTTTTACAAATACTGATATATGAACTCAGAAAATCGTGCATACAACTGTAGATAAAGCCGATATCAAACATGGCGACCCTGAAAGCATACACAGAAATTTCATACATGGCGGCTTTTAGAAAGAACTCGAGGTCTTCATGCAAACAACGGATAAAGGACAAGAGAGACGTCTTCAAAATAATGACAGATCTAGCAGGAAAGAGTTTTTCAAACAGCAAATAAAGTTACAGCAAATCCGAATGGGAAGTAAGATCAAATTACTAATTGATTGTAAGCAAGTAAAATTACCTCTTTATTATATGATTTCCAATCATATTAGCTTCAGCAAAGAGAAAAATAATCTCATTCGTGCGGCCGCAGAAGAAGTTCAGAATATCTTCAAAACCCTAGCCGCCGATTTCTCTTAAGCTCTCAGCTCTCCAAAATGAAGGTGATGTAAAATAAACGGAGTTTAGGGCAGCAAAATCCTTTTTTGCCTTTATCCTTTTGTATAAAAGTTGAAATCCACCGACTGAGGATAAATATTTTCTTTAAAAACGAAAATATAACATATACATGCCGTGGCTTCAGCAAAGGGGAATAATATAAGGTTTATGCCATGACGGTGAAAGGGTCAAGTGTTGTTTTTTAACACTTAGCTTTTGTTTTTTTTTAAAACATTTGCATTTTAAATAAGGTTATTTATTGGTATTTTATAAACAAATTTATAATTTTGTTTAATTAAATGTAAATGAATAATCCTTTTTCAAAGTCAGCTATCCTTTTCAATCTTGTACTTAAAATTTCAAGTCAGTTATGACAGGTGTTTGAAAGAGAAGAAGGAAGATAAAAAGAAGCTAAAGACTTGGTATTTCAAATTTTCTGAATTATTAAGGAGGGATTGTAGGATTTTTATTTGGGTCGAATTTAGACTTTGACCAAGCATTTTGGAGGTTTTTGTGGCTAGTTAGAGTATTTTGGGGGATTTTGACATGAGTCATGGGTCTCATTATGACTTAGTGCAGTTGTTACAAACTGAGTCATATTCGTGATAAGTCTTGACTCCCTTTTTGTAGCCTGTTTTTCTGAATTCGACCTAGGTTGGGATTGTATTTAAGAAAATTTCTAAATTTATTTAGGGAGTTCGGATTATGCAGAGGGGGGGGGGCTCTTGTGACAATTTTTATGTCCTTGGCAGTTTTCATGCAAAATTTTGTAACTCTTTTGGAGACTAGTAAATATTGGCAGCATTTTGGAACAGTTTTCTATCAGATTCAAGACTTCTTTCTTCCTATGTTTTTGTGTCAAATGCATGATTGATGAGGGATATTCGTGAGTTAATAATTCCTTATTTTCTTTTGTCTCATCTATTACCTTGTTGCAGGAGTGTATTTTATATGCAGGTTATAATTTGTGTCTAAGTTAAATTTGGTTTTCATGTGAAGAATTTATCTTCCTTGCTAATCTGTTTAAGGACCTTATTATGAAATATTAATGCATATCTATATAGAATAGAAGCGTTTTATCTCTAGTTATAGAGTTCATATAGTCTTTTTAAGAAAGCCATTATTTTCTCAGTTTTCCTGTCACATTTGGTGTATCACCTGGTTCTTTAGTTTAAGTTACAAATTATAAGTTCATTTCCAGCAATTCTAACTCTTTTCCCCATAAGTTTAAAGTAGTTTCATATATTAACCAGAGATTATCCAATAGGAACCGGCCTAGAATCCAAAGGTTTCATTTTTGGGTACGCATGTCTCACATACAAAAATGACTCCCATGTTAGGCAGGATTGTTAAACTAGTATAGTTTAATAGGGTGCAAATCTATAGCCTTAACAGTCATCATTGAGCACCTGTCAATGTTGGTCATTATTCAGAATACTGGGCCAATAAATCATTTCTGCCATATAGACATCTCGATCAAGCTCAAGATGAGGGATAAGCAATAAGGCTGTAATTGCAAGACAATCAACCTTTGTATTTTGATCCTTTGGTACGACTAATATTAAGTGTCGAAATTTAAGGTCATCCCATACCTTGTTTCTATACCCTTTCTATCTTTTATTTTTAGTTTGTTATTGCCCTCTCACTTGGTTGACCACGAACTTTGCATCTCCCATCACCTTGAGCTTTTTAATTCCTTTTTCTTTTGCAAATTCTAGGTAGAGAAGGAGAGCTTCATACTGTGTAATTTTATTAGAAATCTCAAAGGCTAATTTGTATGCCTTGGGGAACTTTTGTCTTTCATGTGATATCAAAACTATTCCAACAACTGGGCTGGCAAATGATAAGCTTCCATCAAACTGCATAGGCTACAACCCTTCTATGTTAGATGTAAGAGCTTCAACTATATCTTTGGGTTTGGAAGTCATCATATAAGCTCTCGGACTAGTGCTGACATATAGGATTTCGGCTCTAGAATCATAAGATTTTAAAACAATATACTTAGCGTTAGGTTCTGGATCTAACCTGACCTTACTGCCAATGGGAATCAAAGCGTGGCACATATCCATTATAATTTCACCTCCAAGATCTCTACAAAAACTTCTACTCAAGAGCATCCCATAACTTAATCAAATATCCACAACCAAGATATTGAGTTTTAATTTTTGTTCGAGTTGTGTTGCTAAGGTGACTTGAGCGTATTTTAACTAGCGAACAAGGGGAACTAGTTTTGCCTCCATGCAGTACACTTTTTTGGATGGTTTATTTAGAGAAAGCCCTAAAGCATGAGTCACTTTAGAAGGCATCACATTGTTAGATGCTCCCAAATCAATGATGCAATTGCTTAATTTGCAACCAACAATATAAAGAGAGACATAGAAATGATCAAGTTTATCTAGTGTTACCCCAGAGCGGGGGTGCGGCGGTGCGGTGGGACGTCGGGACGAGTTTCGGGTGCGGGAAAAAAATAGCCTCAATTTGGGGACGGCAGGGAGCGGAGGGGGGGTTCAGGGGAGGGGGGGGAGGAGAGGGAGTGGGGGGAGGGGGTTGCATAGTATATATATAATATTATTAATATATATGATTGAAAATGCTAATTATGAAATGATACTTCAATATATTATATAACAATGTAACATTAACATATCAAATATAGTTGACTACAATGAATAGAGAAAATTAAAATGTGATTCACAAACCATAAGTTCAAACTTGAAACTTGAAATTTCATAACCATTACTATTACTAATGACCATTTGACAAATTAACTTAGTTCAAGATGCAAGATTCAAAATTCATTGTTCAAATATGATTTTATGAATATCATATATCATAAAGATGCTCATGAGGACAATGCGCTGAATAGCATGAAACAGTGAAATAATAATAATGTATCATAGCCATATCAAAGTGAGTATAATCAACAAAATGACAAAATGCCAATAATGAGAATGGATGATTCTCAAGTGCTCTCTAATCATCCCCTATGCCAAAGTCCTCATCACTGGAACTACTAGACTCCTCCTGGGTAAGATCCTGATCCTCTAAAGGAACACCAACTAGCCCTACATTGGCTTCTGCATCGGCATCCTCATCAATCTGAGCTGGATCCTCTGGCTCCACATCCCATCGTGCTGCAGGGCTTTCCTTGTACTCGCGTGTCTTGCGATCTTTGAGCTGCAAGTGACCATGTACAACAATCAGCTTCTTCGCTCTCTTAGAGGTAAGTCTATTCCTCTTAAGTGAATGAAGCTATAGGTGGACCAATTCCTCTTTGCAGCTGAGGAGCTAGAGACCTGAGATAACAAAGTTGAAAGTTACAATTTACAAGTTACAAACAAATGTTCATACAATTTGTAACAAATGATAAATGGTAAATCGATGATTAATAATTATTGAATCAATGAATCATAAATTAAAATCAGCAAGGTAAAACTCTTCAAGTTAAGATTGTAAAGGGCTGGAATTAGTTATTAGTATTACAAACCTAAGAAAGCAGTCGAATGGCTAGTGAGGTGATCTTTAACTTTTGTGACCCATGACATTTCCACCACAAAATGGGATTCTTTTGTGCCATGGTTTTGAGATCCACCTTTGCAATATCCGAGTATCCTACAAGTTACAAGTTTTAAAGTTTACAACATAATATTAAAATTATAAATAACTTAAATAAAGTTATAACTTATAAGTAACAATTAATTATTAAAAGAACTTATAATTATAAAGAGTTTAGAGCACTGAATCAAGATTTAAGGATTACCTGAAAGACTAGCAAATTCGGACCACTCGGTGCGAATCTCACTAGCAGTCTCAGTATCATACATTTCGGCAATGCATCGAAAGAACCCATTCTTCACCTCATCATCCCGAAGTGGTGTGACTCTACCAGGCCTAGGTATGTACCACTTCGAGTTCAATGCATAGGCAGCCATGTGCAAAGGAGTGTTCAACTTCTCCCACCTGCGGTGAATGATAGGCTCAATGTGCTCCATATAGAATGCTAGAGTGGGGTCTCTCTCATGCACAACAGCCCTCATCTGCCCAAGCATGGAATCAATGCACTCATAAACATCTCCAAGGCTAGGTGAATCTGCATCTCCATATCTGATCACCGGAAACACTGGAGTAATGATGGAGACTATGTATTTTGCATCACTCCAAAACTGATCACTCTTCACTGTCTCCTTTACCCTCTTCCCCTGCTCTGTTCTGGACTCAGGCCATCGATTCCATTCTTGTGTCATAACCATGAGTTGCAATGGCTCTTGCAACTCAATCATTCTCTCCAAGAGAATATAATATGATGCATACCTGGTCTCAACTGGTTTCAGGAATTGCTTCTTTGCGAAGCTCCTGAAAAGTGCATGTGATGTATGGTGATTGTAGATAAAGATCTGCACCTCTCTCCCATCATTAACCACCTTTCTAATCCACTCTATTTTCCCCATGTCTTTGAGTGCATTGTTCATGGCATGCACACAACACGGAGTCCACCAAATATGCCTATAAGTTGCCTCAACAAGCCTCCCTGCAGCTTTGCACACATGTGCTGCATCTGTCACAACTTGGACCACATTTTGTGGTCCAACCTCCTCAATGGCTTCCCTAAGCACATGAAACTGAAAATCAGCATCTTTACGATGCCCTGAACAATCAACTGCCTTCAAAAAATATGGGCCCTCCGTGCATGTAACCATAATGTTGATGAGTGGACGATGACTAATGTCCTTCCACCCATCCATGATAATGCTGCAACTTGAGTCCATCCAACATGCTTTCATTTGCTCCATCAAGATCCCAACCTTGTCATAGGCTCTATCCAACACTGTAGTCCTTAGCTTGTGGTCACCTGGTGGCACATATGATGGCTCTCCCTCATTCATTGCCATGGTCATCATCCTCACAAAATAGGGAGATCGAGCCACATGTGTAGAGATGCCATTGGCAAAGAAGAAATCACCAATAGCATCATCTAACCGGTCCCTTGCATGCATGTTAAATAATTGAGCAACGGGGTTATTATTAGTACCACTTGCAGTTGCTTTTCGTTTTCCCCTATTGCTGTCCCCTACTGAACTGTGTGTAGGTGAGGAGAATGATGGTGTAGGTGACATAGTCCCTGCTCTCTGATGCAAGATACGAGTAGATGTATCTCGCTGCTCCTGTAACTGTTGTATATGCTGTACCTGTTGCCTAGCAGACAAAGATCTAGGCACTGGAACAACACTATCATCAGGAATGCCCCATAGTTTATTTACTTCAATTCTGTATCTGACATTCTCAGGATTTGATAAGAACATGCATGGGTTCACACCATAGCCACTCCAAAAAAGGTGTGAATTAACTCTTGTAATGCTGCCAAACCATTCTGCTCCACATATATTGCACTTCCATTTGCGTGTGCCACCCCCTGAAGGTGTAGGGTGTGTAATTTTTGTAGCAAACTGTTTAAGAGGGGACTTTGGGTCACAAGGACCCCTAGCATACTTCCTCAAAATCTCTGAAGGGCAATCAGTAGAAGGCACCCCTGGTGCAACATAAGGAGGCTCTTCCTCAGGCTCGGATTGACCACCTACATCAGCCCCATAATCACTTCCTTCAGGCTCAAGTTCAGGCTCAAGTTCAGGCTCATAATCAGATGCACTTGGCTCATTAATTTCCATGTCTTCTGCACTTTGGCTGGATCTAGAAGCCATTTATAAAACTGCATTTCACAAAATGAAAGTAAAATTATAAAAATGATCATGATACATTTCAGCCCAAGTAAAAATAATTTAAAACTTAAAACTTTACTATTTAATTTTAGCATTTACTATTTAAAAATTTAAAGTATTAAAAAATGAAACTAAATACTAAAAGAAAATATTAAATAAAAATATGGCAATATGGCATATGCTGAAACGTTTTACTAAGTTACTCTCAAGTTTCAAGTTTCATTCTTGATTCTTGAATCTTGTTGATAGTTGAATCTTCTTAGTTCTATGATTTTTTATTTTATTATCTATATTAATTTTTAGTTTTTTAATTTTTTCATTGCTCTTAAAATAAAAATATGGCAATATGGCATATGCTGAAACATATTTTACTAAATACGTTTCAGCATATGCCATATTGCTATATTTTTATTTTAAGAACAATGAAAAAAACTAAAAATTAATATAAATAATAAAATAAAAAATCATAGAACCAAGAAGATTCAACTATCAACAAGATTCAAGAATGAAACTTGAAACTTGAAAGTAACTTAGTAAAACTAAATACTAAATACTAAATACTAAATTCAAAAATTATAAATTGATTTTTAAAACCAAAAAAACTAAGTAAAATAAAAAACCCCCTACCTTGAAGGCTTGAACTTGAGGAGACACTTGCCAAATCAAACTTTTTTGCTCCTCTTGCTCCTCTTGATTTTGCAATCCCTTGCAAAACCACCCACTAATCTCTCACAAGCTCCTCCAAACACTCTTTCTCACTTAGCTTCTTGCTGCTCCAAAATGGTGAAATGAAATGATGAAATGAATAAGAGATCTACTGGTCTTATTAAGCCTTGAAATAGACTACATGGGACCCACACCCAATTAGGGTTAGCATACTTAAAAAAAAAAAACAAAAAAAAAAGCAAAAAGTATTTTTAAAAAAAAAAAATTGGGTCTCTTCTCGACGCACCCCGCGCGCACCCGGGAAGCACCTCGCGAGCACCCGTGGCGCACCTGCACACCCGGGAAGCACCCAAGCACCCAGTGCTCGACCGGTGCGGTGGCGAAAAAGCCACGGGCGGGGGTGCTTGGGTGCATGACACACCCGCATCGGGTGCACGAACCCGGGTTACATTGAGTTTATCTTACAGAGACAACCACAAAGGATTATTCCTTGGTCATGAGCCCTTCCTAGTTTTCTTTTTCTAGACAATCCTTTGACTCATGGTGAATTGTAGACATAGGAACACATTGACCTTTCCCAACACACTGAATCGACTTCTCTATCTAATGGGGATTAGCTTTAAGATACTCCAGTTTTGAAATTTGCATCTTTGTCTTTGTGCAATGATCAATAAAATCAAAAGAATCTTCAGGCAGAGGAGAATATTTAGTAGTAGAAGTCTTCACTTTTTCAGGTTCCTTGATCAAAACAGATTCTTCTTGTGTATGTTTGTCAGAAAGAATTCTTTTGGAAGTGTCATTTACAACTTCATCCTTTCCTTCCTATTTATTCTTCTCATCCAACTTTTGTCTCCAATTCTTCGTAAATACATTACGGGAATGTTGATTTGTGTCTATCCCGTGTTTGCCATCAGATTTATATTATAGAAAGTTGATTGAAGATTGCCCAAAGGACAGTTCTACTTAGTCCTTAGGTGTTATACATTCTTTAATCTTCTTACTAGTCTGGTGCATTTGCAGATAATTTGTTATTTTTGGATAGGAGGCTCCATCATGATTAATTGTTAGATGGAAATCACACATGATCACCTGAAGATTTGAAGAAGGATGTTTCATAGCTAGTCTTTGTGCTAGTGGAGGTAACAGTTTGGGCTTCTTGTTTTGTTGGCATGGGATGTAATTCCTCCTAGGAATATCCTAGTATAGTGGTGGAGGATTTTGAGACAATTGCTCCTTAAATTGTAGAAAGTCATTTGCAAGCTTTTGTACCATAAAATTAGTACTGGTGATTGTTGTCTATTGGCCATTACCTTTTTGTAATTCTCTACTCCACTTTCCAGAGCTAAGTAGGTCATCTTCTAGTTCGACGACCAAAGTTTGTTATGTGCTAATTTTGCAATTCTAGCCTTTCATATTTGAAAACTTATGTCAGATGGGTTGGCATTGATAAAGGTCTTTTGATTTTCTTTAGTGGGTCTCTTGTTGACAGGAATTCGACTCATGATTTTGTTAGAAGGAGAAATGAATTCTCGCATAAGTTTATGGATCTCTTTCTTCTTCTGTGTTATCTTTGAGAGGAGCAAATTTTCATCGTCAACATCCTTGAATCTATTCTCGACTATGTGACCCCATGTTTTCAGGATGAGGGTACCGGGGGACGGGAACATGGGTTTCCGTAATGGATTTTTTTTTCTTCCTCAGAGCAGGGGATGACAACTGGAACAACTATATAAAAAATAGGGGAAATTTAAAATAATGTAGGGAAATTTTAAACATTCATATAAAAAAGCATGCTTATATAAATTATAGAACATTAACATTAATGCTTGTTAAGCGCTCAGGCTGGAGTAGTACTGGGATGGGTGACCTCCCGGGAAGTCCCGGTGCTTCACCCCTGTGAGCATCACCTAGATCCAATGAGTGCTAAGTGTTCCATTTATTCTCATGAGAGATGGATTCATGTTGAATCACTAGTCATGAAACATGGGTCAATGAGTTTGACTCAAAAATCACACAGTTAAATCTTGATAGCAATATCACAATTTGACTTGCTATGGAAATTATCTCCTACTTATCAATTAATGCTTGTGTTAAATAATTTAATTTTATAGTTCATATGAGAGTGAAAATCAAACACATTATCAAAACCAAAACGTTAATTTTATGGGACAGCCAATGGAAAGGTTTTCGGAAGTTTTTGAATTTCCGAGATATTCCATAAATGGGGACATGTCAAATTTTGCCATAATTTCGTTCCCAAGTAACCCAAATGCTCGAAAGCTTGCTCAAGAGTTGCCCAAGAAGTAATTGATCCTGCTGAAAGTTGTCCAGACTCCAAACCATTCGAGAACAACATTAGGAAAGGTTTCAACAAAGAGACGTGCTTAGACATCCTCATGTTGATTACCAAGAACTCCACTCATTGTAAAGAATGCACTGATATGATCATTGGTGGTAACTGTCATGTCCCCTTTTTAGTTCAACATGATATTTTCCATGGATTTGCCTATTACAGA
The DNA here is from genome assembly GCA_028749045.1 of Cupressus sempervirens. Lineage (NCBI taxonomy): Eukaryota > Viridiplantae > Streptophyta > Pinopsida > Cupressales > Cupressaceae > Cupressus > Cupressus sempervirens. The sequence goes on from CM053790.1 coordinate 22,470,193, forward strand.
CTCTCGTAGGAAGATGGTTTTGATGAGAGTCATTTTGGCGTTTATTTGGGGATTGGATGGCTTATTATGCTCTTGGAGATATTATTTTTATTATATTTTATCATTACTTTTTATATGGGGTCAAAATGTTATATTTTTCAGTTGAGTTGCACTTTTATTTTTATAAAGTTACCTTTTATCTAAAAAGTGCAAATGGACTTCATAAGAATATTTTGGATGTCTCTAGAAAGTTAAGTGGCTTCTAGAGGAAGTTTCTAAAAAGTGAATAAATAGACCCTATGGGTTTTTCATTTGATCATCCAATTTTGATAATGATATTTGCTTGTGCACTTGTGGAGCCAAGGGTTTTTGTAGACTTTGTCTTTGGGAACGAAAACTCCCATTGATAGCATAATTGAGGAGGTGAAAGATCCCTCGAAGGGTTGCAGCTATTTAAAGAGATAACTCAGTCTTCTCATTGTGCCAAATTTTGTGGCCTAGGGCCAAAATTGTGCGGAAATGATTTGAGGAATAATTCTGATACAAATTTCAATCATATTGCAGCAGTGCTGGGGTCCCATGATTTTTTTTTTTGTAAGGCTGAAGGTGACATGAACAGTAGTCATGAATAGTGACGCTACAGTAATTTGATTTATTTTCCAGTTTTGAGAGGGCAGTTTGGGCTAAGAAGAAGTGCCTTTCAGTAGTTATTGATTGCATCTTCGTCTTCAACACCGAGCACTTCCATTATAATCAGGTTCCTCTTATAATTTTCAGATGTTTGCATTGGTATATCAAGTGTATTTAGGCGCTGGTATAGATGATCTTTCATATCAGTTTTAGCATTATACTTGAGTATCTATTGTAAGCCAAGAAGACTTGGCATTCCACTGTATTTAGAGATTTTGGAACTGAAGTTGAATTGATTACATTGTTCCTAGCTTTTATGTTTGCATGCCAATTGTATGACGAAATGCCACTTGGCTGTAAGTGTTAATTTGCATTGAATAGATGTCATATTTTGCATCAGAAAAATACAAAAGAATTGCATTTCATGTTAGGTGTAGACTAAGTGGAAGAGAAGTTCATTTTTCAGTCATCCTATAATCTTAAGTCATCTTCCTTATTCTGAGAACAAACTGAAATAAAAATTTAGTCATATATCCCTTTGTTGTACAAGTGTTTGACGAAATTTCTAAAAGCAACTATAACAAGTTTCAATCAGATTTGGATAGGGATACTAAAGTGGTATCAGAGCGGTTTTCTGCCAGCCTGACATGGTTTATGCAACCACCATTCTATTTAGTTTACAAAAGCAAAAAGAAAAGGGCTCTATTTACACAGGGAACCAACATAGTTGAGAACATGGCTGATAGACATTCTCAAAGCCCATCCAGAATTATGAGAGATGATGAGGCTTTGTAGCATTAGGATAGCCTTCTACAGTCAATAGAGGCAAGTACACAGGCAATGATGGCTATGATGCAACATTTGATTGGGGAAAATAGGAGAAATAATCATAATAATGACTAGGATGATAGGAGCATAGCAGGATCACAACATGGGCAAAGGACATGGTCTGGGACAATTGACAGACCCACACGTCCTACATTCAGGGAAGAAACTCTAGCACTCACACCTGATGCTATGGTAACAGCTATTGCAGATGAACTCCCACAAGCGAGGAATGAGTGGGGTTCATTACCAGCATATGTACAGGACGGATGGACATTTGACAGATACCTGAACTACAGAGCTGCCAGACAGAAGTGGGCAAATAAACACAGTGAGTTGCAACAGGTCACCAACAAGTTGACATTACCCACATTTGATGGCAGTGGGAAAATGACTGCTCGTGCTTGGATTCATAAGGTGGATACTTTCCCATCTTTGAAGACTATGATAGAATTTGAAGCACTCAAGTATGCCACTTTACACTTAGATGGGGCAGCTCATGTTTGGTGGACACATGGCATGATCACATTGCAACACAATCAGGTAACCACTTATCAGGAGTTCGTGGATAGATTGATAGAAAGGTTTGATAAAAAGGATCCTGAAGTTTATTTCCGGGAGTTAGCCTAGTTGAGACAGTCAGGAGGCTTAGAACAATTTATCAATGACTTCCAAAAGCTTGCAGTGATGGTGCCTGACATTTCAGAACGGAGGCTAGTCATTTTATTCACAGAGGGATTGATTGAACCACTCAAGGGGTGGGTAAAGGCTTTTGATCCTCCTACATTACTGGAAGCCATGAGGAAAGCCTGCAATATGGAAATTGCAGCTTCGGCAAATTGGTTTAGTTCGAAGGGTTCTTCATCATTTAGAGATAACAAAGGGGGATTTAGCAAGGGTAAAGAGAAGGTTAGTGACTCAAAAGGCAAGTCAGCTGCACCTTTGGATATGGAGACGCTTAATGACCTACGTAAGAAGAAGCTATGCTTCTTTTGCAAAGGTCCCTATGAGTTTGGTCATGACTGTCCTATGAGGCCTAAAGGGAAGGCTAACCGAGTGATGTGGGCTTATTATGAGGGTTCAGATTCAGATAGCTTAGAACACCATGATGAGGACCCTGATGAGGCAGAGGGTGAACAGGATGTAGATAGTGCTGAGAAAAAGGAGGATCTAGAGCTACATTTACAGGAGGCACGTCTGTCTAGTATTAAGAGAGAGGGATCTTTTAGACTTCGGGGAGTCTTGGCTAGACAGAGGGTTATTTCTTTGTTGGATATAGGTGCCACGCATAATTTCATTGATGCACGATTTGTGGAGAGGCGTGGACTCCTTACTGAGGAGTTCGAGGGATTGAGAGTCAAGGTAGCTGATGGATATACTCTTCGTTGTGATAGGATGGTGCGAGATCTACCTTTGCGCCTGAACAACTATGAGTTCAAGGCAGACTATCATGTGGTCAACATGGGTGACATGGACATAGTACTTGGGATGCAGTGGCTACATTCTTTGGAGGAGGTTACCTTGAGATTGAAGGATATGGAGATACGATTCGAGGTGGATGGCAGGACTCATGTGCTGAAGGCTATCCGTAATGGTGCGTTAGGACTATTTCATTTAGGTAGATGGAGAGATTAGCCAGGCATGATGATAGAGTGGGTGGCAATATGCACCTTGATGCCTTCCCAGGAGGAGCAGCATAAGACTGAATATCATTCGGATATTCAGAAATTCAGAATCAAGTATGAGAAGGTATTCAGCGAGATTCCACCAGGCAGGCCACCAGGCAGAGGCATTGAGCTCATTATTGAGCTGGAGGAAGGCGCTAAGCTTGTCATGATCACACCATACCGACACCCAAAACGACTCAAGGATGAGATCGAGAGGACCATCAAGGAGTTGCTAGCAATGGGACACATCCAACCAAGTAAGTCACCTTTTGCGTCTTTTGTTGTTTTAGTAAAAAAGAAGGATGGTACTCTACGGATGTGTATTGATTATAGGGTGTTGAATAAGAAAACTATGAAGAACAGGTATCCCATCCCACGAATCGATGAGTTGATAGATGAATTACATGGGGCTTGTTATTTCACACAAATTGATTTGAGATCAGGCTATCACCAGATCAGAGTTCAAGAGCAGGATATTGAGAAAACTGCTTTCAGATGTCATTGTGGGCACTTCGAGTTTGTAGTCATGCCTTTTGGTTTGACTAATGCACCTGCCACTGTTCAGTCCACTATGAATAGGGTCTTCCACCATCAATTGAGGAAATTTGTGCTGGTGTTCTTTGATGATATTTTGATCTATAGTAGGACATGGCAGGAACATTTAGAGACATGGCAGGAACATTTAGAGCACTTGGAGATAGTATTGAGCATTTTACAGAGGGTGTCCTTGTATGCCAAGGAGTCCAAATGTGATTTGGGGATGACAGAGCTATTGTATCTTGGACACATCATTAGTAAGGAGGGAGTGCGGATGGATCCTGAAAAGATCCGCGCTATTGTTGATTGGCCACCACCAGAGAACCTTACACAGTTGAGGGGGTTCCTTGGTCTATGTGGATTCTATTGCAGGTTTGTCAGTGGCTACTCATGGCACGCAACACCTATGACAGATTTGCTGAAGAAAGGGGCATTTGTGTGGACTTGGGAGGCATAGGACTATTTCATGCGGTTCAAGGAAATAATGACTACACGCCCAGTATTAGCATTGCCTGATTTCACGAAGCCATTTGAGCTTCAATGTGATGCTTTTGGAGAGGGAGTTGATGCTGTACTCATGCAGGACAAGCACCCTATAGCTTATGAGAGTAGGAAACTCGGAGGGCCCGAGGGATCATTCAGCATAAATGATAAGGAGATGTTGGCCATCATGCATGCCTTGGCCAAATTTAGACAGTATCTTGTGAGCAACAAATTTTGTATTAAAACTGATCATAACAGTTTGAGGCACTTTTTGGGACAAGGGGACCTGAATGATCAACAACAGAAGTGGGTAAGTTATAGGCCTATGATTTTGATATCACATATGTTAAGGGGACATAGAATGTTGTTGCAGATGCTTTATCTCGAAGGCCACCTCTTACTTCTATGATTCAGATATTAGAGGATTGGCAACACTTGATTGTAGCAGAATATGCCAGAGACACATGGGCCTTTGATATAGTGGAGGGGGTAACGATTGACACCAGATACATTCTTGTAGATGATTTGATCATTTACAAGAACAAGATTTACTTAGTCCCAGGATCGAAAGTGAAGTAGTTGATTTTGAGAGCACTCCATTATTCACCTACAATACGCCATCCCGGGTATTTCAAGACTTACAGGTTAGTTCGGGAGTGGTTCACTTGGAAGGGGCTTAAGGCTGATGTTTTGCAGTATGCGCGTGAGTGTCTTGTTTGCTAGCAGAACAAACAAGAGCATACTTATCCAGTAGGGCTCCTACAACCACTTCCTATTCCTGATAGGAAATGGGAGTGCATCTCCATGGATTTTATCACGGGCTTGCTCAAGGCCCAGGGGTGCAATTATATCTTTGTGGTGGTGGATAGGTTGACAAAATATGCTCACTTCTTCCCTATCACTACTACGTACTCAGCAGCTCAGGTGGCAGAGGTCTTCTTCAGGGAGGTTTTTAGATTACATGGTTTGCCTTGGAACATTGTGAGTAACAGGGACAGTTGCTTCATGAGTCACTTCTGGCAGGAGGTATTTCGGTTGTGTGGCACTGAGCTTACACCTAGCACCACTATCACCCATAGACTAATGGTCAAATGGAGATCGTGAACAAATGGGTGGAAGGGTATTTGAGGAATTATGTGGCAGCTCAGCAGTGAGCTTGGGTCAGATGGATATATCTTTGTGAGTATTGCTACAATACTACATACCATATGACTATACAAATGACACCCTTCATGGCACTTTACTGTTATGAGGCACCCAGTTTCTTAGATTTGTTGTTGGGTGACAGTCGGGTACCCCGTGCAGGTGAACTATTACAGGAGAGTAAGGATATAGTTGCTACTCTTAGGGACAACATTGCTAGAGCTCAGAACTAGCAAAAGCAGTATGCAGATCAGAAGAGGACTGAGTGTAGTTTTGAGGTAGATGATATGGTTTACCTCATGTTGCAGCCATACAGGCAGTCCACTCTCAAGAAGAGTGGTGCAGAGAAACTCAAGCCACGCTATTATGGACCATACAGGATCGTCAGGTGAGTTGGTGAGGTGGCTTATGAATTGGAGCCTCTCGTAGATAGTAGAGTGCACAATGTGTTTCATGTGTCACGCCTAAAAAAGGCGTTGGGTTAGAATGTGGTGCATTTTGCAGTATTACCTCCCTTGGATGATGAGGAAAAATTGATCTTAGTGCCAGAATCCATTCTGGATAGCAGAGAGAAGCAGCTTTGTAGGAGAATAATCAGAGAGTATCTGGTGAAGTGGAAAGATTTGCTTGTAGAAGATGCTACTTGGGAGGGAGAAGTGATTTTGCAGCATCTAGCATTGAGATTGCTTGAGGCCAAGCAATTTTAGAAGGGGTGGACTATCATGTCCCCTCTTTAGTTTGACATGATATTTCCGTGGATTTGCCTATTACTCTCGTAGGCAGATGGTTTTGATGAGAGAGTCATTTTGGTGTTTATTTGGGGATTGGATGGCTTATTATGCTCTTGGAGATATTATTTTTATTATATTTTATCATTACTTTTTATATGGGGCCAAAATGTTATATTTTTCAGTTGAGTTGCACTTTTATTTTTATAAAGTTACCTTTTATCTAAAAAGTACAAATGGACTTCATAAGAATATTTTGGATGTCTTTCTAAAAAGTGAATAAATAGACCCTATGGGTCTTTCATTTGATCATCCAATTTTGATAATGATATTTGCTTGTGCACTTGTGGAGCTAAGGGTTTCTGTAGACTTTCTCTTTGGGAACGGAAACTCCCATTGATAGCATAACTGAGGAGGTGAAAGATCCCCCGAAGGGTTGCAGCTATTGCAGGAGATAACTCAGTCTTCTCATTGTGCCAAATTTTGTGGCCTAGGGCCAAAATTGTGCAGAAACGATTTGAGGAATAATTTTGATACAAATTTCAATCATATTGCAGCAGTGCTGGGGTCCCATGGTTTTTTTTTTGTAAGGCTGAAGGTGACATGGACAATAGTAGTTGTGAATAGTGACACTACAGTGCCGCTACAGTAATTTGATTTATTTTCCAGTTTTGAGAGGGCAGTTTGGGCTAAGATGAAGCTTCTTTCAGTAGTTATTGATTGCATCTTCGTCTTCAACACTGAGCGCTTCCATATAATCAGGTTCCTCTTATAATTTTCAGATGTTTGCATTGGTATATCAAGTGTATTTAGGCGCTGCTATAGATGATCTTTCATATCAGTTTTAGCATTATACTTGAGTATCTATTGTAAGCCAAGAAGACTTGGCATTCCACTGTATTTAGAGATTTTGGAACTGAAGCTGAATTAATTACATTGTTCTTAGCTTTTATGTTTGCATGCCAATTGTATGACGAAATGCCACTTGGCTGTAAGTGTTAATTTGCATTGAATAGATGTCATATTTTGCATCAGAAAAATACAAAAGAATTGCATTTCATGTTAGGTGTAGACTAAGTGGAAGAGAAGTTCATTTTTCAGTCATCCTATAATATTAAGTCATCTTCCTTATTCTGAGAACAAACTGAAATAAAAATTTAGTCATATATCCCTCTGTTGTACAAGTGTTTGACGAAATTTCGAAAAGCAACTATAGCAAGTTTCAATTAGATCTGGACAAGGATACTACAGTAACTTTTCCATCTCCTATGAACTTAGGGAGAATTTTTCTTGGACCGGCCAGCAGGTCATATAACTTGTTACTTAATGCTAATGGGCCAATAGAAGCTCCCCATGGGACTTGTGGTGGTTGTGCCAGTGGTGCCATTGCGGATGCAACAATAGGCTGAAGATTAATATTTAATGGAACTGGGATTCCATGAAAGATCAAAGCCTTAAATGCTAGAGGTGGAGTAGCGAAGGCCTTGGGAGAAGAAGATGGCTTTTTGGTTGTTTCGAATTTCTTTTTTTGTTGTTGTGGGAGGGTGAGGTGAGAAACTCAGTCTTTGGAGGGCTTCAAAATCTTTGTAAACAAGACCCTTGCGTCTATCTCCTTTGATATACCTCTTCTTAGCCAGCTTTAATAATTAGTGATTTTGACTCACCTGATCTTGGATGTGTCCGTGATTCTGCCTGTTTCTTCACGGGATGACAACTATTCTTTTAGTTACAATGACATTTTGCCCAATAGTTGCTCTGTTCAACAACTCACCAAGCTCTTCTTCTTCTAGTATGTAATTAACCTAATGATTCTACTCAACACTTCGTCTACATCTCCATGCTAAAGTGTTCAAGTCTAAAATTGTCTTCCTGGGTATCCTAAAAACCAAGATTTAGTGGGAGTAATGGAAATATGTTTTCATGTGGTAACATCATCTTGATTCATCACAAGTGATTGGTTAATCTTTCTTGTTCGTCTTATGAAGCATTCAGTAGAAGCCCCTTACGCTCAAGATTATTCCTATGTTTAGTCTTCTGCTTATTGGAATTTTTGCCACAACAAATACTTTGCAAGTGAATTACACTATTGCTTTGAGATTTTATTGCACAATAAGAGAATAGGATGAATGTTCCACCCTGATTTACCTTAGTATAAGCAAGTAGTTAAGTGTTTTGTTGATTCCAATAGCAATAAGAGGGGGAAGCCTTCCCTAAGAAGTACGAGAGACAATGTCTCGCATGTTGTGGCTAGAACTACTATTTTACAATTCGTCCTTAAGAATTGTTGGTTGCAAACTATTCACAGTTTTGTAGTTGTGGTCATAGTGACTTACAAAATTGCCCCTAACAAATTTTGGCAAACTCTATCGGAGCTACGACGCACATTCAAAAGCCTCATGCTTTCATTTGAAGTATACTCGTGTCCTATCCATTGTAATTATTTCATTGTAGTATATTTCTTATAGTTTTCAAGCTTTTACCAAGAACGTGTAAATGGTTGCCCAAGGTGCTTTGGGAAATGCTTTTGGTCCACTCAATCTAGCTCTACCTCTACATGCTTTTCCTGATGACTTGCGGAAGAATTTTCCTGAGTTCTTTGGTCATGACAACAACATCCTGATTAGCATATTGCTGCATTCTACATTGCACGTGGTGTTCATGGTGTTGAACATGAGGATGTGTTTGTGTGATTGTTTGCGGACAACCTCCAAGGTGTGGCTGTTGATTGGTTTTACCATCTTGCACCACAAACTATCACAAATTGAGCTATCCTCATAGCCTGCTTTGAAGAAAGATTTAAGCCCCTTGAAGATGCTCACACTTTGTTGACTTAGCTCACACAACTAGAAGAATGTAATGTTTCCATTTTTAGCAGGTTCTCGCAGTTGGCCTAGTCAGTTCACCATTGCAACCCTCGTGAGCTAATAGTGGAAGTTGAGGGTCTCAATTGGGGGGTTATAGGCTTTCCAATAGCCTATGGTGTGTTTTAGTTTCGTTTGAGGCACTGACTATTTATAGTAAGTCAAATGTTGGTTCTGATGAGCTCAGTTGGGTTAGAGGAGTTGAGTGATGTTCTCAATTTTTATTTTGTGTTTTTGGCTTGGGCTCCAAGAATCTTGGAGGGAGATTATATTTATAGTAAGTCACCCCGTCAAGTTCATTCATTGTCTTTCTTCATCAGAATCACTTTGGTGTTGTCAAATTTCGATTCTTATGCTTCTACAATTGTTTTCGCTAGAGAGGTGAATTATTATTATTCATCTCAATATGTTGAGGTTGCTATTTTTGTTGTTGTATGTTATTCACCTCAGTATCTGTAATGTTCCTATGTCTCTCTGTATTAAAAAATGTTGAAATTTCACCGAAGATCACCTAAATATGGATGTTAGGTGCACAGGAGGGCAGAGGACTGGCTGTATGGCTGATTGCAGATGGCGTATGGTATGTCTTGAGCCATACAGAGTAATCCTTAGCAAGTCTGTATGGTGGAGATTAATATACGATTGTGTTTGAAGAAGGCGTATGGTGAATGACTCAGTAGTCGTACGGTGAAGGAAGGTAGGTCTGTACGGTGACAACACAACTGCCATACGATGATGGTGGCAATCCGTACGGTGTCCTAGCAGACCGTACGGTCTTGGTATGAGCTGGGCCTACGATGAGCAGTCTGTACAGGGTGTGTTTCAGAAGCAAGGTAAGCCGTACGGTGGCTTAGATCTGCCGTACGGTTAGAGTAGGAAGACATACAGTGACTTAATTGGGATTTCAGAGACGTATGGATGGATGGAAGATGAGGGAAGTCAGGACGGATGAAAAGTGGAGCAGAACACACACACAATGACAGGAACACAATGTTGCATGTACATACACAGAATATTGATTAAGCTACACAATAGGAAAGAGAGTTGAATGCGAATATTGACTTCCGCGAGAAGATAATACTCCAATATGCCAAATACAGAGAGATGCACACCAACGGAATATAGGGTGAGGGTTGAGTCCCACCGAAACCGCGCCAGCCAAATAGGGAAGGTCTTTCACTTCCGAAATGGCGAACAATGTCGAACTCCAACAGGAATCTGTAGTACAGAGAGATAATCCAAAAGCATACCTACAGACTACCTACAAGTTGCGCTTAAATACCCATTGGGATAAGCCTTCCGAGGGTGTACAAATTTAGCTGACTGCGACACAAACTACGAAAACTAAATAAAAATGGGTTTGAGATAAAATAAATCAATCGGCCCGTTACAAAGATTAATTAAGTACATTTATTTTATGACGGGGACATTACAGTCCTCCCATCCCAAAATTTGCTTGTCCTCAAGAAAGTGCAATGCTGGGTGCTGGAGGATGTGTTCGCCTTCCCACATTGCGTCGTCCATCGATAGATGTCGCCAACGTACCAAGTACTCACTCATGGTGTGGTTCTGCAGGACCTTTTCACGCACTTCAAGAATCTCAGTAGGTTCCAGAATGAGCTTTCCTTCCTCATTGAGTGGCAGAAGGTCGGTAGTGACTGAAGTTTTGCCCAATAGCCTTTTTTAGACAAGAAACATGGAAGACTTTGTGAATGCAGCTACCCTCTGGAAGTTCCAGTTCGTACGCTACCTCACCAATGTGACAGATCACGTGGTAGGGACCAAAAAAACGCAGCTTCAGTTTCTCCTTTCCTGTTCCTTTTAATGAAGACTGTTGGTATGGTTGAAGCCGGAGATAGACCAGATCCCCCACTTCAAAATTCCTCTCTATCCGATGTCTGTCCATGTACACCTTTTGTCGATTTTGTGCCTGCTACAGGTTTTCTTTCAGGCTCCTCAAAATGTCCTGTCCTTCCTGAAGCCAATCCTTCGCTCTTGGAGCGCGACTGTCGCCCAAAACTGTGTCAATGAAGGAGAGTGGTTTGTGCCCGTACAGAGCTTTGAACGCCGCTATCCCGATCAACATGTGATACGTGGTATTGTAGCAATACTCCCTGAGATGGATCCATTTTACCTACGCGCGTTGTTGAGCCGAGATGTGGTTTCGTAGGTAGCCTTTGAGCCATTTGTTCACAATTTCAGTTTGGCCATTTGTCTGCGGGTGGTAACTTGTGCTTGGTGATAATTCTGTCCTTGCCTTCCGAAAGAGTTCTGTCCAGAAGATACTAACGAATCGAGCATCCCGATTGTTGACGATGTTTTGGGGTAACTTGTGCAGGCGAAAGGCTTCCCGGAAAAACAATTCGGCAACTTGTGCAGCCTGAAGGTTCAAGGGAATGACGAAGAAGTGAGCATACTTTGTAGTCTGTGAACCACCACGAAGATGTAGTCCTTTTCGTTCACCTTGGGAAGACCTGTTATGAAGTCCATTGATATACTTTCCCACTTATGTTCAGGAATCGGCAAAGGCTGTAACAGTCCGACAAGAAGAGTGTGTTTGGACTTGTTTTATTGAAAAACCGTACATTCTTTGACATGTTGCAACACATCCCCTTTCAGTCCCTTCCATGAAAATCTCTCCCGAACACTTCTGTAGGTTTTAAGGAAGCCGAGATGTCCAGCCAGAGGGGAGTTGTGCACTTCCTTTAGGATCTTTTGCTTCAGTTTGGATTCTGGTACCAGGTATATCCGGTCTTTATAGTAGATGATATCATCCACCACTTTGTACCGATCATCATGGATGTAGCCATCCATTATTTCACAGGCAAATGTATTCTTGGAATATTCTACCAACAGTTGCGCCTTCCAGTCAGTTGAGATCCGATCTAGTGAGCAAATGGTGGGTTTTCTGGACAAGGCATCTGCAACAACATTGTTCTTCCCTTTTACATATTCAATGTCAAAATCAAAAGACTGAACTTTGCTTACTCATTTTTGCTGCCATTCGTTCAAGTCCGGTTGCTCCAGGAAATATCTCAGGCTATTGTGATCCATACAGACAACAAACTTGGCACCAACCAGATACTGTCGGAACTTGGTCAGTGCATGTACGATGGCCAACATTTCTTTACCATAAATAGAATACAAGCGTTCTGCTGGTGTAAGCTTTTGGCTCTCATAGGCGATGGGGTGTTTGTCCTGCATCAGAATCGCTCCAATGCCCTCCCCAGATGCGTCACATTCCAAAACGAACGGTCGGGTGAAGTCAGGCAGTGCTAGAACTGGGCAAGTGCTCAGGGCCTCTTTTAGCTTATCAAATGTGAGTTGTGCTTCTTCGTTCCATTGGAAAGCCCCTTTCTTCGTTAGATCCGTTAAAGGTGCACTGAGCTGAGAAAAACCTTTGACAAATCTTTTGTAGTAACTGCATAATCCAAAGAACCCTCGTAGATTCGTAAGAGATTTTGGGGGAGGCTAATCGAGGATAGCTTGAATCTTCTCCTAATGCACTTGAACCCCATATTGACTGACAACATGCCCCAAGTACAATATCTCTGTCATCCCAAACTCGCATTTGGACTGTTTGGCGAACAAGGACTGCTCCTCCATGATACTCAGAACCTCGTTCAGATGCTTCAGGTGCTCCTCCCATGTCCTGCTATAAATAAGATCATCAAAGAATACCAATAAATACTTACGCAACTGTCTGTTGAAGATGCAGTTCATGCACGATTGAAATGTGGCAGTTGCGTTGGTCAGACCGAACGGCATGACCAAGAACTCATAGTGTTCGTAGTGGCAGCAGAAGGCCGTTTTCCCACATCTTCTCCCCTCATTCGGATCTGATGATATCCAGAATGGAGATCTATTTTTGAAAAATAGACCGCGCCATGTAGTTCATCCAGTAGCTCATCTATCCTTGGGATGGGGTACTTGTTCTTTATTGTCCTTTTGTTGAGAGCGCGATAGTCTACACACATGTGCAACGTTCTCTCCTTCTTGACCAACACCACAGATGACGTGAACGGGCTAGAACTGCAAGGATCCATCCCTTCTCAAGCAACTCCTGAACCGTCTGTTCGATCTCATCCTTGAATTTCTTGGGGTGGCTGTACAGAGTGGTTATGACTGGTTTTGCCCCTAATTCCAACTCTATTGTGTGTTCAAACCCCCGATGCGGTGATATGCTAGGTGGAATATCCATGAAAACTTTTTCATGCCTACTTAAAATATCTTGAAGCTCATCATCCTGTGTAGGTGTTCGGTGCCCCTTCATAGGTTCCACTGAGATAAAACAATGTGCAACCCACTCAACATCATTGTGCCGCAAGACTGCCTCCATCCGATGTGCGAAAACTTCCTTCGGACCTTCATTTGCCATCCCTCGGAGGACAACCTTCTTTCCGTCAACCACAAAAATGAAGTCCATTTGCTTGAAACTCTGAGTGTACTCATCAAGTGTCTCCATCCACTGTATGCCAAGAATGACTTCCATGTCGGCAAGATCCACTATGAAAAAGTCCTTCGTAATCGTGTGATTCACCATCGTGATGCTTAACTGAGGGACAAGGTGCGTGTAGTGCAGGAAAGTCCCTCCGGCAACCTTGACCTGAAAGCCTGCATGTGCTTCCGTAGGGAGACTTTTGCGCTTTACCAAGGATGAGTTTATGAAGTTCAAAGTAGCTCCGCTATCCAGCATTACCGTAACCCTTTGTCCTTGAAGGGTACCTTGTACACAGAAAACTATGCACCTCAAACTGCCAGCCAAAGCAATGAATCCCCCGCGTTGTACCAAGGCGACAATTCTCTCCGTTCGGTTTAAACTGGCCATGTTGGTGTCACCGCTAGGTTGGATATCTTGCACTGGCATTTCCTCTTGTACCTGTTCATCCTCTTCATCGGACATTACCTTGATGTAATGGATCTTCACCTTCCTGAGGCATCGGTGGCTAGGCTTCCAAGGCCCCTTGCAATTGAAACACAACTTCTTCCTTCGGAGTTCTTGTCAGGATGCTTCATCCAATGACGGCTTCTTGGGCAGAGGTTTGTCCCTTGGAAATGTTGGTGGTTTCGGATGTAACTCTGAGATGATGAAGATGATGTTGACGACAATGCCATGCTTCGGGCCTTAGTGATTGCTTCCGACAGGGTTGACGGATTGAATCCCTTCACCCAACCCTTCAGTGGTTCTGCCAACCCATCCATAAAGAGCACAACACGCCTCCTTTCGGAGATGTTTGTGACCAACACGGAAAGTCTCTAAAATTTTGCAATGAATTGATCTACCGATCCAGTTTGCCTCAGTTGCACTAGATCTTTGAAATTGAGCTTGGGGTCTTTTCCATCAAATCGTTCTATTAATCTCTCTGTAAACTCTACATAGGTCTTTATTTGATCATGCCCTAGTGTGATAGTGCCATGGTGCCACTATTTGTGTGCAACACCCTCCAAGTGCAACGCGGTGAATTTGATAGCTTCTTCTTCAGGCATAGGATTCAGCTGGAAGTAGGTATCAGCTTTCATTACCCACGCCTGTGTTGAAATGGAGCCCGATCCGTCAAATGGAGACAGATTCACCTTACTCAATTTTCTCTTGAGATCATAGTTAAAATATCCTCTTCTGTTTCCGCCTCCTGAGTATCTTATCCTTATATCTACGTAATCTTTGTAGGAAATATCCTCTTCAAGGTTTGCATTTCTCCAGTCCTCTCTTATCTCTTCGAAAGTTGGTAGTCTCTCCCCGTGGTGTGCTTCCGTTCGTGGTGGGAAAGTTGGCATGGCAGGTCGTGAGCGTGCTGGCTGAGGGTGTAGTTTACCCGATACTAAGTCTGTGTTGTGCCATTTTGTTCACCAGATATTTTGTTCTCTGCCTACTTCTTGAGGGTTTCCTCCATGAGTCACTGTGTATCCGTGATCTGTGCCTGATTCCGGGCAAGTTCCCGCAAAAGTGCCACAAGTTCGGCGCCAGTCGGTTCTCGTTCGTTAGCCATTCGATCAACGGAATGTGTCCTCTTCTGACTATAAACTCTCATTCACTGTCCACAGCCTGACAAGACTGAAGGCTCTGATACTACTGTAATGTTCCTATGTCTCTCTGTATTCAAAAATGTTGAAATTTCACGGAAGATCTCTTGAATATGGATGTTAGGCGCGCAGGAGGGCAGAAGACTGGCCGTACGGCTGATTGCAGATGGCATATGGTATGTCTTGAGCCGTACATAGCAATCCTTAGCAAGTCTGTATGGTGGAGATTAATGTATGATTGTGTTTGAAGAAGGCGTACGGTGAATGACTTAGTAGCCGTATGGTGAAGGTACGTAGGTCCGTACGGTGGCAACACAATTGTCGTACGATGATGGTGGCAATCCGTACAGTGTCCTAGCAGACTGTACGGTCTTGGTATGAGCTGGGCGTACGGTGAGCAGTCTGTACGAGGTGTGTTTCAGAAGCAAGGTAATATGTACAGTGGCTTAGATCAGCCATACGGTTAGAGTAGGAAGTTGTACAGTGACTTAATTGGGATTTCAGAGATGTACAGATGGATGGAAGATGAGGGAAGTCAGGATGGATGGAGAGTGGAGTAAAACACACACACAATGACAGGAACACATGTAGCATGTACATACATAGAATATTGATTAAGCTACACAACAGGAAAGAGAGTCGAATGCGAATATTGATTTCCACGAGAAGATAATACTTCGATTTGCCAGATACAGAGAGATGAACACCAACGGAATAGGGTGAGGGCTGAGTCCCACCGAAACTACGCTAGCCAAATAGGGAAGGTCTTTCACTTCCGAAATGGCGAACAATGCCAAACTCCAACAGGAATCCGTAGTACAAAGAGATATAATCCAAAAGCATACCTATAGACTACCTATGAGCTGCGCTTAAATACCCATCGGGATAAGCCTTCCAAGGGTGTACAAATTTAGCCGACGGCGACACAAACTACGAAAACTAAATAAAAAATGGGTCCGAGATAAAATAAATCAATCGGCCCGTTACAAAGATTAAGTACATTTATTTTATGATGAGGACATTACAGTATCACAGCTTGTTGGAATCGGGTCAAAATGTTTTAGATTGTGGGCGCAAGAAACAGTGGCCTTGTGTGCCAGAATATTATGTTATAGTGGAAAAGGTCATTTGTGGGAGCCAAAAGCAATTAAGAAATTATATTATAATGACACTCTATTATATTTTAATGTTGTGATGTCATCTGGGAAACTTGTGCCATTTGGATATTATAAATATGAGCCCGTTTGATGAGAAAAGCATTGGATTGAATACCATTTTACTTTTTTTGTCTTTGTGACACTTTTGAAGTTCTGATTTTTGTGCCCTTGCTGAGGTATAAGGGTTTGAGTTTTGAAAGTTGTTTGAGATATTGGATTGCAAATTATTGCTGAGGTATAATAATTTGCCTGTAGCTTCTCTACCGTGATAATTTGTAAATAAGAAGTGATAAATGCTGAGAAGTTTGGCTGTAATTTAGAAGATTACTTTGCTGCAATTTAATTGCATTGCCTGCAATTTGATTGAGGAAGATTACTGTGCAAATTTGGTTGTCTTCAACTTTCCTATAGCAATGATTGGACATCATTTACAAGTGGAGGGTATCGTTTAGGGGCTGCAATTTGTTGTTTAGTGATGTGATTGCCTTCAGAGGCCCTTTGTTTGCAAATAGGACTTGCAAATATACTACTTCAGACTTGCATTTGGATAATAAGAGCCCTGGTTTAATTCCAAGGAGCTACAATCAGTTTTCTAGTCGAGGGATAAATCAAATTTTGCAGAAACTCAGGTTCCTTATTAAATTCATGCGATTTCTAGTCTATGCAATTGTCATATGCTTTGATAATAATTAGATGTGCACTAAATAAAGGTGGATGTTTGTGTAATAAGATTGTTAATGACAGTTAATTTTCAGTATTGAAGTTTGCCTTAATTTGTTGCATTAGAAAGTATGATTTCAGTATTCAAACTATTTGAACTCCATATATATATATATATGTGTGTGTGTGTGTGTTCTGAATGCAAACTACAAAAGTGATTTGTCATCCCCATGATATTGAGCATGCTTGCCAAATGTTTGATGAAATGTCAAACTATTGAATAGTGAAGAAAATTGATGTTATTAGAAGCTATAACCAGCCAGGGTTATTACAGTGGTATCCGAACAGTTTCCTGCCATCCTGTGTGGTAAGAAATTCATTATTATTTCAGATTTATTGTATTTGGGAGTGACCAACACTCTCACATTTTCTAGCCATGGACAGACACAAGAGGAATAGTAGTTCTATGAGCCGATGGAGTAGTGAAGAGAATAGTGAGAAAATAAATGCCTTAAAGGAGAGTGTGGAAAAACTTAAGCTTTATCAACAGAGATTGGTGGTGAGCTTGTTGGATCCAAAGACGGTTGAGAGGGTAGCGAGGTATATGGTGTCCGCTTTTAGAAGGACGGCATCAAGGTTGCAGGGAAGGAAGCTTGAGTATTGTGCGACAGGTGTCCATGATGCAGATGTACCTATATTTAGTACGACACTTGCTAGTCCTATCCGTAGTGTTGATGATGGACTTATTTCACATGGACATGTGGTTGTGTCAGTGGCAGCAGAGGACAGTAGTAGTGAGCTTCAACAGGTTGAGGCTCTAGATAGTGCAGAGACAGTTGATGCTGTTGCTACCACTAATATTTCAGGCTCTCTCAAGGAGGGAATTGTTATTGGACATATTATGTCAGCTGTCATAGTTTTGCTCCAGAGTGGGAGGCAACTCCTTTCTTAGGTGGGATAGACGAGAGCATGGAGCTATCCAGTTATGATATTAGTGATTTGGGTGTTACAGCAGAGCCAACGGATGATGGTTTAGGCTCTAGCATTTTTGATTCACACCATGACACAGAGTCGTGTGTAGAGTCAGGTGTCAGTAGTTGAGGCTCTGTTAGGAGATGTGGATGCAGACAGTATGGACACATCTGATGGTCCATTTGAGGATACATTGAGTTGCAGTGGATATGATATCCCTTGCCAAATAATAGCTGATAACTTCGAGGAGGTTTGGATTGGCCTCAGGATTGGTGTTTACAAGATCTTACTATTGAGGTGGAAGCTGAGACATGTGAGGAGATTGATACGAGGGCTTCCATTTCTTTGGATGAGGAGTTAGTTGAGGTATCGAGTAGTTGTATCTCAGATGCAGATGTGTGCGAGGACGATAGAACACATGCGATGAGCTGTCCTAATTTAGTTTTCTATCACAGTGCATTTAACACAGAGTTTGCATAGGAGTCAAGGGTTACAGAGACATCATGTGGCCAACCAATTGAAGGTGAGTGATGATGACATCTCTTCATCTTTTGAGCATTATGATGAGATTTGTTAGATGTTAGGTGCATATGGTTTGGGTGCTCTTATGTCAGATGAGCATAGTGATAGTCAACTTTCCCTAGTAGAGATTCATGCGCTTTGAGAGGCTGTCAGGATCTTGAAGCATAATTACTCACTTAGTTGCTGACAGAGACTACCTTATGGAGTGGGGTAGTACCTATTATGAGGCATTGTTAAGGAAAGTGGAGGAAGTGGCTGAGCTCACCCAGGAGCTTGAGGTGACTGTGGATTCTCCTTAGTGTACTCAGTTCGCTCTTTAGGAGTTACAGTCATGGTTGGATGAGGTTACCATTGAGTTGAAGCAGGTACAAGCCACACTAGCTATAGATCCAATTCAGTTGTATATTGTGGTTGTTGGTGGTGATTTTGCTTCCACGGTTGGGGATGAGGGACGTGATGATGTGGGTGCAGTAGGTATGGAGGAGGTGAGAGCATCAGTGGAGATGAGCTCTCGTAGTGATTTGCTTCCTTCTACTAGAAGTGAACCTATTTCTTCATCTCATATAGCTGGTGCCATTGGACAGTTGACAGTGCCACATTTTTAGAGGGATCAACTATTGATCACGCAGGAGTAGGTTGATGCTTCCACATATAATTTCTACTGCACTGATTTTTTCATGGAGTATCTTTTGGAGAGTTTGGGTGTGTGAGAGGATTCATACAGAGTATCTGAGGGTACTCTTATTCGGGGCTCTCAGGCTACAGACAATTGGTGGGGAAGATTGTAGAAACCTTGGCTACATTGCTTCCCAACAAAGATTTTGAGGTTGGGTTTTCTGAAAGGATTCGCTAGGATCCTTCCCAGTGAGTAGTTGTGCAGAGTCGAAGATTGGAGCCATCTCTTGATTCCTGGTTTGGTATTGATGATTGACACAAATTGGGGCTCTCTACTGGCATTATACAATGGGGTGTGTTCAACAATTTTCTTTCGACCCACATGTAGAGGATTTGGTTTCGTGTCAGTGTAGGTTGGCTCCAGTTTCATACCATTCATTATGGGATGGGTTAGCACCATCTTTTGTAGATGGGATCGACAGCTACAAGTTAGAGCGCTTGCAACATCTACACACTCATAACAATTTGTCAAAGGTTGGAGTTGGTGACGGTGATTTAGGTACTTATGGTCGTTATCATCTCCATAGTGTAGTTGAGTGTGAGTGTGAGTTGGATAGGAACCCAAATGTTGACAGAGTTGGTATTTCAATTGGATTGAGTTTCAATGAGTTATTATTGTTGTCAGCGCCTACAATCAGTTTCCAGATGACTTTGTCATTGATATTAGTTATTTGGGTGTT
The DNA here is from genome assembly GCA_028749045.1 of Cupressus sempervirens. NCBI lineage: Eukaryota > Viridiplantae > Streptophyta > Pinopsida > Cupressales > Cupressaceae > Cupressus > Cupressus sempervirens. The sequence continues at coordinate 22,489,733 of CM053790.1, forward strand.
GGTGGTATAGGAGTCACTTGTATATAACAGGAATAGTATGCAGTTCTACCCTTGGGATCCAGGTGGACTGTGATGTTCATTTTGCTCCAGGATTGTTTGGAGATAAGCGATCTTAGGGAGGGAGGATTGTAATGTCCCCACTTTTAGCAATTTCTTGCAGTTGGCTTGATTAGTTAACCATCACGACCCTCGTGAGCTGACAATGGGATTTGAGGGTCTCAGTTGGTTCATTATAGGCTTTCCAACAAGCTATGGTGTGTTTTGGCTCCGTTTGAGGCACTTACTATTTATAGTAAGTCAAATGTTGGTTTTGATGAGCTCAGTTGAGTTAGAGGGGTTGAGTGAGGCTCTTAGTTTTTATTTAGGGTTATTGGTTTGGGCTCCAAGAATCTTGGAGGGAACGTCTATTTATAGTAAGTCAACCTATCAGGTTCACTCATCGTCTTTCTTCATTAGGACCACTTCAGTGTTGTTAGATTTTGATTCTGATGCTTCTACAATTGCTTTCACAAGACAGGTGAATTATTATCATTCATCTAAATATGTTGAAGCCGCTATTTTTGTTGGTGTTGTATGTTGGTCACTTTAGTATGATAGCTCATCGGAACCGGGTCAATTTAAAAAAAAAATTGTGGACACAAGAAACAGTGGCCTTGTGTGTTAGAATATTATGTTATGGTGGTGATGGAACTTTAAATGACAAAATTTAAAGTCCCAAATATCACGTCAAAAGAAGAATACATTGAAAATAAATGTTTTCAAATATTAGGCTTCAAGCCATAAGGGCTTTAGTAATCTTATAGCTCATCATAGAAAAGTAGGAATGAGTGCAATTTGAAGGTTGGGGAAAACAGATTACAATAGAATTGCCAAAGCAATATATCTTAGTATGACCTGCCTAAAAATAGTCAAGAAAATAAATTCGAATGAAAATAAAATGAGATAACACAACCAATATTGAAAGGTACATGTCAATGATATGGAAGGCCTACACAGCTAGAGGTAATAATTCAGAGTTGGCATCTATACCTAAAACATTTCAGTTGGTACATTCTGTGATGTACTGAGGATCCTTAAGGATATTTATATTGATATTATATCTGTTGGTCCTTATGGAAGGGAAATAAGATATTCTCTAACCATTGAAATTAGAATGCCTCTTTGTATAGATATTGATATTGATCTCTGACTCCATGCACACTTAACAAGTATGAAAGGATTTGCAAATATGAGCTCTGTAGAAATACATGTTGAGCTATTGCTCCTTTTAATTGGAAGACATATTCTGAGATAGGACAACTTACAGAATAAAAATATTTCACCCTTCTCATTCAAAGCTTCATACACTTGCATTATGAGCACACAATAATACAACCAACAATACTTTGCCTCTCATAGGAGACGATAGCCTTTAAAGAGAAATTGCAAGCACTTTCCTTACATACGTAATTGTAGTTTTCTGTGTAAGTGTGGAGAGTAAATGCACTGAAAAACATTGTTATTGCCTGGAGTTTAAAACTGGAACATAGATTAAGGATAATGGGAATAGCATGGTTGCCGCACCAATCGATGGAAGGATCCAACGAAAATGAAAATTGGCCCACTTTATTACAACACTACATGCACAAACTTTTGGTTCTCTCGTGTCTACTTCAGGGACATGTAATTTTTGAAGAAACCTTAGAGGACGCTGTGTTGTCCTGCATTTTGTGTTGACAAAATGTAGGTAACAATATGAAACTTTTTCAACTTAGTTTCGCATTTCTCTGAGTTTAGTTCATTTTTTAATTGGTTAGTATTGATCAGCCAATTAGTACCAATTGCTATAATGAATTCTTTTACTGAAGGCTTTCATCAGGTCTTTTTCATTTTTCTAATTGTCGAGCCTAAGCTTATTTTTGAGGCCTTCATCGTTCTTTTCTTTGCTTTTAAGTGTGTGTTTGTTAGTTTTTAGTCCTTTGGTCTAGCTCAAGTCATGGCTTTCGGTTTCCACTTCGATTTGATTTAACCTAGAGCTTAATCAAAGTTGTTAGCCAAGAGATATGACCATTTTAGTGCCCAAAAAGTGGGCCTTTTTGATACAACAACACGAAGTAAAAATATCATGTTATATTTCTAATTTGAAATTCACTTTTTGAAAAATATAACTTAAATTTACTTTATGTTATGTTTTTGAGTTACTTTATCTTTTAAATTTTCACTTAAAGTAACTATAGTGCACTTTATGTTATATTTTTAAGTTGAGTTACTTTTTGATTTTTCCCTTAAGTGACTATATTAACTATATAATTCAATTTAATTTTTAGCATTTAATCAAATGCTCTAGTAAAAATTACTTTTTAAATGGTATTTACATGTTATATAATTAATATGATATGTAAATATAATTTAAGTCCCACTTAAGTAATATTTTAATGAATTTAAATTGATATGTGCTTATTTAATCACTTAAAGTTATCAAAAATGGACATTTCATATGTAATTACATGTAAAATCCATCAAAAGTGGACATTTTACATGCCATTGCATATTTATTTTCAACTTAGAAGTATTAATCCATCAAAAGTGGACCATTTTCATGCCTCTGCATATTTAAGTTATCAAAAGTGGACATTTTATATGCAATTACATGTAAAATCCATCAAAAGTGGACATTTTACATGTCACTGCATATAAAGTTCAACTTGAAAACACAAGTGGACCTTTTTGATGTCAATACATCAAAAAGTGAATTTTTGTGTCATTGCATCAAAAAAGTGAGGTACAACTTAAAATATGCATTGCACTCCAAAAGGTCCGATTTTGACCTTATAAATATTTTCAAATGTGTTATGCACTCCAAAAGGTCCAATTTTCTTTGTTGAGAGTTTTAAAATATGCATGTCACCCCAAAAGGTCCAATTTTGATCAAAGGTATATTTTAAAACATGTTGTGCCTCCCAAAAGGTCTGGTTTTGGAAGAACACATGCATTTGTTCTTCAAGAACCCGATTTTTCTCATTGTGAGAGATTTAGTTGATGGATTTGCATGAATCTTTCCCATTAGGGTTGCTTTTGCTTGGCGATGGATTTTCTAACATAAAAAATGAATTTATCTTGCTAAAAAACATTTTTGAAACTCCTTCGAAGGGCATGTTTTTGGAAAAATCCTCAAAAAACACAATTTTTTGCTCACGTTTTGGCCCAAAAAGGAATCGATTTGGCTTTTAAGTGTTTTACATTGCATTGTGATACACATTTTCAACTTTAAAAACCAAAACGTTTTTGTTTCATGCTTTTTTTTGAATCACGTTTTTGCTAAAAATGCTCGGAAAATTGGGGTTTTAATCCACTTTTACGTGTTTTGAAGTCACTTTTTTGCATTTGGATCCATGTATTGGCATTTGTCGAAGTCATTTTTGCATTCACAAGTTAAAAATGATTTAAAAACATGCATTTTTTGGCCTAGTTTTTGCATAAAAAAGTTATTTTTTTTCTTCAAAAAACTCAAAAGATGGCATTTCCAGCCCATATCTTTGATCAAGAGGGATTTTTTTGAGTTTTTAATGCGTGCTTTTGTCAATGGAGAGCATGTTTTTGACCTTCTCATGTCAAATTCAACCATTGAATGCCCATTAAATGCAAGTACAAAAAAAGTCAAAGAGTTGTTTGAAAATCCGGATTTGAGGAAGAATTGGTCTTCAAAGTCTATGATTATTGCTATGTTGGCTCTTTGATCTCCAAGTAAGTGGACCTTTTCAAACTTGCTCATCAATTCATGCTTATCTTGCTATTTCCATGCATATTATGACTTGTTATTGCACAGTTGTCCATATATATGCCATGAAAAGTGTATTTTGCCTTAAAAAATGATGAAAACTCTCATTTTCACACTTTTGGAATTTCTCCAAATTCCAAATTCGAATTTGCATGTTGAAGTGCTTCGCTTCTTGACATGTTTGAGTCACTTTCCAAAGGTATGTTTTTCTTTTGAGTTTTTGTGTTTTGTGCTTGCTTTCCGGTTTTCTCCACTTTGGAGAAGATACAAGTTCTTTCCCAAGAACTTGTTGTTGCTTCACTTCATGCGAAAACATCATCACATTCCACTTCCATCTTCCCTATCACAACACTTCGCATCTCATCTGACAAATGCGATAACATGTTTTCCATCTCATTCACCATCCACACATGCATGTAATCCCATTTTCCGCTTCCATTTTCACTCATCTCAGTTTTCGCATCCACTCACACGATACGATTACACGAATAAACTTTGTGTAATTAGACCTTGAAAACCCATTTTTGACTAAAAGATACTTTTTAAAAGGTCAAAAATGTTATGTGCATGTTTCTCATGTACTTTGACCTTACTTTTCTTCAAAGGTGTCTATAAAGTTGACTTCACCTCAAGTTACATTGCATTCATTCCTTCCATATGCACTTACACCTCCATGAGCAAATACATGTTATTCCATTTCCTGTGTCATTATGCATTTCATCTTATCTGTAATCCGTACTTACATACAACTCATTCTCTATCCGCATTCGCATGTCATCTCACTTTCCATTCCTCATTACATGTTACATTTACATGTGATCCATTTTCTGTGCAATGGCATCTTGAAAGCCCAAGTCACTTTTTAATAGTCAAAAGTTATCATTTGCACGCATTTCCATGTTCTAAGCACTTTACTTCAAAAAAAAAAAAAGAATTAGAAGTACTGATGGAAAGTTATTCTGAGTTTACATCCCGACATCATCAAGAATGTTTTCAAATTGTGTCAGGGAATCCAGAATGTGTCAATCTACAAAGGAGAATTTATGACAACTTGAGCAAGAAAAGCTTGATTACATCAACTTTTCAAATGACAAAGGACAATTTAGCAAAGAGAGTCAAGCTATCAAAAGACGTAACACTGTGATTATCAAGGTGAATGCAGTGTCACAAAATACAGGAACTCTCAATCCTATTATCGTCTGGGATAGCATCGCCAAGTACAAGGCCTTTCAGGACAATCCGTAGGATTCTCTTCCGTCTTTCTTCTTCTTCTTCTTTCATGTTTGTAATTGAAGAGGATGTATTACATGAAAATGTGTCATTATATGGAATACGACTTACATTTGATGCTACTCGCATGTGCAGTTGCATGTAACCCTATAATTTCTCTTTTAGTTAGACTAGGTCAAAGTTGGTTGAGTTACTCCCACTTTTTCCTCTATCTTTTGTTCAACTCTTGTGCCTATATAAAGGAGTGCCCTCTTGTTGTAAAAATCATCTTTATCTTTATGCAAGAGAGCTCTAGGAAAATTGTGCCAGTAGAACTTTGTTGTGTAGTACTATTTTGAGAGAGAGTGAATACAAAGGAGCATAGAGACTTAACTTTGATTAAGTGAGATTGTTACTTGTGTGAGTTATAAGCTGTGTCTATAATTCATCTAAGTTATCTTTGATTCATGTTATCTTGTGTTCTGGGTAATTGTATCTTGTGAATTGAATATAAAAGAGTTAAGTAATTGGAGCCAGAGCTTTGACTAGGAGCAATTGTGGAAGTGTATAGCTAGAAGCTTTGTCTGTAGCGTGTACTTCTTTCTTAATTTGCAAAATAGTTAAGTTATTCTTACTGTTAGGAGTTTTTGTGCCTTAATTGTAGAGCTCTTCCATATAGAAGTACAACCGGACTTGAGCTAAACCAGTACATTTTCAGCTAACCTTTGAGTTAGTGAAGGTTTATCGAAATCACTGTTTCCAACTTTTGATAGAAGTGCAGTTAGAGATTCACCTTGACCATTACTCGCTCCATGAGTAAGTGGATTCTTTCTTGAAAGATAAGAATAAAAGATATTGGTAACACCCATTTCATAAAATCTCTTGACTTCTTGCTTACCTTGAGTTGATCCAAGGAATGGTGAGAAGGGGGAGCCTTCCCTTTAAGGTAGGAGAGACTCTGTCTCACACGCTGTGGCTGGTCATCCTATTTTGCAACTAGATTTTTACTCAAAAATGTTGATTGCAAAATATATACCCAAAATGGTGATTATCAGATAAAACAAATACGAACTCACTACCACTATGGCGATAAACTCCGGATGGCATTAACAAAAGCTATAAACCTTCATCATTCCTGCAAGAAAGATTGGTCATAATGAATATACAAATGCATGACATAGAAAGTAAAAAATGATCAAGGAGCCGTTCAACTTGGATGCGATCCCAGACAATGTTATCAGAATTGACAATGTGGTTTTGGAGGAGAAGAATCCGAAAATAGCAAGGCATTTGTGTATCGACAAAATGAAGACAAATGAGAGCCTATCGAATTTGGGTGCTGTCAATAAGAGAGTCATAGTGAGTTTCAACTATGAAAGCAACATATATAATTAAATTTATGCCTAAGCGATGATCAGAGGTATCGGGAATTGAATTGAGATCAGCATTGGACAAAGATAGTCTTTGCAATGATACCATGCCTCATTCTAAAACTAAATAGAGAATAATTGATATATTTGTTAATTATATGTAGTTGTTATGTTCATAACCTTTTAGGATAGAAAGGTGCGATTTATTTTTGAAGACATGACTTTTGGATTTGAAAAGTCACCCTGTTCTATTTAATATGTATAAATAAGAAGCGGCGGTGAGAAGATATTCGACATTAAACAAACATTCAGAAGAAGTATTTTATATCTATTTGTGAGGAGGAAAAAGGAGCAATAATATGACTTTGTAATATGAACTCAATTATTTTATTATTATTCAATTATTTTATTTTAATGAATAAATAAAAGTCTATTTTGCTTTTGGTTTATTATTAAAGGCATGGATAATTAAACTGCAGATGATTTGTCCTTTATAGTCATTTTTCAAATTCTATATACAATTTAAATATCAGATAAGTGGACACGATCATTTAGCATCTTGAATATGATGATCATAAATATAGTGAAATATATAATTGTTTTCGTATCTATGTCCAGTTTGTCTCCTTACCAGAGGAGTTAAAGTTCAATCTGGACTAATTTAAGATTGCATATATATTTAATTTGTTGCATCTTGATTTTTTAATTGTTGGCAATATAAGTGCATAGAACATTATAAAGTTGTACGTGAAAATCTTCACTGAAGTTGACTCTATTGCCTAAATAAGTTAAAGCACTGATCTATTGGATTTATATTTAACGTTAGAAAATCTATAACTTCCTTCTTACGACCTCAAATCTATTATTAAAGAACCATATACAAAACATCCAATTATTTTAAAAACTTAGCATTTAGTTTCATTTTTATTGAGTTCAAGGGCTTTGCCAGCCGAAGAACTCTCCAAAGCTTAAATTCACGAATAGAAAAGCTCTGAACGCAGTAATGTGGTTCGAGAAGAAGGTTTATCCGACAAGTTGTAGAAGAGCCTGAAGTGCAGGGAAATCAAGGTGATTCTCGTTCGTTGGCCAAGACTGATTGCGGAATCCTATTGGAGAAGTGACAGGCTCTTGAATTTCCAAACTGCGGTTTTGGGAACCAATAGGTGGAAAAGGTCATTTTGGGAGCCAAAAGCAATTAATAAATTATATCATAATGACACTTTATTATATTTTAATGTTGTGATGAGGGAGCTTCTTAAGGGGAGTTCATTTGGGAAAGTTGTGCGATTTGGAGATTATAAATATGATCCCGTTTGATGAGAAAAGCATGCGATTGAATATTATTTTACTTTTGTTGTCTTTGTGACACTTTTGAAGTTCTGATTTTTTGTGCCCTTGCTGAGGTAAAAGGGTTTGAATTTTGGAAATTGTTTGATATATTGGATTGCAAATCATTGGTGAGGTATAATAATTTGCCTGTAGCTTCTCTGCTGTGATAATCTGTAACTGAGAAGTGATAAATTCTGAGAAGTTTGGCTGGAATTCAAAAGATTTCTTCGCTGCAATTTAGTTACATTGCTTGCTGTCAATTTTCACACTATATCCTTTGATTTGAATAATGGAATTCACTTTTTTATTAATTTACACGATGTGTATTATGAAACTTGTATATATATATATATATATACTGTTCTCAAATCAATCTGCCTATATATATAATCACTGCAGGTGTATGCATATTGGATCGCTGCTAGTTTGTACTAATACCTGATGTTATCACTAATGGACTTCACGTCACTGCTCACTGTTCAATACCACATGCAATCTATTGTCTCAGACCAAAGATTCAATTTTTCATCGATGTATACCTTTGTACTTATCATATTAAATATCATCCAAAATAAGGGGACATGACCCCACATAAATTCCTTCTTCAAATGACACGTTGTTCAATGATAGGGTAGAGGGAGAATCACCGGTCAAATTTAAGTACACACAAAATCTAATTTGATATGTAAAGGACGTGAATGGTATGATAAACACAATGACCGATGACTTAGGAATATGCGATATGCCCGATGTAGGCATTAGCTTTTCAATTTAATGCCCCTATCACCTTTGCATACGTGGTAGTCAATCACATGCATCATGCTTGGTCACTAGGAGACATAAGATGGACATGAATGTGAGTATAAAACATTTTATTTATGATTAGGATGAAAAATTATTATGACATTATATATTAATATATATTCATACAAATATATATAATATTTCATCAAGGAGATGACTTATATGTTTACATCTTACGATTTAATCGACTAAAGCTATAAAACATTAGCACCTGCAGTTTGGTTGAGGAAGATTACTGTGCAAATCTGGCTGCTGTCAACTTACCTAGAGCAACAATTGGACATCATTTGCAAGTGGAGGACATCCTTTAGGGGCTGCAATTTGTTGTTTAGGGCTGTAACTGCCAGTAGAGGCCCTGCGTTTGCAAAAATGACTTACAAATATATTACATTTTTATGAAATGAAGTTGATTAAATGACTTTAAGTTATTAAAAATAGACATTTTATATGCAATTACATGTAAAATCCATCAAAAGTGGACATTTTATATGTCACTGCATATAAAGATCAACTTGGAATCATAAGTGGACCTTTTTGATGTCATTGCATCAAAAGGTAAATTTTTTTGTCTTTGCATCCAAAATGTGAGATGTGACTTAAAATGTGCATTGCCCTCCAAAAGGTGCGATTTTGATCACTTGCACATTTTAAAACATGTCATTGCTTCAAAAAGGTCTGATTTGTCCTGTTGAAAGATTTTAAAACATGCTATACATCCAAAAGGGTCCGATTTTATCTAAAAGCATGTTTTAAAATGTGTCTTGACCTCCAAAAAGTCCGATTTTGAATAAATGCATGCATTTGGCCTCCAAGAACCTGATTTTGGAGATTGTGAGAGATTTACTTGATAGTTTTTCATGAGATCTTCTCCAATAGGGTCGTATTTGCTTGGCAATGGATTTTCTAACATAAAAAATGGATTTATCTTGCTAAAAAACATTTTTTCAAATTCCTTCCAAGGGCATGTTTTTGGAAAAATCTTCAAATAAATCCATTTAGAGTGATTTAAATCACGTTTTTAGGAAAAGAGGCATTTTGGCATCTTCAATCATTTGCATCTTGGCTCATGTTTTTGCTCTTGGAAGCCAAAAACAAATTTATTTCATGTCTTTTATGAATCATGTTTTTGCTAAAAATGCCCAGAAAACATTTTTTTGCTTTTTGGAGTCACGTTTTTGCATTTTGATTCATGTATATGCATTTGGGGAAGTTGTTTTTGCATTCACAAGTCAAAAATGACTTAGAATCATGCATTTTTTGGTCACGTTTTTGCAAAAAGGGCCCAGAATTTTGCATTAAAATGTCATGTTTTTGTTCAAAAATCTCAAAAAAATGCATTTCCAGCCCATACCTTTGAGCAAGAGGGATTGTTTTTGAGTTTTAAATGAATGATACTGTCTTTGCAGACCATCTATTTGGCACTTTAATGTCAAATTCGACCTTCATTACTCATTAATATTTGTTAAATGCAAGTATGGAAAAAGTCAAAAAGTTTTTTGAAAATCCGGATTTGAGGAAGAATTGGTCTTCAAAGTCTATGATTATTGCTATTTTGGCTCTTTGATCTCCAAGTAAGTGGACATTTTCAAACTTGCTCATCAATTCATGCTTATCTTTCTCCTTCTATGCATACTATGGTTTGTTATTGCACATTTGTCCATATATATGCCATGAAAAATGCATTTTGCCTTTTAAAATGATAAAAACTCTCATTTTCACACTATTGGAATTTTCCCAAATTCGAAATTTGAATTTGCATGTTGAACTGACTTGTTTGTTGACATGTTTGAGTCTTTTGCCGAAGGCATGTGTTTGTTTTGTGCTTGTTTTTTTGTTTTATTTGTTTGCATTTTTTTGTCCATTTTGGAAGAAATTGCAAGTTCTTTCCCAAGAACTTGAAGACGGTTCACTTCACTTCACTTTCCATTTCATGCGAGAGCATCATCACATTCCATTTCCATCTTTCCATGCCACAACACTTCTCATCTCACCTGACAAATGCGATTACATGTTTTCCATCTCATTCACCATCCGCACATGCATGTAATCCCATTTTCCGCTTTCATTTTCACTTATCTTAGTTTTCGCATCCACTCACACGACACAATTACATGAAAAGCTTTATGTGTAGTTGCATCCAAAAGGTCCGATTTTAATTAAAAGTCAGTTTTTAAAAAGTCAAAAAGATGTCATTTTCATCTTCCATGTGCTTTGATTTCACCTTTTCACTAAAGGTGACTATAAAGTTCATTATCCCTCTTCCATTTTCCATTTCCATCTCTCCATATACATTCGCACTTGCATGAGCAAATACATGTTTGTGCATCTTCCTATGCTTTGCACCTCATTTTCCATTCCCACTTACATGTAAAAACTCGTCCACCATCTGCCTTTGCATTCCATCTCATCCTTCATCCCTTGTTACATGTTGCACTTACATGTAATCATTTTTCATGCAAAAATGTTTTGAAGACCCTAAGTCACGTTTGAAAATCGGCAATCTCTATTTGCACACATTCCCATGTTCCAAGCACTTTTCTTCAAAAATAAAATAAAATTTAAAGGTGCTGATGGAAAGTTACTTTGAGTTTATATCTAGACAGTATCAAGAAGGTTTTCAAAGTGTTAGATAATCCAGAATGTGCCAATCTACAAAAGGAGAATTTGCGAGAACTTGAGCGAGAAAAGTTTGATCACATCAAGCTATTAAAAGATGCAACACCATGGTTATCAAGGTGAATGCAGTGGCACAAAATACAGGAATTCCCAATCCTGTGATTATCTGGGATAGCATCGCCAAGTACAAGGCCTTTTTAGGACAGTCCCTAGGATTGTTTCAATTCTCTTCTGTCTTTCTTCTTTTTCTTCTTTCATGTTTCTAATTGAATATGTATTACATGAAGATGTGTAATTACATGTAATGCAAGTTACATGTGTATGTAAAAGATGTAATGTGAGTTGCATGTAACCCTATATTTTCTCTTTTAGTTAGACTCTGTCAAAGTTGGTTGAGTTGCTTCTACTTTTTCCTCCACCTTTTTCTCAACTCCTGTGTCTATATAAAGGATTGCCCCCTCATTGTAAAAATCATCTTTTGTTATATGCAAGAAAGCTCTGCCACATTTGTGCAAGCATAACTTTGATTGTGTAGTATGAATTTGGGAGGAAAGTGAATAAAAGAAGCAATTGAATTCAAAGCTTTGTCTAGAAGCAATTGTGATAGAACAATTAAGAAGCTTTGACTGTAATTTGTGCCTATTGTCTTTGATTCATGTTATTTTTGTGTGTTCAATAATAAAGCATAGTGATTTAAGAAGCAATCAAAGTCGAGGCTTTGACTGTGAGTGGTTGTGAAAATATATAGCTAGAAGCTTTGTCTATAGCTTATACTTCTCTCTTGATTCACAAAATAGTTAAGTTATTCTTACTTTTAGAAGTCTTTGTGCCCTAATTGTAAATCTTTTCCATATAGAAGTACGACTAGACTTAGAGCCAAACTGGTACATTTTCAAGTAGCCTTTGAATTAGTGAAGGTTTATCGGTATCACTATTTCTAGCTCTGCAGTTAGAGATGCACCCTACCTTCGCTCCACGAGTAAGTGGATTCTTTCGTGAAAGATAAGAAGAAAGGATATCGGTAACACCCATTTTATAAAATCTCTCGACTTTTTGCTTACCTTGAGTTGATCCAAGGACCGGTGAGAAGGGGGAGCCTTCCCTTTAAGGTAGGAGAGAATCTGTCTCACACGTTGTGGCTGGTCATCCTATTTTGCAACTAGATTTTTACCCAAAACTGTTGGTTGCAAAATATCCACCCAACACAATTGTCATTTATTATGATAATAATCAGATGTGCACTAAATAAAGGTGGATGTTAGTGTAATAAGATTGTTAATGACAGTTAATTTTCAGTATTGAAGTTCACCTTAATTTGTTGCATTAGAAAGTATGATTTCAGTAGTCAAACTATTTGGACTCCATATATATGTGTTTTGAATGCTAACTACAAAAGGATTTGTCATCCCAATGATATTGAGCATGCTTGCCAAATGTTTGATGAAATGTTAAACTATTGAATAGTGAAGAAATTTGATATTATTAGAACCTATAACCAGCCACGGTTATTACAGCGGTATCCGAGCGGTTTCCTGCCATCCTGTGGGGTAGGGAATTCATTATTATTTTATATTTGCTATATTTGGGAGTGACCTACACTCTCGCATTCTCTAGCCGTGGACAAACATAGGAGGACTAGTAGTTCTATGAGCTGATGGAGTAGTGAAGAGAATAGTGAGAAAATAAATGCCTTGAGGGAGAGTATGGAAAAATTTAAGCTTCATCAGCAAAGGTTGGTGGCAGCATCTACACACCCAAAATTGTTTGTTAGAGGTTGGAGTTGGTGATGGTGATTCAAGTACTTATAGTCATTATCATCTCCATAGTGCAGTTGGGTGTTAGTGTCAGTTTGATAGGGACCCAAATGTTGATAGAGTTGGTATTTCAGTTGGATTGAGTTCCAATGAGTTATTACCGGCATCAGTGCCTACAGTTAATTTCCGGATGATTCTGTCATTGATATCAGTTATTTGAGTGTTGGTGCTATAGGAGTTGCTTGTATATTGCAGGGATAGTATGCAGTTCTACCCTTGGGATCCAGGTGGACTGTGATGTTCATTTTTCTCAAGGATTGCATGGGGACAAGCAATCTTAGGGAGGGAGGACTGTAGTGTCCCCATTTTTAGTAGGTTTCTACAGTTGGTTTGGTCAATTAACCATCACGACCCTCGTGAGCTAGTAGTGGGATTTGAGGGTCTCAGTTGGGGGGTTATAGGCTTTCCAGTAGCCTATGGTGTGTTCAGGCTTCATTTGAGGCACTTACTATTTATAGTAAGTCAAATGTTGTTTCTGATGAGCTCAGTTGAGTGAGGCTCTCAGTTTTTATTTAGGGCTTTTGGTTTGGGCTCCAAGAATCTTGGAGGGAGCATCTATTTATAGTAAGTCACCCCATCAGGTTCATTCATCGTCTTTCTTTATCAGGATCACTATGGTGTTGTCAAATTTTGATTCTGATGCTTCTACAATTGTTTTCACAAGACAGGTGAATTATTGTTATTATTCATCTAAATATATTGAGGTTGCTATTTTTGTCGGTGTTGTATGTTGGTCACCTTAGTATCATAGTTCATTGGAATTGGGTCAAAATGTTTTAAATTGTGGGCACAAGAAACAATGGCCTTGTGTGTCAGAATATTATGTTATGGTGGAAAATGCCATTTTTTAGAACCAAACGCAATTACTAAGTTATATCATATTGACACTTTATTATATTTTAATGGTGTGATGAGGAAGCTTCTTAAGTGGAGTTAATTTGGGAAATTTGTACCATTTGGAGATTATAAATATTAGTCCATTTGATGATAAAAACATCCGATTGAATATTTTTTTCCTTTTGTTGTCTTTGTGAGACTTTTGAAGTTCTGATTTTTGGGCCCTTGTTAAGGTATAAAGGTTTGAGTTCTGAAAATTGTTTGAGATATTTCATTGCAAATTATTGCTGAGGTATAATAATTTGCCTGTAGCTTCTCTATTGTGATAATCTATAACTTGGAAGTGAAAAATACTGAGAAGTTTGACTGGAATTTAGAAGATTCCTTTGCTGCAAATGTAATTACATTGCCTGCAATTTGGTTGAGGAAGATTGGACATGATTTGCAAGCAGAGGTCATCTTTAGGGGCTGCAATTTGTTGTTCAGGCTGTGGCTGCCTGTAGAGGCCCTGCATTTGCAAAATGGACTTGCAAAAATATTACTTCAGACCTGCATTTGGATAATAGAGGCCTGTTTAATTCCAAGGAGCTGCGATCAGTTCTCTAGTCAAGGGAAAAATCACATTTTGCAAAAACTAAGGTTCCTTATTAAATTCTAGCAATTGTCATCTGCTATGATAATAATCAGATGCGCACTAAATAAAGGTGGATGTAGTGTAGTAAGATTGTTAATGATAGTTAATTTTCAGTATTTAAGTTCACCTTAATTTGTTGCATTACAAAGTATGATTTCAGTATTTAAACTATTTGAATTCAATATATATGTGTTCAGAATGCAAACTACAAAAGTGATTTGTCATTGCAATGACATTAAGCATGCTTGCCAAATATTTGACGAAATATCAAACTATTGAATAGTGAAGAAAATTGATGTTATTAGAAGCTATAACCAGCCAGGGTTATTACAAAGAAGTCGCCTCACACTCTTATGTGTGAATTTGTAGCTCATTTCAGCAAGTTCACATGAGGAATTCCATGTACTGCAAGTATTTTTTTTGTCAATGCTCAAATTCCTGAAGTCAGTTTCTTGTAAACTAGAGGAACCCTAATTACTCTTACAATTGCATAGACATTGGTGATTGAAATTGAAGATGATCTTGTTCTTGCTGAGCATATGACAATTGAAGTAAGTGGGTTTGAAGAAAGTCATCTTTCTTTTGATTTATTTTCTTTCATCACAAGGATGCATCGTGTGGTGCAGAGGTTGGAAAATGAGTTGCTGTCAAAAAACAAATAGCTCAAGGCATGTCTTTTGCTCCAAGAAAGGATGTACAAAGGAAACATCTTCCAAATGTTTCTCGTAGTTCTTTTGGGAATCAATAATTTTTTTTTCACTGAAGAAGCTTTCTACTAAGGCATCATCATTGAGCAGAACAGTACAACATCCTGAATTTGAAGCTAGTGATCTTGCTATTCTCTTCCAAGAAAATGAAGCAAACATAGATGGAAACTCCTATTTCACTTTTGCATTCTTAGTAAGTCGTTGATGAAAAGCAAAAAGATGAAAATCATTTTTTTGATGATCAAGTGAATGAAAATATGGGCATGCATCAAGGTCCCAATCATGTTGCAATTAGTGTATCTTCGTTTCAAAGCCATGATTGATTCTTGCATGAAAGATCTGCCCCAAAACTTGATGAGGATCTTATCATGAACATCATAGGGGAATTTTGTTCAAATATTGAAGATATCTATAATCTATAACCAGCATTATGCAAAAGAAAGCAAAGAGGTAACCCATTTTGATCAGCCTGAGGTGCTAGTGATTAGTGAACTAGTCAAACAAGTTGTAGCAGGCAAGAAAAGATCATGTTTTGTTCGGTCAAGGGGATTTGCCATCAAGCATCTTGTTTGGTTGGAGGCCAATGGAAAGATTGATATTCCAATTGTACTTGAGCATGAAGACACAATTGAAAAAGAGGCTAGACATGCAATTTGTAGTTTAATAGGAATAGTTTGAATTCATGGACTTACCTTGGAGTAACAATACATGAGTTATCATAAGAAGGTGAATTTCTCATCTCTCGAGAGATGTTACATTAAGAATTGACATCATTACTCTAACTAGTTGTGTTTCATGGTTACAAAGTTGCTTGTGAACATGCAAGGTGTTGCAATCTGCTGAGAAAAGGTAGGTATATTGTTAAGATGGTAAATAGTTTTGTCTGAAAGGTTGCATTGTCAGCTAGTTTTAATAATTAGGTAGGTTTTCTTTGTTTTCAATAAGTATGTTTGAACAAGTTCTTTTGTTTTAACTAAGTTTTCTTTGTGTCATCCTTTCGTCATTTTTTTGTCTTTGATGCTTTACTTTGTAGCCCAATGGATACTAATGCACTTAGAGATTCTAGATTCTACATCCCTCATTGTTTCAAAGAATAACAAGCTACATTCCCTAGTTAGAGGCAACCATTGTCCTCAATTTTGTAGGATAAAGTCTTCAAGGCATTTTCTTAGTTGTTTTATTTGATTTAGGTTTTATTTTTGCCCTAGGATTGTGACATTTTCAATTCTTTTCATTTCAAGATATCTCAGGCCTCAATTGGAGTTGTAAGGACAACCTAATAACTCTTTCACTTGTGGGAGATTCATAGTGAACATCATGTAGAGAGAGTCCATGATTTCATCACATTGAGAGATCCTGTGATGGGAGTTGGAAGTCATGTTGAGAGAGTCCATGACTGTATCATGTTGAGAGTGTGATAAAATGTTGGTTGTAAACCTTACTAACTTGTCAAGTTGAGAGATTCCATGACAACATCACGTTGAGCGAGTCCGTGATGAAAGTTGAATTTGATTGTTGCAATTTTTCCATGTTGAGTGATTCCATGATTATGATTAATTATTGCAGGACTATCATGTTGAGTAATCCCATGATTATTAACAATGAGTAAATTGTTTTCTTAGTGTCATGTTGAGAGATTCCATGACAACATCATGACGAAAGCTAGTTGTGTTTCTTATAGGGTTTTCATGTTGAGTAATTCCCTGAATTTTATAGGATCTACGTGATTAGATTTTATCATTGACATTTTGGTTGCAGCCTTGTGTGATTGTTTAGCTAAAGATCTCTCTTTGGCTAAGAGGGAGTGTTGGAGATTATAGCTGCGATAGAGATCTTTATCTTTAGAAATATGGATGTAATTATCATCATGGTCACCTTTAGTTGAAGAGGACATTTATGATTAAATTGTAATATTAATATAATGATATGTGTCGAGGCATGAGAATACAAAGAGTTGTATTTGAAAATAAAGAATTATGTTTTGGGAAATTGAAGAGACCTTCAGTTATAGTGTGAAGAGTCTTTCTATGTGCTATATATATCGCATCAAGCGAAATGCATTGTACACTTGGAACTTTTATGATCAATAAAGTGATATTTTCTTTTGTGGCTAGGTTTTTCCCTTCATTCTAGGTGTATTTTTTGTGTGTCTCTTGCATCTGGTTTGTTTTTTCCTTATTGTTTATATGATTTTTGAGCCAAATCTAACATTTCACACCGAAAACACTACAAATTAATCAACTAAGATATAAAATATTAACTTTTTAAAGATGAATAATTGTGGTGAAGCAAGGAAAGTGGGTACCGTATGAGGCTAGGTTAGTGAAAGTGGATTACAAGGGTATCACATTTTTTGACATTTGATCTCTGCTACATTCAATTACAATCTTCTCATAAATTGTCTGTGGCATTGGATTTTGCTAAGAAGTATTAAAAGAGGCAAGAGATGGAAGTCAGTGCCAAGTGCCACCACACAATATAAACCATCTCCCCTTTAACACTTTTTTCCAACAATGACACAAACATATAGAGTAAATGCTCTTCCATTCCTATAAACAACCACACTTTTCCCTTTAGCCGCCTGTGAGCTACGAGAATTCCGGTAGGAAAAAGTTACTGGCAACCAAGCAGCTGCGTGAGAAAAAGCTGGTGGTCTTTTGCCCCCATGAAAAAGCCTATCAGCTAATGAAAGTGGGGGCTCATTTTAATTTTCATCTTTTGACAATGCAAGAAAACTCTACCAATTTCTATATGCACTCTAAGGCTTTGTGCTTGGCTATAGTTTAAATTGCTTTTAATGAAAGAAGCAGGTTGTTTTGAGACTATGCTACTCCAAACTATGATGTCACAACATTTTCTTGTGCTGATTGTGAGGTTTATACTTTGTTCAAGAGGAATTTGAACTCAATTTTGTATACTTTGAGCCTGCAAATTGCATTCAGAGTTATAGTTTGTCTCCAGATGTGGTCTTGCAGACTTTGAGTTGCTTATCAAACTAGAAGCTATTGTAGTATGCACAAATAAGGAGGTAATTTGCAAACTTTGTACTCCTTTTATTTTCATAGTTTGTGCATATATGGTGAAATGTGTTGGAGACTTTGAGATGCACATGTATTTCATTCTCATTCTCAAAATCTCATAAGGAGCCGTAAAAAGACTTTGAGCTTTCATGTGTTTCTTTGTTACATAAAATGCTGGTATGTTGAAGATTATTCTGACGTCTTTTCTTCTGTTTATCAAAATTTTTGCTCCAAAAGATACTTTGTAAGTGAATTACACTATTGCTTTAAGATTGTATTACAATAGTAACATCTATTCTGAAATAAGAGAATAGGATGAATCTCTCGCCTTGATTTATCGTAGTGTAAATAAGTAGTTAAGTGTTTTGTCATAGCAATAAGAGGGGGGATCCTTCTTTGAGAAGTAGGAGATACCATGTTTGATATGTTGTGGCTGAAACCACTGTTCTACAATTGGTCCTGAAAAAATGTCATGTGCAAACTATCCACAGTTTTGTGAGTTGTGGTCACAGTGACTTACAAAACTGCCCCCCAACATTTTGTGTATGAGGTAGTTTCTATTTTTGTCTTTAGTTCACAATTGTTTCTTTTAGAAACATCGTCTTTGTAAATCCATATAAGGAGCTTTCATTTTCTTTGTTTAATATATCAACAAAATCAATTATCATAACAAATAGCACCCTCCTATGGCTAGTAGACACGATGAAGCAAAGACTAGTTAGAGGCTCACCCCATCATCAATATTGTCTTAATTCTTAGAGTTAGAATTTCTTAATCCTCTCCTTGTAGTTTGTTTGGTTGGAAGTAAGCTGAAGTAGTTGATATCCATTGAATGGATAGTATAAGTCCCTTTGTGATACCCAACATATCACATCAACGAACAGATTGAAAGTGTACACTAAGAAGGAACCTTGGGGTTGTCTTGTTTGATTATACAATCCAAATACGTTATTTAGCATATGAGCTTGCTTATTCAAGAGTTGGAGAATTGGTTTTTCATCTTGGAATACTGAGTATTCATTTATGTGCATCAAGGTATAAACTCACATCAACATTTTCCAAAATATAAACTTGTAAAAATTGAAATTTTGAAAAATGCGAAAGAGAAACAAATAGCAAAAAATACAGGTGGAGAAAAGAAAACCCTGATTGGCGTATAAGTTGCAAAAATGAAACTTTTAAAGAAGCAGAAGAAATAAACCTTTTAAAAAAAAGAGTTGTTAGAATTGACCTCAAGCAATGTTGATCTTTGTCCCTTGGCCCTTTTGAACACTTTTGTACCGTCATAATACACATTTGGTCATGCATTCTCTCTTTTATATTTCTTTTTGGCACTCATGAACTTCAAACTTAAAAGACTATCTAAACTTTCACTGACAAAAGATCGACGATTGAAGAAATAACACTAAATCAAAATTCTAGATAGGCGAAAACTAGGGGATCCCATTGGCAATGGGGCGATGAGTGAAAATGTCACAGTAGATAATAGATATAAGTTTTCCACAGTTTATTGTCACTAGAAGAGCTTTTGAATATAATTGTGCATTAGCTTTTTTTTTAATAATTTAGTGGATAAAATTTGTGCAACTATCCGAAGTCTTAATTTTTCACTGTTTATAATTTATTCAATTACTGTGACCATCTTAATTTTATATACGGCTGAAATCATCTTGATTTTGATTATGTTTTATAATATAGATTTTTTTTTTAAATGGAGGATTTTCTATTATCCATACAATCCTTTTAGCTATTTCATTTTAAGGACATGAATCATAGACTCAAACCTGTTTGGTTGAGTATCGAATTTGCTCACTAACAGACCAAATTAAGTATCTTGATTCTTGACCATAGTTACACTGTCCTGCGAGATGGTGGGACAAGTTTCCAAGACAGTGGTACAAAGGGGCCTTGATTTGGGATGGCAGGGGGACGGCGACGAGGGGAGCAAGGGGTGTATATACTATACATATGGTACTTAAAATGCTAGTTATGAAAATATGTACTACAATTATACAATATAACTTGATATAATCATATAAAGATATAAAAAACAGTAAACTTAAACAATAAAAAATTAAAATTGAACATTGCATTGAAGTTTTCAAGTGGAACATCATGATTCATGATCAAATGACAAACAAACAATGAACATTGACATTGAATATTAGCAAATATTAGTCTATATATTAGTCTTCAGATCAATAGTATGAGTATCTAGATTCTACCATCTAAAAGTAATCAATGATCATGAGTCATGACATAAAGATGATTACAATAAGTATCATGTGCCATGAATCATGATATCAAAATAAATATATAGTATTATAATGTAAACAAAAACTACAAGTCTCCCCGCACCTACAATAAAGGAGACTCCGTCGTGTCCCCCCTCAATAAAGGAGGCTCCGTTGCGTCCCCTAGCAATAAAGGAGACTTCGTCGTGTCCCCCCACACCCACATAGGGGACATCTCGCTGTCTCGAAGATCTCTTGCCGTCTCCAGCAGAGGTGGTGCTCTAAGTGGCACCACCCGAAACGGCGAGATGCCGTCCCCCGTCCCGGGGACGTCCCCATCTCCGAGATGGCTCAGTTTCTTTTTTTTTTTTGAGGGGGGGGGGGGAGGAACGCGTCCCCGTGTTACATTGTTCTTGACCATCTCCAGAAATGAACTATGCATCTCTGCTATAATACCGTGCCCATTCCCAGAATGCCATGGAATGTGGGTTTTAAATAATACCAAAGTACTTTTGAAAGGGCGGAAGCCTATTTTGAATTCTCTTTCTTAGGAACCATAAGCAATGCTCATAAACATTAATGTTTTGAATTTTGGCCCTTGAGGATTATTATGACTAATTTTAACATTAATATATAAATTGCATTTTGTTTCAGATTCATTGTGGGGATAAGACAATTTTTCAGTTGCAATTAAGATTTGTTTATCTAGTATAAACCACCAACGGATGCCTGTGATCATTGTAATATCCTCTACTAGGTTTAGTCCTGTTTAACCCAAATTTTATATATATGTCCGAAGCTGAATTGAAAAAGATATGATGATTCAGTCCAAGGCATTCAAAGTAAAGAAAATTATTCATTCATCCCATTAGATTAACCTATTTGTAGTGGGTAGATTGTTTGAGGGTGCTGATTTTTTTGAGTTAGGGGTTGATGATGATCTCATGCCCTCTTTTTCCCTCCCTTACTTTGGGATCTTTCTTTCTTTGGAGGGGAAGTTTTTGCTTATCAGTTTCTCGCTAATTATTTTGATGGAGGTGGAGCCTTCTTCTATTGAGATGGAGATGGAAGTTTGTGTTGATTCCAGTGTAAGTGCTTTGAGGGCCTAAAATATGAAAGTATACTTGTTTTCTACTGTTGTTAGTGATGCTCATGTTGGCTTCATTAAAAGCTCAAGATTGGTTTGGAGAGCCAAGTCAAACCCTAGTTATGGTTTTCAGAGCCATTTTAAAACCCAGTTATGTGGTTTTGGGAACCATCAATTCCCTTTGAATCTTTTTTTCTATTGAGATTAGATTTATGCATTAAGGCGTAGGCCTTTGGGGCAGCTAGTTCTTTGGCTATTGACAGTATTATTACTGAATGCAGATATAATATATTTGTCTCACTATTATTGTTATTAGAATTTTTTATTTATTATATCTATATTACTTCATATATTTACATGATCATATGATCGCCTTTTATCCTTAATAGCATATATACATATCTGATTCAGATATGCTACTGCCTTGCTCTTACACAAAGCAGTGTAAAAAAATCATTTCCTTTCCCATCTCTTCCTTGAAGAGTATTGATTATTATTTATGAATCTCTTTCTTATTATCCCCTATTCTGTGACCCCTCATTTTTATCAATTTCTTATGGTATTTCATGAAATAAATCTGATTTCCATCATATAACTTGCAAAGTGGAATCGTTTCCTTCAAATGGACACATCTTTCCTTAAATTCTATCTACCCATAGTTAGATCACACCTCTTCATAAAATGCAGATCGATTCCCTTGTCTCAAACACACTCTTTCTCTTATTGGTGATCACTGGGAACCTTTAATTGATAATGAGTCTTCTTTAAATGTGGCAGCTCTTGGTATTTGTTAAGGCTCTGTTGATAGTATTCTTAACTGGTGTCTCCTAATTAGTTTCTGTCTTTAGACTTGATTGCTGACTTGATGACGTATCATCTTAGGAACTGATTAATTATTATTCTCTAATTCACCTGCTTGCTGCTTATCCCACCCTTAGTGTTTGTCTCAACATAATCACTCTTCTTACATTGTCATCAAGTGAGTCACTAAAATATGTCCTCAATGCCATTGTTACCGTTTGCATTAACTCACTGCCTTGTATCTGCTGTCTATTGCTGTCTTAACTTGCAACTTTCATTGCTTATTTTGAAGCATGATTCTTAAGCTCATTATCGTCACTGCTTTTACGGGTGTTCCTAAACAAAGGGTAATCAAGTGTGATATATTGCTCTTGCAATGATCCCATGTCATTATAGCTCACTGAAGTCACTGCTTCTTACACTTTTGGATATCCTTCCATAAGGAGATATTCAACTGCTTTATTGACGTATTAAGTCATTTCATATACTTTATTATTATAATTATATTATTCTCTAATATTATTTAATCTTTTAATTATATCTTTTGATATTTATCTTTTAATTATTATTTTTTATGTTCCATTATAGTTTAATATTATATTCTATTATTAGTAGGGATATTACAATCATTTAATGTATTGATGATATCTATTAAATATTGCACCTTGAAATGATTTTTAGCAATAACGCTTAAAAGACCAAGTCACCAATGTGTATTGGTGGTGTCTTTCCCAATGTTGATAAATTTATTGATATTAAACCCTTGTAATTAATGTTATTTCATTTCTTCTACTTTTTCTAACTTTATCAGATTAGGCTATTGTGATTTGAATCTGATACTTGATGAGGCTGTGGCAGGATGAAAACCGTCTTAGAGAAGCGCTTAAGTTTGCAAATGCTTGTGGTGCATTAACAGTCAAAGAGAGGGGAGCCATACCTGCTTTGCCCTTGAAAGAAGCTGTTCTGGAAGCCTTACTTAGTGTGGTAACTTGATTTTTATCCCCAATTGGCAAACAACATGACAACCATTACTGTTGTTGGCTGAAACTGGAAGCACTGTGTCTGAATGGCGAAAGCTGCAGAAAGGTGTTTCTGGTGTTCTGAGAGCCCCATTAGAATTATGATTTATCTGAAATAATTATTTTGCAGTTATGATTATGACAGATTGCATACATGGAACAAATATTAAGAGCTTTCCATTTCAATATAACTTTTGTCTTTAAGATACTCTCTGTATTCCAGATTCAATATAATTTCTTTCTTCTGTTGATTTTGTTTGAAGAAATGTCGTTTTATCCTTGTTAGAATTTATGTTAATTATCATCTTCAACTTCGAAGTACTTCATGATAGCAACTTGTATCTGTAAGCATACCAACACAGTTTGCAACAAGAGTAGTCTGAAGGCGAAATGTATACCATATCTTGGTGCACTGCCATGTTGATTGAGCAAATTAGATAGATTGTTTTGAACTTATATTATATGGTCTTTTTACATGCCATGCAAAGAGGAATCTTGTAGAGTCACTGGATTCTAATAGGATACCTTGATTAATTGTCTATTCTGAATCAGATAATGAATCCCATCAATGGGCCACAGGTCTGCTGCCTTTTGCGAATGATGAAAGTGTTTCCATGCTTAAAGCTCAAAAGGAATGGAACAAAGATTAATGAAATGAAACATTTTAGTCATGTCTGTGAGATCAAGCACAGTGATTTTAAGAGACACAATCAACAAACTCAAGCTTCTATACCTTTATTCACTTTTACTTTGTTGATCATGATTTTTCCTACTATATATTTTGATCCAGTTATCTGTTATTTTTGCAATTTGTTTCTTCTCAAATAAAGTCATCAGAGACGTAAAAGTCGTATCAGCATATTTGGTTGGAATGTTATAATAAACTGAACACTCTATGATGTAATGCCATCCTGGTTCCACCAACTTTCAAATACAGAGATAACAAATTCTGTCATCCTATTCCTCTTCGAGTGTTTTCCACTTCCTGTATCACAACTAAAATGATGAGATTGAAATGAAATAAAAACTAGCAATTGCAGTTAAATAAGGTGTGGTTATGCCGATAGAAAGATGCACCCACAAAATATATATAGATGGGTGGGAAGACATTTTTGAGTAACTATAGTCTAATATAACATAATAGTTAAGTAAGATCCTATAAGACACATTAATCATTAGTCTAATATATTGCTTATTAATTTATTTATAATACATTTATAAGTTTAATTGTCGAGTCAAATGCAAGTGATGTTATTGATCAATGTGTATGCTAAATTTAACACAAGCGATGTTATTGATCAATATGCATGCTAAATTCTTGAAATTGACTGATTTTAGTTGATTCTTTCATGTGATAGACTAGGTTTCTGGAAAATAGAAATTTGTAACAATTGAATTAATTGCTTTGAGAATAATTGATCCTCTTGTCCCATACGATCATTTTGTTATGGACAAAGAAAGACTAAAACATTTTTTTCATTTTATCTTTATATTGTTGAATTGAGTGCAAGTAATGGTGTTGATCAATATACATGCATTGTTTCTTTCATGTGATGCAGCAGGCTTTTACAAAAGAGAAATTTGTAAAATTGTTTTAAATATGAAAAGATTTCCTTTGCATTAGTTTCTTGTCTTTGCCCTTACAAAATTGTTATCATTTTTCTATTGCCTATATGATTACATTGAATTTTAAATTTCTTCATTTCAAAAAAATCAATCCTAGTTGATACACCTTTTTGAGAAAATAACTAATAGGCCCAACTTTAAAAAAAGCAAGCACTTAAAAAAAAACTCAGATAGAGAATAACATAACAGGAACCAAATGGCTGGAATATGCCAAGAGTCTCTACGAATGTGATCTAAGAGAGCGTAGTACCATGGAAACAGAGACTATAGGGGAGTTATTCAGCGAAAATGATATTATTCAAGGCATTAGGAGGTTAGCTGTTGGTAAAGCGCAAGATATAGAGGGGCTACAAGCGGAATACTTAAAATGGGGTGCTGAAATCCTCACACCACACATCACTAAAATTTTCAACAGTGTCAATAGAGAAGGTTTCCTTGTAAAATGGACTACAAGTGTGGTGATCCCACTCCACAAAAGTGGAGATATAAACAATCCTTCTAATTACCGAACCATCATGATCAATCCACTATTTGGAAGTTATTTGGTAGTTTGGTAGAACAAAAAATCAGCAACCGGGTTGAAACAGAAGGCAAACGTGCAAAAGGGCAAGCAAGCTTTAGACCGAAACACTCTACTATAGATCACGACATCACTCTCAGGCATTTGATAGAGAAAGTTTGGGACACTCCGGGGAACGAGGCTTTTTGTTGTTTCGTGGACTTTAAAAAAACTTTCGACACAGTGCCACGTAATAAACTATGGGATAGAATGGTAGAGTTGGAAGTCCCTAAAGAACTTAGGTCAGCGGTTTACAGATTATATGAGCATGTCAAAGCTAAAATCAGAACGACATAAGGGATATCAGAAGATTTTGACAGCAACATCGGGGTTAAGCAAGGGTGTCCGCTTTCTCCAACACTATTTGGGCTCTATATTGACAAGTTAGAAGAGTGGATAAACAAGACCAATGGTGAGGGGTTGCAGCTGGCCCACTTTGTGATAAGATTGCTCTTATATGTAGATGATCTCATAATTCTTGCTAGAACAGCTAAAGGTTTGAAATAGCACTTGAAAGCGCTAGAAATTTTTTGTCATGATGTAGGAATGCAAGTTAACGGTAGCAAAACCAAAATTATGATCTTCTCACTAAAGAAGAATAGGGACATACAAGACAAGTTTCTGTTTGAAAATAGCCCCCTTGAGATTGTGGAAGAGTACAAATACTTGGGCATCGATTTTCATAACAAACTCAACTGGGATACTTGCAGATCAAAAAGGATCCAAGGGGGCTGGAAGGCATTATACTCTTTACAAAACAAGTGTAGGAACGCAGAATTATGGGATTGGACGACCATGAAAACTCTGTTTGGTTTGCTGGTCACTCCGGTTATTCTATACAGATGTGAAGTGTGGGGTGGTAGTATGTCCAAATAGAAATGGCGGCAAGTAGAAAGAATTCAAAAACACTTCATCACATGCAATCTTAAAGTCAAGACCACAGTTCCGTATGAAATCCTTTTGGCGGAGGTGGGTTCCTTTCCATTAGAAGCCGTCGCATTGATCCGAATGCTAAGCTATTTAAAGAAAACCCAAGGTTTGGAAACACATCGTTGGCCCAAGTTGGTAATAGAGGAAAAACTTGTGAGGCGGAAAAGCACATGGATGAAACAAAATGACAAATGGATGCAAAAATGGGATATCAACATCCAAACTTGCCCGTATAACATTAAAGAAATAAAAAAGTTTGTCAATGAAAAATTTCGCAATATTCTGTGGACAAGACACATAGGGCGGAAAAAATCTTATTACATTAAAGAATTTAATCCCACTTCTAGTCATGATGAAAAGGCCTATATAAGGGCACCTATTAACTGGAAAGCAAAAATGTTGATAGCACAAATTAGAACTAGTTCACATCAGCTGCGATGTGAAATTGGTAGATGGCAAATTCCAAAGGAAGAGTGGGCAGACAAAACATGTTTATTTTGCAATATGGGAACAGTGGAGACAGAGCAACACTTTGTCATGGAATGCCTGGCTTACAATGACATCAGATCTGATTATACAAAAATTCTGCAGAAGAAGGACTTCAACTATTTATTCGAGGAAGATCAAGTGAAGAGAACAACGGATTTGATTATCAAAATTGAGAGAAGAAGAGACAAGTTAACCAAAACTTTGCAACTGACTAGTTTGGCTCTTGACTCGGGAGGGTGATTGCATGGGTCCCATAGACTACTTTAGTCTTGTGGACGTCATTAAAATCTATCATATCATATCATATCATTGCGTTCAACCTTTTTTAGAAATAACTAATTGGACCAACTTCAAAAAAAAGCATGCATTTTGAAATGAGAATCTCTTGCGTTTTAGTGGACAGTATGAACACAAAATTTTGCTCTTCTTATTTTTTTCCTTAACACAAATACCATTAATCACCAAAAAAGATATAAACTGCTACTAACACATGAGCTCGCCCTATTTTTTCGTGTGTCCCTAAAATATATTATGCAACTATATCTTCCTCTAGATATAACCATTGCACTTCTTTAAGTGCAATTGCTACTATACAATATGTTAGCTCATCCAATTATAACCATCAACATTCACATCACATTGTCCTGTATCATTACAGATTTCTCTTGATAACATGGGCACTTTAAAGGTTTTTTATGAACATGTCAAATGTCTCTGATATACGAAAACAATATTCTACTATATATTCATAAAAACATATAATGTGTCTCTTCTAAATTTGAATAGGAGTTTAAGCTATAAAAGCACCAATATTAAGATATTTCTTGACAATTTTATTGGATTTCCAAAATATTGTAAAAGATAAAAGATTACAAGAAAAAATTCAATAGAGACACCCTCATACGCTCTTATTTTATAATTTATTTAAAATATACAACGGTGGCAAGAATTTTGAATTTGATGTGAACATAAAACCTAATTGACAAATAATGTTAAAATTTATATTATCCAATTTTTTCAACAAGATCTAAACTTTGTTTTTCTTGCTTCAAACTCTTGGTAGGTTTACAAATGTTAATTTCGTGACACTTAGATTCATTGGGCATTCCAATTAGTTTTCCAACATGGACACTGCCAGATGCAAAAGTTGTGTGAGCTTTCTTCTAATAATAATAACCTTTCTACTTATCATACACATCATTTTGCAAATATCAAGTTGTGATACAGGGATAAATGGGGATGGGGGGAATAAGAGAGGAATTAACTCAACTTAAACCTACCAACACTCCCTTGCTTAGAGTTGCACTTAGAAGCTTTACACAAAATCATATAACAACAAAGAACACAAGGCCAAATGCAACATATTCATGGGTGGAATTATTTAACTTTGCATACAAAACAACAACATGCCTGATTGTGACACCTTCTGGGTTGTGGTCTTATACAAAATAAGAATTACAATTTAGAGCCTAAGCTCGCATCTTCTATCTTCTAATCCTCTAAGAATGCTACTTTCCTACATCTAACCAAACTTCTTTTATAACCAAGCCACAAGTCGGCTAGTCAAGCATTTAATTGCAATATAGGTTTAATCTTGGAAGAGTAAACCAAAATCCAAGCAAAGGACAACATTAAGTCACACACACTTAAAGTTAGATCCACACGTGTGTTAGGAGTCAACTCCCAACTGTGCAAGGCACCATGTAAGCATAGGAAACCGTGTCAATCGAACAATATGCCTCACTGGATGAAAACTTTAGGAAATCAAGATCACAAAGAACAACATAGAACTTGAGAAATATGGAACATTAGAACTCACACACTTAAGACAAGGATCCAAGATAGGTCCTCAACATGATAACAACTGTGTACAACAAGAAATCAAAAGTAGCAATGGCTACTTCGTGAACAACAAACTGGTACAAGAAACAAGAAATATTTTTGGTTGATGCAAGATTGCTAAATGACCTCAGATGCTCCTGCATGAGACACCTAGGGTTAATAAAGAACTGATGTCCACATCAGGGATTACTGATATTCTGACTTGAATCATAAAGATCCAACTTAGCTTGTGTAATCCATGAACTATCTTCAATTTGTTTGTCTCTCCATTGAACTAGGTGCTCCATGTAGTATTTTCCTTTAGTACTCTTGCTTATTCTGCTATTCAAGATCCTCTCAATGCGATGTGTCTTCTTCTTAGGATAATCCAAGTTATTTTTCAGCTCATCATCTGATTCAAAATACTCAAAGATATCTGCAATATTGAATACAGGTGAAATATCCATATCTTCAAGTAATTCAATTTCAAAAGCATTTCCATTGTCAAACTTCCTTAGAATCTTCCAAAGACCAAACTTACATCTTCAGCTTACCATATGTACAAATTGAAAATATGTTTCTCTTTAAATGGATCACAACCTCATCTCGAACTTCAAA
Source organism: Cupressus sempervirens (assembly GCA_028749045.1). Lineage (NCBI taxonomy): Eukaryota > Viridiplantae > Streptophyta > Pinopsida > Cupressales > Cupressaceae > Cupressus > Cupressus sempervirens. The sequence goes on from CM053790.1 coordinate 22,519,014, forward strand.
AGATTTATGTCTTTTCCTTGTCTCCCAAATTACTACCCTCAAAGTTCATTTTCACTTCCTCATGTGAAGTCTTCATGAAATTTGCAAACTCCTTAGCTTTAACACTTCTTTTTATTTCAAGGGTCAAATCCCTTAATTCAATAATTCCCTTAGGATTCAGTCCAGTAACAATTTCAAAATGTGTCTTCTTAGTGCTTTTGTTCATAGAATTATTTTATGTGAACTCTGTTTGCGCCAAAATCAAATCCCAAAACATCTCAACAAGTTACCCAAACTTTTGTTCACAACTTCAGTTTGTCCATCTGTTTGCGGATGAAATGTAGAACTAAACTTTAACTTTGTATTCAACTTCTTCCAATGTGTAACTAATAAACTTAGTATCATTATATGAAATAATAGTTCTAGGCAAACCATGCAATCTTACCACTTCTTTAAAGAATAATTCAGCCACATGTATTGCATCAAATGTTTTCTTACAAGGTATAAAATGATTGATCTTTGAAAATATGTCAACTACTACCAAAATATAATCATTACCTCTCTGAGTATTAGGAAAAACAACAACAAATCCATACTGATATCTTCCCAGGGCTTATCAGGTATAGGCAATGGTGAATACAATCCCAAGTTTTGACTAGTTCCTTTTGCTATTTGACAAATTCTGCAACTTCTAATCATCTTCTGTACATCCTTATAAATATGTGGCCAAAAGTATCTATATGAAATCAACTTTACTATCTTATCAATCCCAAAATGTTCAACAAGTCTACCACTATGCTTCTCCTTCATGATGTTCTCTCTCATAGATCCTCTAGGTATGCACAATTGAATTCCCTTAAACAAGATGTCTTCCTACATGAAGTAATCAATCCACTTATCTCTCATCATTTGATCTTTACAAGCTTTCCAAGCTTCTGCAAAATTAGGAACAATTTCATATAATTACTTCAAATCATTAAAACCAAGTACCTCAACTCTCATCTCTGTTAGCAAATTCCTTCTTTTGCCCAAAGCATCAACAACCTTGTTTAATTGTCCAATCTTATGTTTCAACGAAAAGGGAAGGTTTTGCAAAAAATCAACCTACTTCATGTGTCTTTGATTCAACTTATTCTGACTTCCCAAATGCTACAAAGCTTTATGGTCAGTGTACAACACCAAATTTCTAGGTATCAAATAATCTCTCCATTTCTTCAAGGCTTGAACAATAACATAGAATGCTTGATCATAAATTGAATATTCTCTCTTAGCATCATTCAATTTCTCACTAAGGAAAGATACATGCCTTTCTTCTTGACTCGAAACAACTCCTATAACACTTCCACTAGCATCACATTCAACTTGAAAAACTTTATTGAAATCAGGCAAAACAAGTGTAGGCAATTTTGCAATGTTTTGTTTTAATATTTCAAAGCTCTTTGGTGGTCCATGTGTCCACTTGAAATCCCTTTTATCTTCTCTGATAGTCTCAATCATCACATTACAAATAGAATTGAAATTTCTGATGAACTTCCTATAAAAGCTTGTCAATCCATGAAATGATCTTACCTCACCAATATTCTCTAGGTCAATCTAGAATAACTTTTACCTTCTTAGGGTACGTCTTTAAACCATCAGTTGAAATGACAAAACCAAGAAACACAATTTCTTCCTTCATGAATGAACCTTTCTTCAAATTAATTAGCAATTGCTCCTCCTTTAATTTATGCAATACTTGTTTGATTTGCTAAAGATGTTCTTCTTTAGTTTTACTAAATATCAGTATGTCAACAAGTTATACAATTACAAACCTACCCAAAAATTTCTTGAGGACTTCATTCATTACCCTCATAAAAGTATTAGGTGTATTAGTTAAACCAAAAGGCATAACTAACCATCCATACAAACCCTCATTAGTCTTAAAAGAAGTTTTCCATTCATCACCTTCTCTAAATTTGATACAATGATAGCCACTTCAAATTAATCTTTGTAAAATACTTTGCTCCACTCAAATTGTCCATTATGTCATCCATCCTAGGCAAAGGGAATCTATTTTTCACTCTTATCTTGTTGATAGCTTTGCAATTAGCGTATATTCTCCATTCTCCATTCTTTTTAGGTGCTAACACAATATGTACTGCACAAGGACTCAAACTTTCTCTAATCAGACCCTTCTCAAGGAACTCTTGCATTTGTTTATTCAATTCAACCTTTTCATTAGGTGTCAATCTATGCAATGCCATATTAGGCAAATGAGCTATAGGTATCAAATCCATACAATGACTTGTGCTTCTTCCATGGGGAAAACCATCAAGGAAATTTCAGAAATAATGTCTTGAAACTTTGCTAGCAAAGATTCACCCTTACGTGCATGTTTTAACTCATCTCGTTTCTCAGTCTTTCTAGGAATCAAAGCAGAAAAACACTCTATTCTTTGACATCTTTAACCTCCAACCAAGCATACTCTGACTGTGGTACAATGGTTCTTATCAAGTTTTTCTACCAAATGAAACAATATTTATTTCTTTCTATCAACCCAAATAGTATATTGATTCAATCTACCATCATGCAAAGCTTGTCTATCATACTACAAAAGTCTATCCAAAAGAATATGACAACAATCCAAAATCATACTATCACACAAAAATTTATCATGATAATTCCCAAATTTGAATTTAACAAGGCATTGCTCACATATACGTAATTTATGCTCCTGGATACAAGCTATATGATAAGGCTTAGGATGTTTCAATCTCTGCAATTGCAATTTGTACAAGACAAAGTGCTTCTTCTATTACCTTGAATCTTCTTGCCAAAGTTAGAACATTTAAAAGCTCTATGTCCTTCTCCACATTTGTAACAAATACCTTTAAACCAAGATCTTTCATATCTTTTTCCACCATTACTATTCCTAGAGTAACCAGTATAGCTACCTCTAGTGTAATTACCTCTTTTACTAGTAGGTTCTTCCTTCCATTTCAAGTTTCCTTTATCTTGCATTGCACTATCAGATCTGCTACTTTCTCCATATGTTCTGGCTATGCTTCTTTGAAATCTTCCACCTCTTCATCCTTGTCTTTGATCATGTCTCTTCGCCAATCTTTCTTCAACCTTCAAAGTGTATTGATATGCTTCTTATACACTATCCATCTTAACATAGCTAATCTCATCTTGAATTGATGCTCTCAAACCATTCAGGTTTCTAGCCACTTTTTCAACTTCATCATCCACATGTCCAGATCTAATATCCAATTTGTAGAATTCTTCAGTATATTCTTTCACACTCATGTCTTTTTGCCTCAAATTTTGCATTTTCCTCGACAAATTAGCTTGGTAATCTGCTGGGAAAAATTTCATCTTCATCTTTCCAATCATCTTCACCCATGTCTTGATCTTTTCTTTTCCCCTCTTTTGTCTCCTAGTAGCGAATAAACCCACCCAAGTGAAGCATGACCATTCAACTTGGTGACTACCATCTTAAATTTGTTGTCAGGAGTACCTTCATACTCAAAGTATTTATTCATCTCAACAATCCAATCCAATACTGCATGATGGGGACACAACCCAAGAACAAAATGAACACTACAGAAAAGGGAAATTGTATTAACTGAAAAATAAGCTAGTACATTTAGTACAGAGAAAATAAACTTCAAAACATGCCCTAAGGGCTTACAATAGCATAAATGTGGAGATAATTTCTCCTTTCAATACCTCCTCTCAAACTCCACTTCGAACTGCCTTTTACAATGCCAGAAATCTCCTTAAATAGATCCCGGAGGGTTAAGGACTGGGAGTACATTCTATAAAGTGCTAGTAGGCATCCACTGACCAAATAGAAGGTTCCAGAAGCTGCGTTAGAAGTCGACGCAAATCTAGAAAAATCTAGAAATGGTAACCGAACTTCTGGGAGGCATAACTTTTGAACCGTAGCTCCAATTGACGAACCGTTTACATTTTCGAAAAGCTCTCGAAGCGCTCTATAGCCCTATGGACTAGCTTCGCTCCTCCCCCATTTTTTGGCCCTTTTCGAGGTCATTTAATGCCCCTAACATGAATTTGAAGCATTCTTAGGAGGTCTCCACAACTCGAAAAATTGCAATAACTTTCAAACCGGGGGGCCTTTTGACCTGATTCTTTTTCTGGAATGCTCTAAATTACAATTACATTCATCTAGCCAATTTACACCTCCTGGTTTACCAAAATGATGGCCCAATTACATGCTCCTATTTTTTCGAGATTTTCTAGCACACTGATAGTGGAACTATGAGAGTTGGAACCTTTATTTGACCCAAATTGGTATCCAAAAATGAAAACACATGAAACAGAAACTAAGTCTAAGTATGTTTTTTTGGGTGACACAGGATTGCCCTTATACCTCTAGATGCTTCTGCATCACTGCATTAGTCTCAAGTCTTCCATCATAGCAAGCAACTTCAACAACAGGTCTAACACTCTCCCTAGACAAAACTCTTAAAATCCTTTCTTCATCTTGTTCAAATCCAAGCTAGGGATTAAGACTAGGTGTTGCCTCTTTATTATCACTAACATCCTTCAAATGTACACCTCTTCTTTGTGTTGTCCTAATAGCTTCAAGTTTCACTGCAATCTGCCTCAACATATCCAAGATAACATTGTTAGCATTTCCTCTACCTCAAACCATTTTGACAATAGTTCCTGGACGATTGCAACCTCATGTAATTTATAGTTTAGATTTCAGATTTACCACCCTATAACCAAATTCAACAAGGTTCTCCACGATCCAAGCCACAAGAAAGAACTCTTCTCTGATACCACCTGATGTAGGGATAAATGTAGATGGGGAGAATAAGAGAGGAATTAACTAAACTTAAACCTACCAACACTCCCCTTCCTAGAGTTACACACAGAAGCTTTACATAAAATCAAACAACAATAGAGAACAAAGGCCAGATGCAACATATTCATAGGTGCAATGATTTAACTTCACATACAAACCTGCAACATGCCCAACTTTGAGGCCTTTTGGGTTATGACCTTATACAAAATAAGAATTACAATTCAGAGCCCAAGATCTCTATTCTTTTAAGAACACTACCTGGTATTAATGCATGTAGGTTCGGTCTGACACTAACTGTGATTTGGATCTATATATACATATGTATATATGCATACCAATATGATGTACATACTGTCATACACACACTATGGGGAGATGAATATCTCCAATATCTGTATATGGTGGGGTGCCCTACAATTCTATGAGGAATATGATTAATATAGTTGAAACCGATGAACATATATATATACATATGTATATATATACATATATGTATGTATATACATATATATACATATATGTATGTGTAGATATATGTATATGTATATGTACATATATACATATATATACATATATATACATATATAGATATATATATATATATATACATATATATATATATATATATATACATATATATATATATATACATATATATATATACATATATATATATATATATATATATATGTGTGTGTGTGTGTGTGTGTGTGTGTGTGTGTGTGTGTGTGTGTGTGTCTACACACACACACACACAGCTCACATCTCAGACATGATTGAAACTTATTCCTTTGATTTACGATCATTATCGATCTATATATCAAGCTGCATATGAAATCAAGTTCATTATGATTAGTTATACATATTTAAGAGCTGTGTTAAGTCTAATTAAAATTGGGTATGATAAACAAACATTAAATTGGTTTAATGGTGAATGGTCATGTCTCAATTTAGAGACATGCCCATTCACCCTTACACCTCTCCATGTTATATGTATATTCGATCTACCCGACATAATAAGGCATCAAAATCAATTAGTGCAAGTATATCAAAGGATCGATAACATCTCAAGGTCAAGAACATTTTTGTTATCTCTATTATTTCTGCACTAACATATACAAATTCTAGAACAAATCAAATTCAACAACATCAATGCTCAAACCTACAATCAAAATTGTGCATCAATCAACCTCACATTGAAATCTGGTAAGAACTTTACATAGTATCAAAGCCTTGTTAAGGAGAGATCTCATTAGGTTTAAGAGATCAAATTTCTCATTAAATTATAGTCTCTCAATACTCTTCAAGATGAAAAACATGTTAAGGTTCGAACACCACCTTACAAGTGATGATAACTTTGAGTCTTGGAAACTTCATATAATGATACTGTTAAAAGAAAACAAATTAGAATCCTTTGTAAGAGAAGAAAAGGAAGAACCTAAAGATGATCTAGAGAAAACTCTATGGATTAAAAATAATGAGAAGGCCATGAAGATAATTGTGGATGTCGTTCGAGACCACATAGTGCCTATTGTGAAAAACATGCAACAACATATCAAATGTTTAATGCTCTTGAAAATGCATTCATAGTAAATAACACTGGTAGAAAACTTGCTCTTAAAAGACAAATGAATAATATTAGCATGAATAAAGGAAAAATATTGAACGCCTTCTTCATGAGAATCATGGAATTGAGAGATCAATTATCTTTAGACAATTATGAAATTGACAACCAAGAGTTATCCCTAATAGTGTTAGGAGGACTACCAAATTCTTGGGAGTCCTTTGTACAAGGTATAAGTGCAAGATCTAAAATCCCAAAACTAGATCAATTGAGATCTGATTGCCTTCAAGATGAATTGAGATTAATGATTAAAGGAAAACATAAAACCTTAGATGAAGAAACTCATGTTCTTAACACCAACTCTCATAAGAAGGGTAAGAAGAACACCAAAAGGAAAAGAAACTTTCGTTGAAAATGAATGACAAAACACAAGAAAGACTTGTCTAGAACTCAATGTTTTAGATGTGATTATGGACATTATGTACTAAATTGTCCTAATCAATCAAAACATCAAGCATCATTTTCCAAAACTGATAAATCAATCGAAGGTCAAGATTATGAGAAATATGCATTCTAACTCACCATTGTCTAGTCAAATATCAACCAAGTCCAACACTTGGATAATTGAAAGTGGATCTTCACGATACATTACTGGATATCAAAATAACCTAGAAAGCATGTAAATAGAAACAAATGAAGAAGTTACAATTGGGGATGATTCTGCACATTTTGTAAAAGGAATTGGGACCTGCACCATCAAACTGAAATCCAAAGAATCTATTTAGCTTTCTAGAGTTCTATATGTACCAGGTATTAAAAATAATTTAATATCTATATCAACACTTGAAGCTAATGGTTATAGAATTACATTAATCGAAGATAGTCAACTATAAAGAAGGCTCTAACAATAGGAGTATGAAAAAGACTATTATATGAGCTTTACACTAAAAAAAAATCTTGCACTTGTTCATGAGACTTCAGATTCAAATGAAATATAGCATAAAAGATTAGGTCATATCAACTTTTGTGCTCTAACATATATGGAGAAGTTGGTAACTGGAATTCTCAAATTAAGTAATATTCACAATGAATCCTGCAAAGGTTGTGCCTTGGGGAAGAACACTAAAAAGTCATTTCCTCATAGTTTGAACAAAACTAAAGATGTGTTAGAACTAGTGCACTTTGACCTACATGGACCCATGTTTACACAATCCATAGGAGGGTTATTATACTATGTGATATTTTTTGATAATTTTTCAAGGAAGACATGGATATACTTCCTTAAGTGCAAATAATCTGAAGAGATTCTTTATAAATTTAAAGAATTCAAAACTATCATTGAAAACTCCTCAGGAAAGAAAATTAAAATTCTTCAAATAGATAATGAAAAAAATACACTTCTAAAATATTTAAAGAATTATACAAACTTGCTGGGATTAAGAGGGAGTTTATAGTTTCCTACAATACTCAACAAAATGGAGTTTCTGATTGAAAAAATAGAACCATTGTAGAAGCTGTTAGGGCTATGATATATGATCAAAAATTGAGCATGTCATTTTGGGTTGAAGCATCTAATACAACAGTCTATATTTAGAATAGATGTCCTCACTCACATTTGGACAACAAAACTCCTAAAAAATCATTTTCAAGAATGAAACCCGACATTAGCCATTTAAGGATATTTGGATGTCCTGTGTATATTCATATACCTAAGGAGAAAAGGACAAAGTTAGAACCTATTGGAAGAAAAGGAATACTTATTGGTTTTAGTGAAACTATAAAAGGGTATAGAATCAACATACTTGGATGGAAACAAATAGAACTTAGCAGAGATGTCTTCTTTGAAGAAAATATTGCTTTTAAAAGAGCCAAAATCTCCTATGACCTAGATACAGATGACTTATCCCACTCTCTAGAAAAGGCTCCTACTCATGAGATTCAGAGGGAGTACCCTGAAGATACTTCAAATGAAAATGAGATCCTTCTCCAAACTCAAGAACATAGTCTTGATAATAATTCTAAAAGGCCACTTTGGGCAAGGAAAATTATAGAGGAAGGAGATGAATTTGCAGCACCTTCAGGGACATTCAGAGAAAACAAAAGACCTAAAAAATTAACATACAATGCATTCATGTGTAAGGTTCCAAACTCTAAACCTTCTAATGCTCCATACGCACTTAAAACATAAAGTTTGGAAAGATGCAATGGTGGAAGAGTATCAATCCATACTAAAAAATGATTGGGATATAGTTCCTAGACCTAAAGGAAAATTTGTTGTTTCATGCAAATGACTCAGAAAAGTTAAGTATGTGGCAGGTGGTAGCAATGAAAAACATAAAGCTCATTTTGTGGCTAGAGGATTCTCTCAAAAGGAAGGAATCAACTTTGAAGAAACTTTTGTATCAATTGCTAGGTATACCTTTGTTAGAACTATAATAGCCATTGCAACAACTAAAGTTTAGAAAATTCATCAAATGGATGTAAAAGCTTCTTTTCTAAATGGAACAATTGAGGAAGAAGTGTACTTGGAACAACTAGAAAGATTTGTGACTCATAATGTTACGTCCTATGTATGTAAATTGAAAAGGGCTCTATATGGACTCAAATAGGCTCCCCTAGCCTGGTATGAAAGGATTGATAAACATCTTCTAAGTCTTGGATTCACCAAGAATGATGGTAATCCAAATCTTTACTTTAAATTAACTAAAGGTGATATGTTGATTCTAATTCTTTATGTTGATGACCTTCTGATTACTAGAGAAGACCATCCCATTAATCAGTGTAAGAATGATTTGACTTCTAAATTTGACATGAAGGACTTAGGGATCCTTCATTACTTCCTTGGATTGGAAGTTCGTTAGAAGTTTGAGAACATCTTCCTACATCAAAAGAAGTATACTATTAGTATTCTAAAAATATTTGGAATGTGGAACTGTCGACCTATGTCAACACCTATGGAAAACTTACACAAGCTAAAAGGGGCAAGTTTTGAATCTAGACTAGTTGATCCCACTTTATACATACATATAATTGGGTCTTTGATGTATCTTGTGAATACTCAACCTGATATCTGCTATGTTGTGAATGCATTAAGTCAGTTCATTTGTGAACCTTGTGAAATACACCTTGTTTTGTTGAAGCATATATTAAGGTACCTTCAAGGCATTACTAGGTATGAACTTAAATATGAAAATACTAGCTTGGAGTTACATGGATATGCTGACTCTGATTGGGCTGGAAGTGTGAAAGACCATAAGAGTACATCAAGATGTTATTTCAGCGTACGATCAACCATGATCTCATGGATCCATAGGAAGCAAGTTTCTGCAACTACTTAGAGTTCTACTGAGGCAGAGTATATTGCAGTAGCAATGAGAGCTAGAGAAGTAGTGTGGCTTCGGAAATAGCTTTCTAGCTTATTTTGTGAGCCTATGAAACCTACCACTATTTACTGTGATAACCAAAGTTGTATCAAGTTATCTGTGAATCTGGTATTTCATGATAGATCTAAGCATATATAAAGTCCTTACCACTACGTAAGAGACATGGTGGAGAGAAGAGCTATTCAGTTGGAATATATTAATACAGGTGATCAAACAGTTGACATTCTCACCAAGGCTCTTCCTAAAGTGAAGGTTGATCATTTCAGAAATAAGCTTGGTATGGTTGAAATGTAAGTTTATAAGATTGAGTTTGTACTTTGTAAAGTTGTATTATTTTTATTAAAAATGTTTAAAGTGTAAATTTTTTTGCCATATGTGTGACTCTATGACTTATGGGCCTACCCTATGTACATTATCAAAAGTTGACAATCTTTTATAACGAAATGTTGACTCTAATATTATAAGGTGACGACATTGTAATATTAGATTACTATTATGATGAATATCATGTGACTAGATAGTCATGGACAGGTCATGATAGTTAAAAGACCATGTTGATAGATATCACGTGACGTGATATCTATAGAAGATCAATATGTTCAATTTTATCATGGTGGATATTATGTGACATAATATCTATGGATATACCATGATCTCTTATGGTAGATATCATGAGACTTGATATCTATGTACACACCATAATAGAAAATAATATCATGAGACTTGATTTTCTTAAGTATATCACCATCTAGATGATACCACTTTTGAAATAAGTAGAACTTACACATATATACACTTTGTCTTCCTTGGCTAAGAGGAAGTGTTAAAGCATGTAGTTTCGGTCTGACATTAACTGTGATCTGGATCTATATATACATATGTATATATGTATACCAACATGATGGACATACTATTATATATATATATATATATATATATATATATATATATAATGGCAGTATATGTAATTCTGTATATGATCGATACAGTTGAAACCAATGAACATATATATATTTTTCGAGATCACATCTCAGATATGATCAAAACTTATTCCTTTGATTTAAGATCAGTATTGATCTATATATCGAGCTGCATATGAATCAAGTTCATTGTGATTAGTTATACATATTTAAGACTTGTGTTGAGTCTAATCAAAATTGGGTATGATAAATAAACATTGAATCGGTTTTATGGTGAATGGTCATGTCTCTATTCAGAGATATACCCATTTACCCTTACACCTCTCTATGTTATATGTATATTCAATCTACCGAACATAAAAAGACATCAAAATCAATTAATGCAAGTATATCAAAGGATTGATAGCATCTCAAGGTCAAGAACATTTTTGTTATCTCTGTTATTTCTGCACTAACATATAGAGATTATAGAACAACTCAAATTCAACAACATCAATGTTCAAACTTGCAATCAAATTTGTGCATCAGTCAGCCTCACATTTAAATTTGGTAAGAAAATTTACACCTTCCTACATCTAACCAAACTTCTTTTATAGCCAGCTAAGCCGCAAGTTAGCTAGTCAAGCATTTAATTACAATATAGGTCTAGTCTTGGAAGAGTAAACCAAAATTCAAGCAAAGAACAACGTTAAGTTACACACACACTTAAAATTAGATCCACACATGTGTTAGGAGTACGCTCCCAACTATGCACAGTGCCACTTAAGCATAGGAAATTGCTCCAATTAAACCATACACCTTGCTAGATGAAAACATTAGGAAATAGAGATCACAAAGAATGACACAAAAGTCAAGAAATATGGAACATTATAACTTTCACACTTAGGTCAAGGATCTAGGATAGTTTCTTGACATGATAACAACTATGCACAATAAGAAACCAAAAGAAACAACAAATACTTCACGAACAACAAATTAGTATAGGAAACAAGAAATATTTTTGGTTGATGCAAGATTTCTCAATGACCCAAGATGAAAATGTAATCAAATTTTTAAAACACCATTGTGATCATTGGAACCCAATCGAATATGGAACCCTCTATTATGTTAGGGATTTATATGGTATTGATGGAGGTCTCTCAAGAGATATTCGCCCAAACTTCCCTTACCAAAAATCATATAAGATAAAGAAGGCAACTTGAATTACATTCTCATTGAACAAACGTTGTGTCAATGCCTTTACATATCTATAAGAAGGCATATAAACAATGTGCAAAAATTAGTGGGTGACATAAAATTAAACTTGAAATATATTCTGAAATGCTCATATTTCTCTCGAGCAACAATCTGCATTTATCTTAGAGGGATTTTGAAGAACTCTGGCTCCTGCATCAATCATAAGAATTGTGAAAGTTATAATGCCAACATGGAGAGATTAAAGAGGTGGGGAAAAGATACCAGAGTGATGATGCCAACAATGCTGAGAATGTCATTTACTCCATCTCTGCCCCTGCCATGGCTGTCAAACCTTTTGTTTCTCTTTCCATAGGATTGGGCGTGATGTTACAAATTCAAAATTCAAAATTTAAACTGTTGTTGTCTCATCGACGAATGTGACAATGTGTGGATCTTCCACTGTGGAGTGAAAAGTTTAAATTTGAGTTTTAACTGCTGATTGCAACACTTAACGGAGCTGATTACACTGATAGAAATGGTTGAGAAAGGGAACACATTAAAAGGGCACCACACCAGCCATGTAAGCATAACACGAGTGTGTTGGGTAAGGCCAGCCGAAAAGTGCTCCAGTTAGAAACCTTTTTGTCGCAGTCAAAAATCCTAGTGTTGGGAAAACAACTTGAAACAAATTAACTTTGCATGAGATTAAGGTGATAGAACGCCAAACGGTAACATTGTGATTGAATTAAATGAGTTTGAGAATCCTACACCATCTATCTAATCTGTCAATGCATACCATAAACTAAAGCATCGTTGAAGGTTGCCATTTATCAACAATATATTAGGTAAAAATTTAATTTTTTTCGACCACAAAAGAAAGTATTCATCAGAAGTTGGAATCCATTGACATTGGACAATGACGATTCAGACGATTTTCAACCTAACATAGCCTATTAACTAATTAAAAAAATATCATTTTTTTCATATCTAGAAGGGATGTTATTCCTTCCTTTCTAGCTCCACGCTCGCCGATCTTTCAATGGGCTCTATAATTTCAGCGAGATTTTGCAGCGATGGGTAGTCAAAATTTATCGGACTGCTTGTGAGGCTCTGTAAAAGTTTTCATCTTTTTGGCCATCCCTTTTGGCTTTGGTTTTCTGGACGTTTTGGTTTGTCACCGCATACGACCCTTCACTGCGACAAATTACGGGTCAATGAAATTGGTTTTGTCTTATTGATCAAAACGTCAGATTCCCCCTTCCCATGCGGTTGGCCGGAGGACGGCTCGGTGATATTGATCTTACACAATAGCAGACCAAAATTAGTACGGGTCCACAAGGCACGAGATCAGTGCAGAGGTAGATTTAAGGGTTTGGTCGGTAGTCTTAGCAACCAGTGGGACCATTCAGTACTAAAGGCTTTAATATTGGCGGGCTTCCAGATGATGATTTTGCTTGATATGGTGTCCCTCTCTTTCAGTGGGCTCCAGCTCGGTTCCATTTGAAGACAACATTATGTGCCTCCAATAGGCGGACAGGTAGATCCCAGGTACGCCTTTCCCCTTTTTTTTGCATCTAATTTTGCACCTATTCAGGCTTCCTTTGTTACTTCTCCTGGCATTGGTAAATTTACAATGGTAAAACACCATTAAAAACATATAAACAAGGCACCAGTGGAAACGATATGGTCCTCATGGACAGAACAAAAGGGGAAATCACAGAAACATTTGCAGAGAAGATACTTGTAAAAGTACCATTGACTGATCAACCTAAGATAAGAGAGGAACAGTCAGAACTTGATGGGTCCACCTTGCATAACACAGGATCTGATAGTAACAGGGTGGCAGAGAATCAGATAGTCAGGGAACCCATAACAACAAAACAGAAAACTAGTTTGGAAGAAGCTACGAAACACAATGACATCTCTGGCAATAGTGGCTTGGTCCTAACATACGGGGATAGTTTAATGCACAGAAACATCATCAAGTGGAATCAAGGGAGCTTCCTCATTCTTCCAGGACCCTTAGCCAGACACGCGAGTTCATTTAATCTTGGAAGGACAAATGATAATTTACCCACAAACACTCTGAGCTTATCACAAGCCAACGGACCACCCACAGGAGGAAACTACATCTATGTGAATGCCAAACAATATAAAAGAATAATTAGGCGGAGAAAGATATGAAAGTTTAAAAATGCAAAAAGAGGGAAGTTAGCAGCTTTACTTTCGAAACCCATTTCACAAACCCCAGACAGAGCAAGGGAGGGAGAACAAAGTCTGAGGCCGACTGAAATCTCTAAAACAATTAAGCAGTTTGATAATATCAGAGATATTAACGGTAAAGGGAAGCCAGATAACTCTCAGGTGATAGACACAGTGGAGGATGGGCTACCGAATAATTACAGCCCCACAAGGACACCTATGACGTGGTATCCATACATCTTTGTGAACGATTTAGTAGCTATGAAGGAAAGGGTGTGGGCACTTGAAGAGAGGAGCCAAATAGAAAGTATCACAATGAAAAGAGCTACTGAGGATAACTGGAAGCTGGCAGCGGAGGTCAAGTCACTTAGAGAACAAATTCAAAAATTGCAATTTAATATGGAAAAAGGAGAGTATGAATTAATATTGTTAAAGAAAGAAGTAGGGGAAAAGAGGACAACAACAAGTACTACGGGAGAAGGAGAAGCTACGGAAGCAGACAAAAACTCGCAAATGAAAAATATACAAGATGCCATGGCCAATATGGAAATAAAAGAGAATCAACTAAGAGAACAGATCGAAGAAGTTAGATCATGGGCTAACATAGTAAAGGGGCCAGCAAACACCCCTATTGATAACATAGAAAAATAAGTTCGGAGACAAATTAGAGAGGAAAAAGAAAGAAATGAGAAAACAACAAATATCATTGTCAAAGGGCTATGAGACTATGGAGAACAGGAGAAAACAATGGATTTAGTTAAAGACTTCTTTAAAGACCAATTAGACTGGCATGGAACAACCATACAAGTTCAAAGAATCGGAAAATGGATTAGAGGCAAAGATAGACATGTTAGAGTGACAATGAGGAATATAGGAGATAAAAATAACATTTTCAGTAAGAGGAAGTTTCTTAGAGGCACACACATATATCTTGATGATGACCTCACCGTAACTCAACAAGAAGAAAGGAGGAAGGAATGGGAAAAAGTGAAAACAACAAGAGGAAACGGCAAGTGGGCATGGCTACAAAATGGCAAAGCCCAAATCAACGACAAAATCAAACGCAATAAATAGGAACTCGGGCCCACCCAGGAACATTTAACTATAGTTAGCTGGAACTGTAGAGGTTATCCTTGGAGAAGAGGACCTGGGTTAGGGCCAATAGCTAAAGATAATGACATCATTATGCTTACCAAGACTCATGAACATGATCGATGTAGGGTTCCAAATTTTGAAGGGTATAAGAAGGTATCACTGTGGAATGAAAAGATAGATAATGGTAAGGGGCATGGAGGCATCATTGTTCTAATAAAAGAAACTTGGAGCAGATTTGTAAACTTAGAGAAAGAAGATGTAAACAAGTAGTATATTTGGATAAAAATAACAGAGAATCAGATTTCTACAAGGGTGGCTATATGTTACTTTGCTCCAAAAGGCTCAAAAATATTAAAAAAACATAGATTGGATCGAGAAGACCTGTTCGTTGCACTAAAAAAAGACATAGCAACCTTTAGCTCTTTAGGGGAAATAATGATAATAGGGGATTTCAATGCTAGAACAACAAACAACCAAACTCTCAATCTTAAGGAGAGTTACAATGAAAGCAGAGATCCAGTTTGGCTCGAAGAAGAAGGGACACAAAAATGGGAAAGATCTTCACAGGATAGCATGGGAAAGATTAATCATTTTGGTGTTGAATTACTAGGCTTATGCTGCCTATACAACATGGTTATATGCAATGGTATGGAAAAGTCGCCTAAATCAGGTGGAATCACATGCAAAAGATACAATGGACAAAGTGTTGTTGATTATGTTATATGCTCGCAAGACTATGTCACAAAGATAATTAACTTTGAGATAGAAGATTGCCCCATAGAGTTAAAATCTGATCATAACCCCATCTTGATAAGGGTGGCCACTCACTTTAAAGATCAACATATTGTCCCAAAACCGTTACAGAAGAGGAAGATGATTCCGACTGGCAAAGTTTTAATGACACAAGAAAGCCATGATACTTTTCAAGACTCTCTTTTGTGGCCGTCTAGGGTTCCGGGAAACCATCTTGAGTTTGAAAAATAACATTTCATGGACAAGGATAATCTTGTTCTTACTATCATTAAAGCATTGGAGGAGTGTAAAAGATCTAGGGCCACAAAAGAAGCCAAAAACACTTTTTCGGCCAATCCTTGGTTTGATTAGGAATGCAAAATGGCAAAAAGGAATTGGAAAAAGAACATGAACAAAGAAAGTAGAAAGGAGTATGATCAACTGATTAAAAAGAAGAAAGAAGAGTATGTGAACAAGAGAAGAATAGAGTTGATTAATCTTGGTAAAAACAACCCCAAAAAATTTTGGAAAGAGCTTTAGCAGAGAAAAATTCAGATAAAGAATAACATAACAGGAACCAAATGGCTGGAATACGCCAAGACTCTTTACGAATGTGATCTAAGAGAACGTAGTACCATGGAAACAGAGACTACAGGGGAGTTATTTAGCAAAAATGATATTATTCAAGGCATAAGGAGGTTAGCTGCTGGTAAAGCGCAAGATATAGATGGGTTACAAGCGGAATACTTAAAATGGGGTGCTGAAATCCTCACACCACACATCACTAAGATTTTCAACAGTGTCAATAGAGAAGGTTTCCCTATAAAATGGACTACAAGTGTGGTGATCCCACTCCACAAAAGTGGAGATATAAACAATCCTTCTAATTACCAAACCATCATGATCAATCCACTATTTGGCAAGTTATTTGGCAGCTTGGTAGAACAAAAAATCAGCAACTAGGCTGAAACAGAAGGCAAACGTGCAAAAGGGCAAGCAGGCTTTAGACCGAAACACTCTACTATAGATCATGACATCACTCTCAAACATTTGATAGAGAAAGTTTGGGACACTCTAGGGAACGAGGCTTTTTGTTGTTTCGTGGACTTTAAAAAAGCTTTCGACACAGTGCCACATAATAAACTATAGGATAGAATGGTAGAGCTGGAAGTCCCTAAAGAACTTAGGTCAGCAGTTTACAGATTATATGAGCAGGTCAAAGCTAAAATCAGAACGACAGAAGGGATATCAGAAGATTTTGATAGCAACATCGGGGTTAAGCAAGGGTGTCCACTTTCTCCAACATTATTCGAGCTCTATATTGACAAGTTGGAAGAGTGGATAAACAAGACCAATGGTGAGGGGGTGCAGCTGGCCCACTTCATGATAAGATTGCTCTTATATGCAGATGATCTCATAATTCTTGCTAAAACAGCTAAAGGTTTGAAAGAGCACTTGAAAGCACTAGAATTTTTTTTTCATGATGTAGGAATGCAAGTTAACACTAGCAAAACCAAAATTATGATCTTTTCACTAAAGAAGAATAGGGGCATACAAGACAAGTTTCTGTTTGAAAATAGCCCCCTTGAGATTGTGGAAGAGTACAAATACTTGGGCATCGATTTTCATAACAAACTCAACTGGGATACTTGTAGATCGAAAAGGATCCAAGGGGGCTGGAAGGCGTTATACTCTTTACAAAACAAGTGCAGGAACACAAAATTATGGGATTGGACGACCATGAAAACTCTGTTTGGTTTGCTGGTCACTCTGGTTATTCTATACGGATGTGAAGTGTGGGGCGGTAGTATGTCCAAATAGAAATGGCGGCAAGTAGAAAGAATTCAAAAACACTTCATCACATGCAATCTTAAAGTCAAGACCACAGTTCCGTATGAAATCCTTTTGGTGGAAGTGGGTTCCTTTCCATTAGAAGCCGTCGCATTGATCCGAATGCTAAGCTATTTAAAGAAAACCCAAGGTTTGGAAACACATCGTTGGCCCAAGTTGGTAATAGAGGAAAAACTTGTGAGGCAGAAAAGCACATGGATGAAACAAAATGAAAAATGGATGCAAAAATGGGATATCAACATCCAAACTTGCCCGGATAACATTAAAGAAATAAAGAAACTTGTCAATGAAAAATTTTGCAATATTCTGTGGACAAGACACATAGGGCGGGAAAAATCTTATTACATTAAAGAATTTAATCCCACTTCTAGTCATTGATGAAAAGGCCTATATAAGGGCACCTACTAACTGGAAAGCAAAAATGTTGATGGCACAAATTAGAACTAGTTCACATTAGTTGCGATGTGAAACTGGTAGATGGCAAGTTCCAAAGGAAGAGTGGGCAGACAGAACATGTTTTATTCTGCAATACGGGAACAGTTGAGACAGAGCAACACTTTGTTAAGGAATGCCTGGCTTACAACAACATCAGATTTGATTATACAAAAATTTTGCAGAACAAGGACTTCAACTATTTATTCAATGAAGATCAAGTGAAGAGAACAACGGATTTGATTATCAAAATTGAGAGAAGAAGAGACAAGTTAACCAAAACTTTGCAACTGACTAGTTTGGCTCCTGACTCGGGAGGGTGATTGCATGGGTCCCATAGACTACTTTAGTCTCATGGACGTCATTAAAATCTATCATATCATATCATTATGAGGTTGTATGTTTATTTGGTTCATTTATTTTCTCTTTTATCGACACATAATTTATTAGCTTGGGTATCTTTACAAATTTGATATTTCTTTGAATCAATTTATTTTGATAACTTGTAGTGCCTAAATTGGGCTGCTTGTAATTGTAATATCTAGTATATTTAAGATTCGTTATACATGTAATTATACTAGGAACATTTAGAAAAGTAATTGCTAATTATTAAAAAAATAAAAATAGTGGATATATGTAAGCATAATTTTGAGTTCGAAGGGATCTGATTTAAGACATCTTTATGAGACACTAAAACATGTTAGTGTTTACAAGGGATTTTTTGTTGGAAGATATCATAATAAGCCAAAGGAACACTTGTCTGACTATCTTAATATAGTTTTAAATAGTTCAAAATTGTATCGAATAAAATAATAGAAGAATTCTATCAACATTAAAAAAAGAAATCATATTAAAGATGGAGAATTTGTTCCATTTTTACATCACATATCGTCTTATAGTCCTATGCAAACTACATAGGGTCATAGTATAATATATAATAATTACAATGACTTTATGTAAGTATATGCCAACATATACATGTCACTATATTAGATACATCAAAGTTAGATACAACAAAATAAAGAGAACAAAATGGCTATTACAATCCTAAATTATGCCACTATTGTTGTGTTACATGTGACATAAATTATTGTTAAAATCATATTTTTAGTAATTTTAATAGTAGTACTTCTTGCCATTGTTATATTCATTGGAATCTTGGACCAACCTACATGCCTAAATCTTTCTCTAAGGTATTTACTAGGTAGTAGTTATTCTTCCTCTGGAACTCCAAATAGCCTTTCTTAAAGGGTATATTGTCAACTTCATCTAAGGACCTACGTGCAACATATTCAATTTCTCCTTTTATCATTTTTACTATTCAATTCTTCATTAGGTGGATAGTTTTCTCTTAGGAGACTTCCATTGTCATGTTCACTTGCATACAAAATATTGTAAGCTATGAGTCTTCTTTATGACTCAGAGAGTGTTCCCCCTCTCCCTTGGAACTTATTCTCATTTTTGTACATCCATATACTCCAGAGAATCTCAATAGAAAAGAAAAACTAGAATAAGCTAATTTTGTGTGTGTCAAATTTAAGTACAAAACCAAAGAGTCTCCCTCAAACTAGTACTGCCTCTATCACTCAATTGTTCACATTGGCTATTTAGAGAAACTTGAAAGAATGGATAATCAATGTTGGCCCAAAATTTCAATGAAAGAGGGATTGATTCACAAGAGGAAGACTTGGATGAAACAAAACTTTTAAGTAGTTGAGACCCTAAAGCATCAAGTTGCATGATTTTCTTTCTACTAATGTGGAAATAAAGAAGTTTGTCATAAGAACATTTCAAACTATCATGTTGTCTCATAACATGGGTAAAAAAAAGACACATTATATCAAAGTGTTCAACCCTTCCCGAGGAGTCAGAGATCGAGATTACCTAGGGACAACTATTAAAGTTGTTGTCTTGCATTTTGTGACCACAAAATACAGGTAACAATACAAAATTTTTTCAACTTAGTTTCACATTTCTTTGAGTTTAGCTCATTATTTAATTGGTTAGTATTGATCAATCAATCAATTCCAATTTATATAGTGAATCCTTTTAATGAAGGCTTTTTCATTAAGTCTTTTTAGTTTTTCATTTGTTGAGCCTATGCTTGATTTTTGAAGCCTTCAATATCGTTTCTCTCATTTTTGAGTGTGTGTTTGTTAGTTTTTGGTCCTTTGGTTTTGCTCAAGTTATTTCTTTTGGTTTTCCCTTCAATTCAGTATATCTCAGGGCTTAATTAGAGTTGACAATCAAAATATATGACCATTTTAGTGCCCAAAAATTGGACCTTTTAGGTACAACTTCACAAATTAAAAATATTATGTTATATTTTGAAGTTGACATTCATTTTTTGAAAAATATTACATAAATTCATTTTATGTTATATTTTTAAGTTACTTTATCATTTCAAATTTTCACTTAAAGTAGCTATAGTGCACTTTATGTTATATTTTTAAGTTGAGTTATTTTAAAAATTTTCACCTAAGTGGCTATATTAACTATATAATTTAATTTAATTTTTGAGTGTTAAATCAAAACATCTTAATAAATATTACTTTTAAGATGATATTTGCACATACTATATTAACTATATAGTGTAAATATTATTTATGACCCCTTTGAGTAATATTTCTTCAAAAATTAAATTGACATGTGCTTAATTCATCACTTGAGTTGTACATAACATGTCTACAAGCACCTTTTTATCAAAATATGCAATTGCACCCAAAAGGTGCAATTTTGAATGAAAATACAATTTGAAAACACATAAAATATGTCATTACATATGTTATAAAATATGCAATGACTCCCAAAAGGTGAGACATGCATATTTGAGTGTTTTTAAAACATGCAGTGAACCCAAAAGGTGTGATTTTGCACTAAGGGTCATTTTAAAATATGTACATGCATTCAAAAGGTGTGATTTTTCTTGTGGCTTCCATTGCATACATGTAACTGCACCCAAAAGTTGTGATTTTGGCTATAGGCTCTTTTTCATTTATTTTTAAAACATGTAGTTGTTAATCTCAGATTGGTTTGACAAGGTAGTGACAAAACACTTAAGTCATTTTCTATCAATATTATAGTGCACACCGAGTGATCAGAGCAAGCCGAGCATCAGTTGTGAGACAATACATGCCAAGAAGATAGTATATGCTGAGTCACTCAAGTGCCAAGTGGTCTATACATGCCAAGTGATTCAGGTGCCGAGTAAATAGATAATGCTAAGCCTTTAGATGTCGAGTGAACAATTTTTGGCATAGTTGTCTATTATGGCACAAAATTCTATGTAAACCATTTTTGGGCTGACATAATGATTGTTTTATGATTCTAAAATATAAGTATGAAGGTATATTACGAATCCATATGGAGTACATGCAACAAATCAAATTAAGGGATGAATTAAGCAGCAGTATGGATAAACCATAGTTGTTGATTCTTACCTAACCCATTCCACCTATGTTTATTTAACAAGGCAAACCCTAAAGAGTTTGTGTGAATGCGAGAGTGCACAAGGAGATGAATGCTAAGTGAAGAGAGAGTATTCATGGTGGCTATGGAGGTTATGAAAATATTTCGAATTGAAGAATTAGTTAGAGAGAACAAAGGAAAGTAGAGATAGGAAAGAGGAGACATATTTGATCAGAAGGATCAAGGATTTATCAACAAAGAGAATATCCAACATCTATCAAAAATGTGTTAACCGAAGGATCATGGTGCTAAATCATTTTAATAGGTGATACATAGAAAATGTCCTAACAGAGCAGTCTTAATAGACTTTTGTAAATATTTTAATTGAGTGCTTGCTTTATTGTAAGTTTAAGTCCTCTAAGAAGACACACTTTTAACAAGGTGAGACCTAACAGTCTTTGTAAGCCTTTAACAAGGAAGACCCCTCACATGGTAGATCATAGTTTACGGTCAAACTCATTGTAACCATAATAGGCTACACTTTACAGCTATAGTAGTGAAGATTGTGGGTGTCATCCCCACCCCAATTTTACCTTCTCATTGGAGGGTTTCTAGGTAACCCATTTATTGTGTCAAGTGTTATTTGTTTCATGCTATAGATGCAAATGTGTAGTTAGCTATTTTAGTTTATATGCTAAATTATGAGATGGATGTGTGGTGAATGTTTTATGGTAAAAGTCTTGAACTGTTGATTCATGCCTCGAACCCCCCCCTCTCTGAGTTTAATTTCTCATTGTTATTTCCAACAATTGGTATCAAATCTTTGTTCTCTTGAAGGAAAGTTTGAAAAATTTGGAGGTAAGGTCTTTAAGATGGAATTCTACAAGTTGGGAAAAACTATTAAGAACTAGAAGATTGGAGTATATCTTGCCTTATGCCAACTCAAGGAAACAAGAGATGAACTACAACATTCAGTGAAGAGAAGAAAGGAATTGGTTATTCAACAAAATGGCACTCAATACCAAGAAAAATACACTATCGGGTTATTTGAGAATGGAAACTCAAATGATTTTGTTGCAACAGTTGCAAATTTGATGGAAAAGAACAATGCCCTAATTGGAAAGGTTAGAACTCTTAAGATAGAACAAGAAGTCCAATCAATATTACAATGTGAGGTGACTGAACAAAAAAAGAAAGCCGAGGAATACAAAGTAATGATTGAGGATGAAAAAAGAACACTAACTATTAGACTTGAACAGAAGACGTTAGATGTGCAAAATCTTGCTAACATGCAACTGGATACAATGAATCAGTTGATGCTTGCAAACCATGAATTGAATGGAAAAGACATAGAGATTACAACTTAAAGTTACACAATGAGAAATGAGTTGAGAGTAGAGAAGGACTTCATTGAAAGATTCAACAAACCAAGTGAAGCCATCAAACACTTTGAGAAATTGATGAAATCTCCAAGACCTATTAATGATACTGCTAGATTGGGATACACCAATACTAAGGAAGGAGAATCATCTAAAAGTGTTGAGAAAAGAAAAAACAAAGGTAAGAACTAAAAAACACTTGTCATAATTGTGGAAAGCTAGGTCATACAACAAATATTTGTAGAGCAACAATGCAAATCAGAATTCTAAGTAGAAATTCAAGGGTTACTATCATAAGTGCAACAAGAAAGAACATTAGGCACATGAATGCAAGTCCAAGCCCCTGAGAAATCAAAGATTTGAAGGATACTACCACAATTTTCATAAGTATGGAAACAAAGCATATGAATGCAAATCTAATGCCAAGTGTACATCAAACAAGTAGACAAAGGTACAAGAAAATGGAAAATCCTATGATTGGAATTACAACACAAGGTACAGTTGTCACTATTGTCAAGAATATGGACATGTTCCTAAGAATTGCATTAGAACACATTTAAGAGGCAACTACAATAGGTGGGTGAGTGAGAATACATGCTTTAGTTGTCTCAAGACTAGTCATGTTGGTAGAAACTGTCCAACTAGGTCACTAGCATCAAGTAATGAAACTAGAAAAGGCAAGGAAAAGGTCAATGTTGAGAAGATAAAGGTGCAGATGAACAAGACATGGAAAAATAAGGAAGATTGCAACACATCAAGCTCATATGAGGTCATTTCATCTAATAGATCAAGTGATCACATCACCCCCAACTAGGAAATCAAGAGGTATGTATGAGACAGATATTCTAAAAGTTATATTATACATCAGTTCTAAGAATCTAAGCTCTAAAAAGATTATATATGCATGAATTAAGATGCAATATAATGATTAGAACCTAGAGGAAATCTATAATTTTGTTATTTTCTATGTTGTTGCTGAGAAAGGAAAGGAATAGTGGTTATAGCTGAGTTATGGAGACATGGTAGTAAGTGCCAAGCTCACTATGTTGATCGAGCGTGTTGAGAGTCCTATGATAGCTAAGCTTACAACTGTGTAAGCGCTATGCATATATTGCCAAATATGAAGGGTTATATAGTCAATTTTTGACTCATTTTCACTTACTAGAGTTTATAAAGTGCATGAAGAGAATGAAGGAAAATTGAGAAAGAAGATTCAAGTGTTTGTGAACTGGATTCAGATTCTACTTGTCATCAATCATCAGATTCAAAAGGTATTTAGCTATTGTTGAGTTATGTTGTTTGGATTTTTGAAAACCCTAGATATTTGAAATGGCATCTAAATCTTCTACAAATGTTAGGAAAGAGGGGAAATTAATTTTCAATGTCAATTGATAAGTAATGATGTAAGACAACCCCCTTTCTGAGATTCCTGAGATAGCATATAAAGGAGACCCATTTGGTGTGTTTTTGATGATACCACCAAAAGTATTAATGATACAAGATGTTAGATGTTTTTATATGGGAATATTAGAGAAGTAGGTGACATGGAAATAAGAGATGCCTACAAAAAACTGTGTGATAATAGAGTCTTGAGGGAAGAATATAAGATTATTGAACG
The DNA here is from genome assembly GCA_028749045.1 of Cupressus sempervirens. Classification (NCBI taxonomy): domain Eukaryota; kingdom Viridiplantae; phylum Streptophyta; class Pinopsida; order Cupressales; family Cupressaceae; genus Cupressus; species Cupressus sempervirens. The sequence continues at coordinate 22,543,569 of CM053790.1, forward strand.
AAAAGGGTTAAATCATGCCCTAGATTTTCCCCAAGTGTTTAAGACCGAATAGATTAGAATTGTTCTGAGATGCATACATGATAACTATATTTAGCTGGAAGGTGGACCAATTAAACTCACTAAGAGGTCATAAATTGAGTATTATGGTATCCTATCCTTGATCGACCTAAGATCATGCGAAGTGATGCAAAGAAAACTATTGAAAAGAACATAGGTGTAGTATGGAACAAAAGATAGATGTCTATTGACACAATTTTAGATCCCCTAATTGCCTTTATAGTGAGAATGATTGCTCACAAGTTCTTTCAGTCTAGCTGATTGAATACTATATCATGTATGGCTATTGATTTGGGTTACAAGATAGTAAAGAGGGACCATTCCTATGAACTTTCTGAGTTCCAACTACAACAACTATGAGAAAACTTGGAGGCCATCAAGAAAGAAAAAAGGGTATCATGAAAATTTAGTTTTTTACTTATTTTCATATTATTTTATGTGCAAAAAACCTTCCCCACCTTTGGCATAGTTTCTTGGAAGACCAATAGGTGAATTTCACAACAAATTTTAGAATTCATAGAACTGCTAGGAGATAACTTTGAGTCAGTAATGTCTAGCTACTTTGAATATTTCAAGAGATCCATGAAATACAGGTTGAGGATCCTTGTATCCCTAGTGGAAAAATATTATGATGATGTTTGTTTCCTAGTGGATGTAGACCATACATATGTGAAAGAAGCAATACCAAGAGTTAGATGGCTAAAACCCTTTCCATATGAGATAAATGTTGATGGGGCCTTTGCAGCTATTACAACTCTACTAGCAGAAGATATTGACAAGAGTGCTACCTCATTTGGTAATTATGAGGAAGCCAAATCAAGGATCACAATAGACCTAAAGATAGCTACAATTCTTAAAAAGAAAAACAAACTGGTGAAAAAGATGAAGGAGAGATTTGGTGAAGGAGATGAAGAAGAAGAAGAAGAAGAAGAAGAAGAGGAAGAACAAGGCCAAGACCCATTGACATTAAATCAAGGCCTAGGAGAAGATCAAGCAGAAGAAATAGAAGGTGTCAAGGGAGAAGAAGCCAAGGAAGCACCCAAGGGTACTAAGGCAAAGAAGAGGAAAGATAAAGCACAAGCTATGGAGAAAATAGAGAAGCCTATGGAGAAACCACATTAGAAGCCTACTATATCTATTACTAGGTCAAGCACAAGGGAAGCCACAATTTAGGCTATAGAAGTTGTGAAGACTAAGGGCAAGAGGACACCTAACACAATAGAGCCAAGTGAGCCTGTCAAGAAGACATACAAAATATTGAAAAAGAAGTCAATGCCTCAACCAGATTCAGATGAGGAGAAGACTGAATCAAATGACTTGAGTCAATATGAGGTGGTAAGCCACAATCCATTTTCTAACATAGATAATTCGTGTGGAAATATTATTAAAAATGCAAATTTTTTAGGGTTCACACATGTTGATTTTGACAAGCTAGGGAGTGTAGATAAAAATAAGGTTAAAGAAGCCATATATGAGATGATGACTACATTTAAATCTACTCCACTAGAGATTTCTGACTCTTTACCTAAAAGTCTATATGATTGAGTTGAGAAAAAGTGGCAATATAGTTTGACCACTAAGAGGTAAATAAGAGAGGCTCAATTAGCCTAAGTTATGCCTACTTTGGATAAGAAAATGATGGCTAAAGTTGTGAACAAATACAAGAAGAGATTTGCCCCCAACTATAAAGCTTTTAAGATTTTGAGGAACAAGATAGAAGATGTAGTAACTCAAAGCACATTGCTTTGGAAGGACATTTATGGTTTATCCACCAAGGCCACAACAAAGACACAAGAAGAAGAGAAAAAGGAAACTAAGAAAGGTGAACAAGAGGTAGAAGATACTAAAAAAGAGGTCTAATTCAAGGATGGTAATGTGGAAGGCATTGAGGAGACAACAATAGAGGAGGCCACAATTGATGAAGAGTAGTAGAATGTATAAGATGTACAGGTGCTAAGTGCTAGTCCTCCACATATAGACCAAGTGAGTCAATAGGACTCATTACAAATAAAGGATGTTCTTGATAATTTAACCTAGAACATCAATGCCTTAATTGAAGAAGATTTGAAAAAGATATTGAAGGACTCCACCATAGAAACACAACTATGCTCAAATCCTATATTGGTGAGAGTTGATGAGATCTAGATTACAGAAGTTGCATCAATAGGGGAGCAACCAAAAGATACATCTAATGTGCCCCCTCAATCCATAGAAGAAAAGGAGAAATAAAAATATAATCTACAAATAAATCAAAGTACAAACCTAGAACAAACAGTTGTTACAACTGAGACACAATCTACAATGCCTATAGTTGCATTTTTGATAAAAGAGGCAAAGGCACAACAAACATATACATAATTGCCCAACCTAAATAGTTTAGATATGCCAGCTATATTAACTATTGAGAAAGACTGAACTAAAGTTCACACAGGTTAGGAAGCTAGTCCTGCACCTATTCCACAAACATAAGGTGAATCACAACATAAAGATAATAAATATAATAAGACTGAAGAGTTTAAGGTGACCACTGCACTAGAAGAACACATTTCCATATAGACTCTAGTTACCCTACCAATTTTTGTTACTCCTCCTAGTAGTCAAGCTCTTCAGAGGCTGAGCACACATGTCACACCTTTGCAAATATCAAGGCCAAGTGCTAGTATATCAAGGAGCACATATGGCACATCATATGAGGATGTCAATTTAGATGAGGTGATTGATTTGCCAAAGTTTGATTTAAACACAATAACTATAGAGAAGATGAGCATTCTACAGGAAGATCTACAATGAAAGAAGAGACAAGATTTGCTGAGAAGGAATAAAAAGAAAAAGAAAGTTTTGAATGACATCAAAGATGTATTTCTTGATGCTTTTAGCCTTCCTAAGCCACATGAAGCCAAACCTATCATTGAAAAACTTGTTGATATGGTTGATAATATTAGGGACGAAGTCTTGGATTCTAATGTTGAACTCTTAGGATGGTCTAAAAGAAAATTTCATTCAAAGGTACTTGAAAAGATATCTAGTGCCATTGCACTTAGACAGGTTGATCTAGAAACTAAAGTGGAGAGTGTGAAGGTGTTAGAGAATATTTTCTCTCTCTACACCAAGCTATGTGTTGTAAATTTATTCACATAGGAAGTTCAGAGGGCTATTGACCAACTACAAGGAGATCTACAACTTACAGGTAATACCTTATATCTCCTAGTTAAAGTCAGTCTCATTTTCAGAGGTTATTGTCCACACAAGGTAGGCTTGCCAAGCTACAAGCATAGGATGCTACTATTAGAGCTACCTTGATAAGTATCCAATCCATGTTGACCCCATACATGGAAGTGTTGCATAAGGAACTAGCCTATCCTAAGACATTGATGAAGAAACATAACCAACTTTCCAGTCATGATGGCTTGGTTGACCTTGCTACTTAGCTAGATATTCAATATCAATCTCTAGAGGTAGCATGCAACAATTGGGATACAATGTTGAAAATTATCATGGGGATCCATAAATTATTTTTGGATAAAAACATGATCAGTGTACCACCCATGACATAAGTGTCAAAAGGGAAGAAATGAGTATAAGGGGGAAACGAAAATGAGTAAGGGGAAATGAGAAATGAGAATAATACAATTTTGAGTAAGGGGGAGTAATAATGCATAAATAAGGGACAAAAAATCTATTCAACAAGAGTATCAAATTCAGATATAGAAAGGAAACATTTACTCAGGGGAATAAATGGAGAAAAAAGGTATGACAATTAGTGATAAGTTTTGAAGTTTTGCAAATTTTGAAATTTTGTATAAGAGCTAAGGAATGTATACATATTGTCTGAGTTATGCTCTTAATAAGGATTGTATATGCATGAAAAAGTGTCTTTTCCACTCATGTCAAAGGGGGAGATTGTTAATCTTAGATTGGTTTTGAAAAGGCGGTGACAAAACACCTTGTCATTTTCTATCAGTATTATAGTGCACATTGAGTAATTAGAGTGAGTTGAGCATCAATTGCTAGACAATACATGTCGAGTAGATAGTATGTGCCGAGGCACCCAAGTGCAGAGTAGTCTATACATGTTAAGTGATTCAGGTGTCGAGTAAATAGATAGTGCTGGACCTTCAGATGCTGAGTGAACAATTTTTGACATAGTTGTTTGTTATGGCACAAACTTCTATGTAAATCATTTTTTGGCTAACATAACGATTGTTTTACAATTCTAGAAGATAAGTATGAATCCTTATGGAGCACATGCAACCAATCAAATTAAGGGATGAATTACGTGGCAATATAGATTAACCACAACCATTGATTCTTACCTAACCCATTCTACCTATGTTTATTTAACAAGGGAAACCCTAAAGAGTTTGTGTGAATGCGAGAGTACATAAGGAGATGAATACTAAGTGCAGAGAGAGAGAATTCATGGTGGCTATGGACATTATGAATTTTTTTTGAATTATAAAATTAGTTAGAGAGAACAAAGGAAAGCAGAGATAGGACATAGGAGACATATCTGATTAGAAGGATCAAGGATTTATCAGAAAAGAGAAAATATGACATCTAGCAACAGTGTGCTATCTGAAGGATCATGGTGCTGAATCATTTTAATAGGTGATATAGAGAAAATATCCTAACGGAGTAGTCTTAATAAAATTTTGTAAATCTCTTAACTGAGTGCTTACTTTTTTGTAAGTTTAAGTCCTCTAACAAGGCACACTTTCAACAGGGTGTTGAAATCCTTTAATAGGGTGAGACCTAACAGTCTTTGTAAGCTTTTAATAGGGAAAATTCTTCATAGGGTAGGTCATAGTTTGTGGTCAAACTCATTGTAACCATAATAGGCTACACTTTACAACTACATTAGTGAAGATTTGTGGGAGTCATCCCCACCCCAGTTTTACCTTCTCATTGGAGAGTTTCTAGGTGACCAATTTATTGTGTCATGTGTTATTTGTTTCATGCTATGGATGTAAATGTGTAGTTAGCTATTTCAATTTATTTGTTAAATTATGAGATGGATGTGTGGTGAATGTTTTATGGTTAAAGTTTTGAACTGCTGATTCACCACCCCCCTAGAGTTTACTTTCCCATTGTTATTTCCAATAGTAGTTGCATCCAAAAGGTGCAATTTTGATAGGGAGTCATTTTTGAAGATTCTAAAATATGAAATGAAACCAAAAAAGTGTGATTTATCCCCAAAAGTATGCATTTGTCTTCAAGAAACCTGATTTTAAAGATTGAAGAGATATTTTCATGCACTTGCCCTCTAAGTACACATTTTTGTTTGAGATCTCCAAATTTGTTCATTCTAAGTCAAGGAAATTTTCTACCTAGGGTCATTTTTGAATTTTAATACATTTCCATGCATTAAATGTTGAATCTCCATCCAATAAATGTCATTATTCATTCTATTTGAGGGCACATTTTGTTAAAAAATGTCTAGATTGGGCATTTTGGGATCATGATTTTGCATATATGGAAGGAATTTTGTGGTATTGATGCATTCCATTGCTATTGGAAGTCATATTTTTACATTCAATTCCAAAAATGATCTATGTAATGGTAGGTCTAGACCATGTTTTTGATGAAAAATGTCCCATAAGCTTGCATTTATTGAAAATGTTAGTGTTTCGAGGGATTGTAGAGAACATTTTGGGCATTCTTATTCAAAAATGCCTTATTGGATGCTCCTTTCAAACACATATTTGCAAGGTTGTAGAGGTCCAAGTTTGTTTGAGAAATTTTGAAAGTTGGAACTTCTTTCCCTACATTCTTGGCATATTAATCTTAAAGTAAGTGGACATTTTCATTTTGCTAATTAATTCATACTTATCTTGCTGATTTGATGCATGTTTTAGCTTTATGTTACACACTTGTTGATGTAGATGTGATGAAAAGTGCATTTTCACTTTAAAAATTCTAAAAAGTCTCATTTTTAGACTTTTGGTTTTTTTGCAAATTCCAAATTCAAGTTTTCATGTTGAAGTATCTTGCTTGTTGACATATTTGAGTCTCAGACCAAAGGTATATGTTTTTGTTGTTTGTTTTCTTGCTTTATCATTTTTCTTCATTTAGAATAAATTTCAAGTTCTTTCCCAAGAACTTGAGCAAGTTTCACTTTACTCCGTTTTCCACCATCTCATGCAAGTACATCATTTCATTCCATATTCATCATTACATGCCAAGGCACATTGCATCCATTCCTTTCATATGCAATTAAACTTCAAGAGAAATTACATGTAATTCTAATTTCCATGTCATGACACATTGCATCTCATTCTCTACATGTGATTACATGTAATCTCACCCTCCATCCATACTTACATGCAATCTCATCCTTCGTTCCCATTTACACACATTTTCATCTTCTGAACCTAAATGCATGTTCATTTTACATGTAATTCATTTTATGTGTAATGAAATCTAGAGAGACCATTTTTGACTAAAGAGAATACTTTTAAAGTCAAAATTTATCATTTGTACGCATTCCCATGTGCCTAGCCTTCATTCCTCAAGGAATCTTTATAAGAAATCATCCTTTTCCAATACGCACTTATATGCCATCCATCTTCCTAAGTCCCATTTTAGCCCTCCGCATGTAATTTCCATATTAGATCCAATTCATTACATATGTTCCATGAGTATCTAATCAATACTCTAAAAATACTATTCCTCAGAGATCCATTTTGCCAATATTATCATGGAGTTTGAATTCATATCTTCCAATGATGGATCTAATCCCATTGAAATTTTCATGTTGCAATAAGTCAAGGTATGCTAGAATTTCTATAAAGAGTGAAGACATCTAGTAAAGAAGGTGTGCTTTGAATCAAATAAGTGATTATTCATTTGGTCTGCATTTTCCCAATGGTTGTATGAGAACTTGATTTTATAAGGGAATGCACCAAGCACTTTGCTCCAAAAAAAAGAAAATAAAATTTAAAGGTGCTAATAGAAAGTTTTTTTGAGTTTATAGCTAGACACTATCAAGAAGGTTTTCAAAGTGTCAAAGACTCCAATTTGTGATGATCTACAAAGGATAATTCATGACAACTTGAACGTGAAAACACTTGATCACATCAAGATTTCAAATGACCATGTACAATTTATCAAAGAGAGTTAGAGGCTATCAAAAGATGCAACACCATGATTATCAAGGTGAATGCAGTGACACAAAATATAGGAACTCTCGATCTTGTTATAATCTGGGATTGCATAATCAAGTACAAGGCCTTTCCCGACAATGAATAGGATCTATTCATTTAGAACCAACAATTTTAATTCTCTTTCATCTTCTTCCTTCTCTAGTTTCCAAGTTTGTAGATGAAGAGGATGTATTACATCAAAATGTGTAATTGCATGTAATACAATTTACATGTCCATTTGATGTGTAATCCAATACTTTCTATTGTTAGTTGGACCGGTTTAAAGTAGGTTGAGTTTCTTCCGCTTTTTCCTCCTTTTTCTCAACTCCTTTTCTTGTATAAAGGAGTTCTCTCTTATTATAATAATAGTCTTTTGTTGTATGCAAGAAAGCTCTGTCAGACTTGTGCAAGCATAACTTTGATTGCGTAGTATGAATTTGGGAGAAAAGTGAATAAAAGAAGCAATTGGATTTGAAGCTTTGATTGGAAGAAATTATGATAGAGAAAATTAGAAGCTTTGGATATAGTTTATACCTATTCTCTTTGATTCATGTTATTATTGTGTGTTCAATAATAGAGCATATTGATTTAAGAAGAAACTAGAGTCGAAGCTTTGATTGGGAGCGCTTGTGGCAATACATTAACTAGGAGCTTTGACTGTAGCTTGTATTACCATCTCAAATTCACAAAAAATAATTAGAATTCCATACTTCTAGAAGTATTTATGCCCCAATGGTAGAGGTTATTCTTATAGAATAGGTTAAAATAGGACTTAGAGCCAAACTTGTACACTTTCAGCTAGCCTTTGAGTTACTATTGGTTTATCGGTATCACTGTTTACAACTTTAGATAGAAGTGTAGTTTGAAGTTTCATCTTGCCCATTACTCACTCTATGGGTAAATGAATTCTTTTGTGAAAGCTAAGAAGAAAAAATATTTGTACATAACACCCCTTACAAAATCTCTCAACTTCTTTCTTACTTTGAGTTGATCTAAGGAATGGTGAAAAGGGGGAGCCTTCCCTTTAAGGTAGTAGACTTTGTCTGACATGCTATGAATGGTCATCCCATTTTTTGACTGGATTTTACCCAAAACTATTAGCTGCAAAATATCAACCCAATAGTTTTTTGGCAACTCTTATAGGGACACGACACACATTTGAGAGCCTCATGCTTTCATTTGAAGCATACTCGTGTCCTTTTTCATTATAATATTATTCATTATAACTATTTCACACATTTATCAAGGACATGTAAATGGCCCAAGGTTCTTGGAGTAATACTTTTTGATCATTGAAGCTATCTTTGCCTCTACATGATCTTCCTGATGACTCATGAAAGAACTTTCCAAAGTTTTTTGGTGATAAAAAACATCTTGATGAACATATTGTTACTTTTTACATTTCATGCAGTGTTCATGCTATTGAATATGAATACGTATCTATAAGCTTTTTTGTAGATACTCTCTAAGGCATGGCTAATGAATGGTTTTTCCATTTACCACCACATACTATCACAAATTGGGATACTCTCATAGCTAAGTTTGAGGAAAGGTTTAAGAAACTTGAAGATGCCCATTCATTGTTGGCCCAACTTACACAACTGAAGAATCCATCTCGCGTACCTATGTGTGAATTTGTTGCTCATTTCAATAAATTGAGACAAAGAATTCTAGTTACTGCTAAATCTACAACTACCAATTCAAAGTGTTTCTTTGTCAATGCTCAAATTCTTGAAGTCAATTTTCTATTAAGGAGAGAAGCCTCAACTACTCTAGTAGTTGTAGATACATTGGTGATTGAAATTTAAGATGATCTTATTCTTTTTGGAAAGAAAAGAATTAGAGCAAGAGGATTTGATGAAAGTCATCATTCTTCATTTTCATCTTCTTTGAGTGCAAGGATGGATCCTGTAGTGTAGAGGTTGGAAAATGAGTTACTTGCCCTCAAAAAGAAAATAGTTGAAGACATGTTCTTTCTTCTTCGTGAAGATGTGCAAAGGAGGCCTCTTCCAAATGTTCCTCATAGTTTTATTATTGGGAATCAACAAAATTTGGTTTCACCATCTAAAATCTCATAATTGAAGAACCATTAGCAAAGGCAACTGTGAAGCATCCTTTGTTCGAAGATAGTGATCTTTCTATTCTCTTCCAAGAAAAGGAAGAAAACATAGCTAGCGACTCTCATATTTAGTGTGCAAAATTCTCAGAATGCCAAAGATGAAAACATGAAGGAAAATATTTCTTCCAATAATCACATTATAAAAGGGGATATGAAAGCAAGTTCTGATCAAGTTAAAAATGATATTTTTGTGTCTCAAGGTCATGAACTTGGGAACACTTTTTATATATAAATGTCATATCCTAGAGATTGAAAAGGAATTTATCATAAATTATAAAGACTTTCTCAAGTCAGAAGTTTGTGAACATTATGTTGAGGAAAATAGTGCAGTCATGTCATTACTGAAATCACATGAGAAGGGTTTTCTTGATCATCCTAAGGTTTCGGTGATTAATGAACCAATAAAGCAAGTTACAGTTGGCAAGAATAGTTCAAAATTTGTTCGATCAAGGTGATGTCCAATTTGACATATTTCTTGGTTGGAGGCTAATAAAAAGATAAAGATCCCACATGTACCTAAATATGAAAATACTATCAAAGAAGATACCAAAGAAGAGTTTTTAGTTTTGGAGGACTAGTTTCAATTTATTGATGTATCTTGGAGAAGAAATATACATGATTCATCTCAAAAAGGTGAATTCCTTCATTTCTTCCAAGATGGGTTACATTAGGTATTGATATTATTGCTCCAGTCATTTGCATTCCATCAATATGAAGTTGTATGTGAACATGCAAGGTATTGCAAGCTACTGAAAAAAGGTAGCTATTTTGTTGAACTTATAAATGGTTTCATCTAAAAGTTTACATTTTTGGCTAGTTTTAATTAGGTGGGTTTTTCTTTGTTGTTAACAAGTGCACTTGCACATTTTTATTTTATTTGATTTTCTTTCATTTAGTCATGTTAGTTTAGTTTTTGTTTTTGGTTGCCTGACTCTATAGCCCAATGGAGTGGATGAAGACACTTAGAGAACAAGATTCTATGTCACTCTTTGTTTCCAAGAACAAAAGAGTAACATTTCCCAGACAGATCCAGTTGTTGTCCTCCATTTTGCCACCACAAAATGCAGGTAACTGTATAGAATTTTTTCAACTTAGTTTCTCATTTCTCTGAGTTTAGCTCATTATTTAATTAGTTAGTATTGCCCAACCAATCAATTCCTATTTATATAATGAATCCTTCTATTAAAGGCTTTTGCCAAGTCTTTTTAGTTTTTTAATTTGTTGAGCATATGCTTGATTTTTGAAGCCTTCAACATCCATTCCCTCATTTGTGAGTGTGTGTTATTTGGTGTTTGGTCCTTTAGTTTTTCTCAAGTTATTGCTTTTGATTTTCTCTTTGATTTAGTATATCTTAGGGCTTAATTGGAGTTGGAAATCAAAAGATACGATCATTTTAGTGCCCAAAACGAAGACCTTTAGGTGCAATTGCACAAATTAAGAATATCATGTTATATTTTGAAGTTGACAATCACTTTTTGACAAATATAACATAAATTCATTTTATGTTATGATTTTAAGTTACTTTATGATTTCAAATTTTCACTTAAAGTAACTATAGTGCACTTATGTTATATTTTTAAGTTGAGTTGCTTTTTTAAATTTTCACTTAAGTGACTATATTAACTATATAGTTTAATTTAATTTTTGAGTTTTGAATCAAAACATCTTAATAAATATTATTTTAAGATGATATTTGCACATACTATATTAACCATATAGTGTAAATATTATTTATGACCTGTTTCAGTAATATTTCTTCAAAAATTAAATTGACATGTGCTTAATTCATCACTTAAGTTGTGCATAACATGTCTACAAACACATTTTCATAAAAAATATGCAATTGCACCCAAAAGGTGTGATTTTGAATGAAAATGCAATTTGAAAACACATAAAATATGTCACTACATGTGTTTTAAAACATGCAATGACTCCCAAAAGGTGAGACATGCATATTTGAGTATTTTCAAAACATGTAGTGACCCCCAAAAGGTCTGATTTTGCATTAAGGGTCATTTGAGAGAAAAATTTAAAATATGCATATGCATCCAAAAGGTGCAATTTTTCTTATGGCTTCCATTACATACATGTAAGTGCACCCAAAAAGTGTGAATTTTCTTATAGGCTCTTTTTCATTTATTTTTAAAACATGTCATTACAGCCAAAATGTGTGATTTTGATAGAGAGTCATTTTTGAAGATTTTAAAACATGTAATGACACCCAAAAAGTATGATTTCTTCCCAAAAGTATTCATTTGTCTTTAAGAAATCCAATTTTGAAGATTGAAGAGAAATTTTCATGCACTTTCCCTCCAAGAACATGTTTTTGCTTGAGATCTCCAAATTTATTCATTCTAAGTGAAGAGAATCTTCTACCTAGGGCCATTTTTGTATTTGAATGCATTAAATGTTGAATCTCCATGCAATAAGCATCATTTTTTGTTCTATTTGAGGGCATGTTTTGGTAAAAAATGCCCAGATTTGGGCATTTTGGGATCATGTTTTTGCATATATGGAAGGCATTTTGTGGTATTGATGCATCCCATTGCTATTGGAAGTCATATTTTTGAAATTCAATGCCAGAATCGATCTATGTAATGGTAGACTAAGAGCATGTTTTTAATGAAAAACATCCCATAAGCTTGTATTTATTAAAAATATTGGAGCTTTGAGGGATTGTAGGGCACATTTTGGGCATTCTTATTCAAAAACACCTCATTGGATGTTCCTTCCAAATTACTTTGCAAGGTTGAAGAGGTCCAAGTTTGTTTGACAAATTTCTAAAATTGGAAGTTCTTTCCTTTCACTCTTGGGATATTAATCTTCAAGTAAGTGGACATTTTCTATTTTTCTAATTAATTCATGCTTATCTTGCTAATATGATGCATGTTTTAGCTCGATGTTACACACTTGTTGAGGTTGATGCCATGAAAAGTCTTATTTTCATACTTTTTAGTTTTTTCCCAAATTCTAAATTTGAGTTTGCATGCTGAAGTATCTTGCTTGTTGAAATGTTTGAGTCTAAGACCAAAGTTATGAGTTTTCATTTTTTGTTTACTTACTTTCTCATTTTTTTTCGTTTGGAAGAAATTAAAAGTTCTTTCTGTTAGAGTGGGGTTACTATTACACCAAAAGATTGATATGTTAGTGTTTGATACAACCACTCAACTTATAGTACATAGGAGGTGATTAAGCCCTTGTCACAAATCTTGAGGTGAATGCTATACAAATTTCCAACAATCTCCCCCTCAATGTTATCTAAGGGTCTGAGGATTCAAACTTGTGACAAAGCTCTCATACCACTTGTTAGAGTGGGGTTTTCGTTACACCAAAATACCAATCTATCAATGTTTGATACAATGACTCAACTTATAGTACACATGAGGCGGTTAAGACCTTGTCACAAATCCCAAGGTGAGCACTATACAAATTTCCAACACTTCCCTAAGAACTTGAGCATGTTTTACTTCACTCTATTTTCCACCATCTCATGCAACTGCATCATTTCATTCCATATTCATCGTTACATGCTAAGACACATTACATCCATTCCTTTCATATACAATTATACTTCAAGAGAGATTACATGTAATTCTACTTTCCATGTCATGACTCATTGCATCTCATTCTCCACATGTGATTGCATGTAATCTCACCCTCCTTTCACATTTACATGAAATCTCATCCTTCTTTCCCATTTAAACACATTTCCATATTTTGAATCTAAATGCTTTTTCATTTTACGTGTGATTCACTTTATGTGTAATGACTTCTAGAGAACCCATTTTTGACTAAAGGTCACACTTTTAAAGTCAAAATTTATCATTTGCATGCATTCCCATGCACCTAACCTTCATTCCTCAAGGCATCTTTATAAGAACTCATCCTTTTCCAATGTGTATTTACATGCCAACCATCTTCCTAAGTCCCATTTTAGCCCTCCGCATGTACTTTCCATATCAAATCCAATTCATTGCATTTGATGATATCTAATCAATACTATGAATATATTGTTCCTCAAAAATCCATTTTACCAATATTATCATGGAGTCAAAATCCATATCTTCCAATGATGGATTCAATCCCATTGAAACTTTCATGTTGCAACATGTCAAGATATCCTAGAATTTCTATAAAGAGTGAAGACATCCGATAAAGAAGGAACTTTCTCATTGAGTGCACTACATATGGAGACATTCGGTCCCAATATAGGGTCATCTTGGAGGTTGACATAAGCATGCATAATATATTTGAGGAGGATAAGATAAGACAAACTACTAGTTTGATTGTCAAGATTCATAGTAGGAGATTTGATTTGAAAAGGAATATGGAGTCAATATGAGACTAGGAATCATATTTACTTAGACTAATGGTGATGTAGGAGCATCCTGGGTTGCACTATGCTCCTGCCCATTTTTCAGTTTTCCTAGTTTTTGCTGAGTTACAATGTCTTGCATTGCTGATTTCTCAATGGGTGCAAAGCATTTAGTGGATGCCAAGCTTCCTGGTTGATGCTGAGTTCATAGTTGCTACTGAGTGTTCTTTGGTTGCTAAGTCATTCTCTGGATTCTGAGTTCATGTTAGTGCCGAGTCGTGTGGTTGCCAAGTTCAAGTGGTTGCTGAGTTCATTTGGATGCTAAGTGTTAGTATTTCATGGAGCCTTCATTTTTTGAGTTGTTTGTGTGCAATTTCCTATTGAGGCCAACATTTTCATTTAATTTAGGTTAAAATATCTATTGTGAGTCGACTTACGGCTCAGTCTAGCATTTAATATGAGATTTTATTTAGTTGTATTTGCAATAGGCCAACTTGTGGTGATGCATGTATTTAAGAAACATTGGTTAGAGTCTTTGGGATAGAACTTAGAGAGAGTAGGAGTAGAATGTGAAGTTGGATCATCAAAGATTATAATTGAATTTATATATGGTCATAACCCAGAAGGCCTTATAGTTGGGCATGCAATAGATATTTGAATGCATATATGAGTGAAGATATTTTCTTCGCCTATCTTCGGAGTTGTTTATATTTTTTTTTATTTCCCCTGTGTTGACTCTAATGTAGGCAGTTTGAATGGTTGGGTGTGCCTTTGACCCTAGTTCTTCATCCCTCCCTACATCATATGGTCTCATGGACATCATTAAAAATCTTCATTCATTTATTCAAGATTAGCACAAAAGATATTTCTGACCTCATCAAATTAGAAACACTCAAATGTATTTATTTTTATTTAATAATATATATTACATATATCTAAGCTAGAAGATTTATGCTACAACATTATTTCTACAATATTAGTAACCACATAAAACATGACTTCTTTCATTTAGTAAAATCTTATTTGGCCATGAGTACTTAAAAAAATGACCATTGTTTTTAGATGCGTCCAAGTTCTTGCAATCATTAATATGTTGAACAATTCAATTAGAACCAATGAATGCTTTATAAACACTCTTAGTTGTAACTCTGAGTATGTTTTTACTATGAATATATTTCAAATATTCAATAATGTAAGTGATAAATTCATATCAAACCATAGACACATAAACATGAACATAAGCCCTAATTAGTGGATACAATACAAATACATTCTTAAATATGTACACTTTAGTTAAGCATGACTATAGTAAATACATAAATTCCATATGTTTCAATGTACTTGTAACCATTATGACTAATTAATCATTAATCACTAACATTTATATCATATTAATTTGTAATATTTTCCAATATAATTTTAACCATTGATATCAACAATAATTTTTGAATATATTATTAATAATGAACTATCATGATAATAATATCCTTATTTAATACATAAATAAATAAATAAATATACTAATAGCCTTTGCAAATTAAGAAGTTAGTCACTAATATAAATATTATTAAACACCACTTAACATTATTAAATAGTGCTAAGGACACTTATTGTCAAATATTATTATTTATTAAATATAGAACAATTATTGTTAAAAATTATTAATAGTGACCATTGGTCACATAGGAAGGTTGTACCCCTTCAAACTAAAGTTAAAGTGACACCATGTAAGGCACATGAAGGGTGAACATTGTATTAAAAGTTAATATATATTAGTGAGCATTACATAATATAAGGGAATATGTATGAAAAAAGGAAAATATTAGCACATCAAATAAATTAAAATAAGGAAATCTTCTTTCTTCGAAAATGTATGTAATTATTTCTCTTTAGTTCTATATCATTAACATATATTTCTATGAATAAGGATAAGGTAGCCTTATATGAATTTAACTTGGTCATAAGGAGTTATATAATATTTTAATGTTAGTAAAAAATAAATTCTTGATATAGTAAATATGGAATGTATTCATATCATCAAGTAATAACTTCATATTATATAATTGAATATGAAAAAACTTAATGATAATAAATAATTAATAGGTATATATAAATGTAATTAGTCATGTATGTGTGTGGGGGGATTTTCATCAATAAATGATAATGTTTAGATGGCTAACTAAATTTGATAATATGTTTATTAATTAAATATTAAGATATGCTTGGTATCGGAAATGAAGAGAGTAATTGAGAGGGGAGGGGTGAATTGGTTACCATAAAAAAAATTCCCTATCCCTAGATGTTAGATCAAACTTTTCAATGATAATGCAATACTATCCGACTTGGTTATAACTAAGATCTTACTGTCACTCAATTAACAAAGCAATCTTATGAATATTAATCTGTTTAACCTTTAGTAACTTAGTTGCATAAAGATAAAGCATAAAAATAATAATATGAACATAGGTGACACCAAGATTTAGTGTTGAAACCCAAATTAAGAAAATCACGATGCAACTAGTTACAACATTTTTCACTCTTTTGGAGTGAGCCCTATTAGGAGCCAACCCTATTACAGGTGTTGGAATTACAATAGGAAAGATAAACTCTAGGGGGGGAGGGTGAATCAGTGCTTTAAATTTTAACCCATAAAAATTTCACCACACATCCATCTCACAATTCAATAAGTAAACTGAAATACCATGTAAAGCATATACATTTAAAGTATGTAAACAAGTAAGCATTCACACATATATGACACAAGATATGATTATCCAGAAACCAATGGGAAGGTAAAACTGGGTTGGGGATGACACTCACAATTCTTCACTACTGCAACAATAAAGTGTGTCCAATGAAGGTTACAATGTTTGATCATGAAACATGATCTACCTTGTGAAAGGTATGGTCTATTAAAAGCTTACAAAGATTGTTAGGTCTTACCCTAGTAAAGGATTTCAACACCCTGTTAGAAGTGTGCCCGATTAAAGGACTTTAACTCACAATTAAGTAAGCACATTGTTAGAATATTTCAATATAGCCTATTAGGACTACTCTGTTAAGAGATTTGATTGATTCAACTATTAAAATATCTCAACAATGATCCTACAATTAGCACTATGTTGCTTGATGTTAGATCACCTCTATATTGTTGAATACTTGATCCTTCTTGATCAAATGTCTCCTTGCTATTCACTATTTCCTTCCTCTGTTCTCCTTTAACTAATCCTACAATATATCTCAGATCATAATTGTAACAATTTGGTGTAACTATGATACCAAATAAGAATTTTCCTTAGAGCAAAATCACCCAAGATGAAGGAACTCAAGCACAAGCACAATAGTAGACCAACATAGTATGATCAGAATAATGCTATGATATTCAATTCAGTGTAATTGATATGATTTGATATGATAAGTACACTAGAGGTTCCTGTATATAAAAGCCTCTAAGATTCATCTAGAATGTCTAGGAATCAACAACATGATAAATCATACAACTAGGCACATGTCCACTTGAAGTGGATTATCCTCCATTAATTACAAAAGTAAGTGCAATGATGAGAGGATAAGCCTACAAAGGTGTAGCATGTAAAATAATGTTGTAGACACCATGTGCTAAAATAGAAGTGCAAATAATTATGTTTTCTACATGACAACTTAGTGAATTATGCAAACTCCAGTGTTGTAGACACCATGTGTTGAATTAGAGTTGCTTACTCTAGCATTGTCAATATGACAACTCATAAGAGTAGGAAAAATCCTAAGTGTCTCACCTAAGAAATAATAAAATAATACATAATAATAATCCATTAACCTAAGTAAACTTAAGTAAAGTGTAATAAGTAAATACTTATTTACACCAACACCGCCCCTTAAGTGCAACTTAGGGGAATGCACTTAAGCTTATGAAAGCTAGGATGAAATGCATAATGGGTCATGGATACTAGGCCATGTTAGGTACCCATGTACATAATGCAATGAAATCTCTCATAAAGTGGAGAAAGAGGGAAAATCTCATGGGAAAAACCCTCCCTCGAAAAGAGAGATGAAAAGACAAGATGCATGGACGGATGGAGTAATCAAGACCCCCCTCATTATGACATACATCAAGTATATATAAAAGAGAAATAGGAGGAGAAAACCCCATAAGAGGAAAAAGTCCCCCCCATAAAAGAGAAGAATAAGGAGACAAAGTACCCCCCTGCCCCCAAATGTAGTGTGCCGATCAGTGATGGCTGCTCCAACGTAGAAGTTCATCCATGACTGCTAAATAATGTTCCTTCCCTTTGGAAGAAACAATGGAAGAGGTATAGGTGAGATGTTTCCCCTATCTGTAGAAAGAATCTTAATGATCAATGATGCTTCTAAAACTTGCTCAACTATCCCTGTGTCGATACTGACTGTCGCTCCTTCCAACATTGCTGAAAAGAACATGTGCAGATCTAGCAAGGATGGATGTAGAACCTGTCCTAAAGAACCAACTATCTCCTCAAATGATAAAGAGAATTCTTGCAACTTTTGTACATAAGAATCCACAACCACATCAACCTGTGAGGACTAATCATGTAAAGAATGGACAAGAGGGTCATAGTGAGCCCTCATAACAACTAAAGAAGGATCTACTTCATCAAAGATAAGTTGTATATCATCAATGATGCCTCCCAAATTTTCTATGTGTGACTCCATAAAAAAACCTGAAATATCTATCAAGAAGTCATCCACTAATGTTGGAGTTGGAAGACAAGGTGTACCCTATTGTGCTAAAGTACATGAAACAATCACTATGGAAATGGATGAAGTATTCACCTCAACAAAGAGAATATGAATATCATTGATAATGTCTCCCACATCTTCAATGTGAGATCCACAAATAGATCTGCAATGTCTGGAAGGAAGTCATCCCATGAAGTTGAAGCAGGAAGACATAGTTTTTCCTGTTGCACTGAATCTAAAGCATATGTGGTTAGAACTGGACCAGTAGGAGCAAAAAGAGCATTAGGAGGTGTGATCTCATATGGAGTTGAAGGGACCAATACTGAAGTGACTAAAGAGAGAATTTCCTCTAGAAATGGAGGGACTCATGGATCTCCATATGCTTCCCAAAGAGCCATGCAAACATCATGAGGAAATCTTGCCATACAAACAGGAGAAAAAGATTCCTTACTCATGCTATTATACATAAAGTGAATAAGAAGATGAAGATGATCTGTCCAATTAGGATTAGGTGGTAGTATTTTTGAGCAAAGATAAGGAAACACTTTGTGATGTTCTCTTAGATGATCAATGTAATAGGCACTCCATTTCTGATAGTTTGTTGGTGTCAACTTTTGTCTTATACTAGATTGACATACGTGACAAGAATCCATGAGATCAATAAATGTATGCACCTCCAAAAATGCAAAAATAATCAATCAACCCCCCTAAACATATGATTTGGAACTTTATAGATAATACATTTACAATAGACAATTTAGGGCCTATTTTTGAAAGCAATATTTCTATCTATAGAACCTATAATATGATTGCAGATCTAGAAAGTAGACAAAAAAATATTCAATTTCAAAAAAAATAGAACCTGCATTGGAGTCCAGATGAGCCCGTATAGAGCATTTGAAGTGGCAAAAATAAGGATTTTTGATTTGCAGAAAAATTTAGGAATAGAGATGTCAAACTTCCTATGCTAATGTGCAGATCACAAAATTCTACCCCAAAACAAAAAAATTGCTTGAAAAATGAGTTTGTATGAGGGAGATATTGCTATTTGAAAATCTCCTTTGTTATTATTTTTCTTGAATCACTGTTGTCGCACCTCCAAAAATTAATTGACTCTAGATTTGGTTTCAGATGTTGAATTTGGATGAAACAAAATTTGATTTGGGGTTTTTTTGACATTCTAAATATGATGCCAAGACCTGATTAACACTAGCAAGCTCTAATCTTTCCCTTCAAAAATCTCTGCTCTATAGGCCTGAAGACCAAAAAATTTCCGAACAAAATATACAAATCCAAAAAATAATGCAGAGAAATTTCAAAGACTGAAATAATAAAATATACGGATCTGAAATTTAAATTTAGAGATTTGAAATGATCATAGCGTACTTGGAAATTGGGTGTTCGAGTGTCAATTTGAAATTTTTTTTCCCTCAAATTCAAATATGGCCTAGGGTACAAAAAATTATAGTCAAATGTCATCAAATTGACATTCTAGACATAATGGTGAGGTCCACTTTGGCTTTAGACACTCCTAATATCTATGGATTGTTTGGATCTAGGTCGAGGTGCTAAACTAAGAATGGTCTCAAATGGCTATGTGAAGAGAATCTCCCTCAGATTTGATACCATGTAATAATTTGGTATAGCTATGATACCAAATAAGAATTTCCCTTAGGAAAAAATCACCCAAGACCAAGGAACTCAAGCACAAGAACAATAGTAGACCAATAGAGTATGATCAGAATAATGATATGATATTAAATTCAATGTAATTGATATGAATTGATATGATAAGTACACTAGAGGTGCCTATATATAAAGGCCTCTAAGATGCAACTAGAATGTCTAGGAATCAACAACATGATAAGTCATACAACCAGGCACATGTCCACCAAAAGTGGATTATCCTCCATTAAGCACAAGAGTAAGTGTGATGATGAGAGGATAAGCCTACAAAGGTGTAGCACACAAAATAATGTTGTAGACACCATTTGCTAAAATAAAAGTGCGAATAACTATGTTGTCTACATGAAAACTCAGTAAATTATGCAAACTTCAGTGTTGTAGACACCATCTATTGAATTAGAGTTGCTTACTCTGGTGTTGTCAACATGAAAACTCATAAGAGTAGGCAAACTCCTAAGTGTCTCATCTAAGAAATAATAAAATAATGCATAATAATAATGCATTAACAGGTAAGTAAACTTAAGTAAAGTGTAATAAGTAAATACTTATTTACACCAACAATAATACCTTGGTCACCATGAATTTCCTATTTGCACATGCAAACTCTTTTTCTCACTCCTTGAACATTTAGAATTTTGTCCTCCTTAGGAAGACTTAGGTGACTCGGGATTAGGTATGAATCAATGGTTGTGATTCATTGATATTGCCAGTTAAACCTTCCCTTTATCTAATTGGATGCATGTAACACATAGGGACTCACATATAAGATTCATCCTTATCAAAAAAATATCATAATTCAATCCTTAAGTTGGCTAAAAAGATGGTTTAGATATAACTTTGTGTCAATACAAACAACTATGTCAAAACTTTGTTAATTGGCATCTAAAATCCCTAGTGCTTGGCACTAACTGTGACTTCAATATGTTGGAAATATGATTGAAAAGCTCATTTTTGTTGAAGATCAAAGAGGAAGATTGTTGCAAAAGAATGTTTTCAATCATTATTTTTTCATTGATGTCAAACTTTCTATTTGTAGGGATGATATTTTCTTATGAGCTCCAAGTACTATCACTTAGTTGATTGATGAAGATGATTTGATCAACAAGATGTAACAAGAGCACCTAAGGGAAAGGTTGAGTTATGATGTTGTAATGAAGTGTAAGGATCAATTAAGACAATGGTTAAGTAATTTATTGATGACATACTCAAAGAGACAGAGGTTGGCCACACTTAGAAACATTGGAAGAAGAAGTTGTTACAAAGTTGATTGCAAAGCTTAAACTAAAATTTTTAATGGGTGTTGAGCAAGTTAGTTGAGGCTGAGAAAATTCTCAATAGGAGCTAAGTGATAGGAAATTCTAGTGTGTGCCAAGTGATCTTCATGTGCCAAGTGAAGATCATTTGCCGAGCATTAGGAAATTTTTAGTTGGTGTCGAGTGATCTTCAGGTGCCAAGCATCAGGAAAAACACTGTTGATGTCAAGTAACACAGTATGTGCCAAGCACCAGTATTTCAATAGTGCCGAGCTATTGCATTGTTTAAAATGATGAAGATTCACCAAATCTAAGCTAACATAGTGGTTACATTGAATTTTGTGAATGAGTTGGAAGATAAGGATGATGAGTTGGTGGCATAGAATCCTATGTAAGTCATTTTTGGGTGAATTCTAAAGGATTATTCAAGAAGTTTATGGAGGAAATAGAATATGGGTTAGATGCAATGAATCCTACCTAATCCATGCGAATTGAAATTAAAGAAAGGAATAATTGAGCAAGAAAAAGAACTCCAAGACTTCTATTTAAGGAGTCATAGACCAAGAAGCAAGAGCTGCTGATACTATTGCTATTGAAGAGCCAAAAATCTGCTAAGTGGTTAGAAGGGTGTCAAGGAGGTGACATCAAGGTGAAGGAAGAGCATAAAGGCTCTACTTCTTTAAGTGGTCATGAAGAGATGATTGTACTGGTACATTGAGTATGAAGACTCAAGGGGACAAATCTTGAAAGGAGGGCAAGCTATCAAGAGTTGCAGATATTGAAGGCCAGGCAAGGGTATGAGCTGAGAAGTGATCTAAAATTTGCAAGATAAGTTATATGTTGTATTCAGGTCAAGATTTTCTAATACTCTCTAGCAATTTTATTAGATCTAAAAATCCCATGGACTTAAGTTGGCCTAAAAGCCATTTGTAAATCCTTTACCAAGGTGGCATTCCAAGTGAATGTTCTAAAGTCCTTTAATTAGGCCCACTTCTAATAGGGTGGTTAAATCCTCTAACAAGGTCACATTTAACAGTGTGTTGTAAGCCTTTAACAAGGCAGGCCTTTCACAGGGCATCACTTTAGAAGAGTGAGAATTGAGTAGCATGTCAGTGGTGATTTTTCTCAAATTGGGTTTCCATGTAAATCACTGTGTCATGTGTTAATTTCTTGTGTGCTATAATTGCATGTTGATTTACAATAACTTGTTGATTAGATAAGTTAAAGCATGGATGAATGCATGGTTGAATGAGTTCACTATACTTAGTGAAAATTTTGAATAGGACATTTGGAACTTGAATAATTGATTCACCCCTCCCCTCTTAGTTATTCTAATGCAATTCTAGCAATTGGTATTAGAGCCATCTACTGATTTAGTTTCAAGGTACTAGAAGCAGAAGGATCAAGACGTCCAAGAGAGAAGTTCCCAAGTTGAACAAAGACAACTTTGCTACATGGCAAAGTCTGATGAAATTGCACCTTGGATCAATAGGTGACTATGTACAGACCTCAATTGGAATAGAACATGTAACTCCAGTAGGACCTCTTACTACAGATGATTTGAAGAAAAAGAAGGAGCATAACTAAGCAATGTTGGAGATTGCCTCTACACTCAGCTATGGTGAATATGATGACATCAAAGACTGTGACACTACATTCAAGATGTGGAAAACCTTGTTAGAAATCTATGGAGGAGATCAAAATGTGTAGAGAGAAAAGAGAGAAAGCCTAACAGGAAAGTTTGATGACATTAAGATGGAGGAAAGAGAAAAAGCTGCTTAGTATGATACAAGAATGAAAGAACTGGTGAGTGCAATAAGAAGTCTAGGTGGAAAATTGGAAGAGGAAACAACTATTAACAAATACTTAAGAACTCTTCTCCTTATCTATGCTATAAGAGTTTCAGCCATCCAAGAGCTCAGGTTTGTACAAGGGAATAGAATAACCTTTGAAGGAATAGTTGGAAGACTTAATGCCTTTGAGCTATCCAATTTTGACAACTACAGACTTGAAAATCTTGAATCTGATTTCAAGGCCAAGATGAAAAAGAAAGACACTTAAGAGGATACATCAAGCAAGAGAAGAAGAAAAGGAAAACATGCATCCAGTGATAGTAGCATAGATGGAGAAGATGTGGAATAGTTAGAAGCACTACTAACTAGGAGATTCCATAGAGGTAAAGGAAAATTCA
The DNA here is from genome assembly GCA_028749045.1 of Cupressus sempervirens. NCBI lineage: Eukaryota > Viridiplantae > Streptophyta > Pinopsida > Cupressales > Cupressaceae > Cupressus > Cupressus sempervirens. The sequence goes on from CM053790.1 coordinate 22,567,048, forward strand.
AAGGTAAGCTTCCTATCATATGTTTCAATTACAATGAAGTAGGTCATATTGCTGCAAGATGTCCATAGAAGAAGAATTACAAAGAAGGAAGCAAGTATAGGAACAAGAAAGAAGATGATAGCAAGGACTACAAGGAGAAAGGCAAGAGATGTTACATTGTTGAAGAAGACTCTGATGAGAATGATGATAAAGTAGTCTATGTAGCCATGAAGGATGAATCAGACAAAGATGAAGATGAAGCAACAACATTGGTTACCTATATGAACAAGAATGACAAGTGGATCATAGATAGTGGATGCTCACATTACATGATAGGAGACAAAAGTAATTTCATTACCTTTACTCAATATGATGGAAATAGTGTTAGATTTGGTAATGATGCCCCATGTCAAATCAAAATAAAATGCTCTTTATCAAACTTACTGAGAAAATTTCATGTGACAATGCATACTATGTTGAAAGATTGAACTACAACTTATTGAGTGTATCACCGTTAGGAAATGTAGGTTGCAAAGTTGAATTTGGACACAAGACTACCAAGATCTATGACATCGATGGAAATCTGATAGGAAAAGGTGAAAAAACTAGAAGTAATCTATTTTATCTTGATATGGAAGATGCGACATGCCTTGTTGTTAGACTTGATGATGTGTGGTTGTGGCATAAAAGGCTGTGTCATGTTAATTTTGATAATCTGATCAACATTAGCAAGAAAAACAAAGTTAGAGGGTTGCCCAAGTTGAAGAAACTTGAAAACACAATGTGCAAACAATGTCAACTAGGGAAGATGACTAAGTCTAGTTTCAAAAGCAAAATGTACACTTCCAATGAAGTACTAGAGTTTGTTCATATAGACTTATGTGGACCAATAGAAGTGCAAAGCTACCTAGGAGACATATACATAATACTATTTGCAGATGATTATTCTAAGATGATGAATGCTGTGTTTTTAAAGAAAAAAACTGATGCATTTGAAATGTTCAAGTGGTATTTGGCTAGAGTTGAGAAGGAAACAATAAAGAACCTGAAATGCCTAAGTTTAGACAGAGGAGGTGAGTTCACATCAAGAGATTTTGAAGTGTTTTGCAATGACAAAGGTATTAACAGGAAAACATTAGAACCAAGAACTCTGATACAGAATGGTATTGCTAAAAGGATGAACAGGTCAGTGATTGACTATGCTAGAACCTTGATGATGGAGAAAAATGTTGCACTAAAGTACTGGAGAGAAGCTGTAAGTACTACAGTCTACACATTGAATAGAGTTCAAGTCAAGAAAGGTACTAATGCAACACCTTTTGAATTGTGGTATGGTCACTCACCTAATGTTAAACATTTCAAAGTCTTTGGTTGTAAATGCTATATTCTTAAAGACATTAGAAATGGCAAGTTTGATGCTAAGAGTGATGAAGGCATATTTCTTGGATACTCCACTAGAAGTAAGCCATATAAGTGTTTGAGTGTTAACACTAACAAGATTGTGTAAAGTGCAAATGTAAATTTTGGTGAACATGTAGAAGTTCAGAGAGATGAGTCAAAGAAAATAGAGGAGCATAGATCCTTTGTATACTTCTATGAAGGAATGACAGTTGAAGACAATACTGCAAATCAAGTTGGGAATCAACAAAATTTTTTAGTATCTGTCGAGTCTTAGCCTATGAATGCCAAGCTACATTCAGAAGCTGAGCTGCAGAATGTAGAAAATGTACACTCTGATTCTAAAACTAGTATGCAAGAAAAGAATGATGAAATGGTAGATGAAGAAGAAAAAAATAACTCTGAAGCTGAAGAATCAAACATGGAAATAAAGACTAAACCTAGATTAGCCAAGTATGTGAGAAGACATCACCCTATAGATCAAATCATTGGTGACAAGGGTACTAGACCTATGACAAGGAATAGGCTTAGAAGTGAATCATGTTTGTTGAGAAAGGTTGAACCAAAAACTGTAAAAGATGCATTACAAGATGATGACTAGTATAAAGCCATGAAAGAAGAGATAGATCAAATTGAAAAGAATAAAACATGGTCTCTAGTTCCTAGACCAACTGATAAGAATGTGATTGGTACAAAATGAGTGTTTAGAAACAAACTTGATGAGAATGGTGAGATAACAAGAAACAAAGCCAGACTAGTTTGCAAAGGCTATGCAGAAGAAGAAGGACTAGATTATGGGGAAACATTTGCCCCTGTTGCAAGAATGGAAGGATTAAGAACACTATTTGCATATGTTGCATACAAAGGTTTCAAAGTCTACCAGATGGATGTAAAGTCTACTTTTCTAAATGGTATACTAGAAGAGGAAGTCTACATAGAACAACTAGAAGGATTTGTTGATGAGAAGAACAAGGACATGGTTTACAAGCTACACAAAGCACTTTATGGATTGAAACAAGCACCTAGAGCATGGTATGAGAGGTTGCATAAATATCTTGTAAAGATAGGATTTGAAAGAATAGATAACAACAACAACTTGTACATCAAAGTTGAAGAGGGTAAAGATATTTTGATTTCAAAAATCTTTGTTGATGATATCATATTTGGAGAAAAAGATATTCTTTGCAAAGATTTTTCTAATTAAATGAAACATGAATTTGAGATGTCAATGTTTGGAGAAATCAAATTCTTTGTTGGACTACAAGTACATCAGTGGAAGCATGGCATATTTGTGAATCAATCTAAATACATCAAGGAAGTACTCAAAACATTTGGTCTAGAAGGCTCAAAACTAGTTAGCACACCAATGAAAATAGGCCATAAGTATCTAAGAATGATGAATCTACTGAAGTAAATTAGACATTATATAGGTCAATGATTAGAAAGATGCAATATGTTGTACTTAGTTGAACAAACATTGCATTAGCTATTGGAATAGTAGCCAAATTTTTTGCAAGTCCAAGAGAAAATCACTTAATGGCAGTGAAGAGAATACTAACATACCTGAAAGGAACTGATGACTTTGGTCTATACTACAAGAGGAATGAGAAGTTTGAACTAAGAGCCTACACTAATGCAGATTGGGGAGGCAACATTGATGATAAAAAAAAAACTAGTGGAGGAGCACTTTTCTTAGGAAAAACGTTGATTACATGGACTAGCAAAAAACAAAGCTGCACCTCACAATCTACTACTGAAGCTAAATATGTGGCAGCTGCTATAAACTACACCAATATTGTATGGATCAAACATTTGCTGCAAGGTATGAAGGAACAAGTAATTGAGCTTGTGACACTTTATTATGATAATATAAGTTCTATCAATATATCAAAGAACCCAGTAATGCATGCTAAAACTAAGCATATTGTAATCAAGTATCACTATGTAAGAGAGTTGGTGGAAGACAAACAAGTGAAGATGGAATATGTTAGCTCAAAATAATAGATTGTTGACATCTTTACAAAAGCACTACCTAAAGATGCTTTTGAGTATCTTAGAGGTAAGTTAGGGGTGATACCCCTAGCTAAGGCTACTTGAACCAAAAAGCAAGTATGCCCTGCATCAAATAAGCTAAATTTGAAGATTTTACACATTGATGCAGAGGATGTTTACTTTGGGATCCATTTCTAAAGTAATAAAAATGCTAAAATTCCAAATCAGTCACAAGCAAAGTGATAGAGGGAGACATTAAATGAACTTGTAAGAGCTACATCTACATATTAAGATGCTAATATGTCTTTGGCATTGTTGTCAAAGAGGGAGAAGTGAACAACTGATCAACAACTGTTGAAGATAAAGGATCAGAAAAGAAGAGGGATATTTCAGAGGTTGATTAGAACAATAGAAGATGAATAATATAGAGGGAGAAAGATAAAGATAAAGGATACAACAGCAAAGAGGGAGAAGTGAAATGAAACAATTAGAATAGTAGAAGGAGATGTGAAGCTACAGTTTACTTTTTGGCATTTGACTTATTGTTCTAACCTAGTTAGTTTGTGGTTGAATAGTTGACTCTAATGGTTGATTAGTTTGGTTTGCCATCAATGCCAAAGAGGGAAATTGTTGGAAATCTGATTAAAAAGACCATTGTTGTTGAAGATCAAAGAGGAAGATTGTTGTAAAAAAATGTTTTCAATCATTATTTTGTCATTGATGTCAAACTTGCTATTTGTAGGGATGATATTTTCTTTTAAGCTCCAAGTACTATCACTTAGTTGATTGATGAAGAGGATTTGATCAACAAGATGTAACAAGAGCACCTAAGGGAAAGGTTGAGTTATGATGTTGTAATGAAGTGCAAGGATTAGTTAAGATAATGGTTAAGTAATGTATTGATGACATACTCAAAGATACAGAGGTTGGCCACACTTAGAAACATTGGAGGAAGAAGTTGTAACAAGGTTGATTGCAAAGCTTAAACTAAAATCTTTAATGGGTGTCGAGCAAGTTAGCTGAAGTTGAGAAAATTCTTAGTAGGAGCCGAGTGATAGGAAATTCTTGTGTGTGTCAAGTGATCTTCATGTGCTGAGTGAAGATCAGGTGCCAAGCATCAAAATATTTTTAGTTGGTGCCAAGTGATCTTTAGGTGCTAAGCATTAGGAAAAAGATAGTTGATGTCAAGTAACATAGTATGTGCCGAGCACCAGTATTTCAATAGTGTTGAGCTGTTGCATTATTTCAAATGATGAAGATTCACCAAATCTAAGATGACATAGTGGTTACATTGAATTTTGTGAATGAGTTGGAAAATAAGGATGATAAGTTGGTGGCACAAAATCCTATGTAAGTCATTTTTGGGTGAATTCTAAAGGATTATTTAAGAAGTTTCTAGAGGAAAAAAAATATGGGTTAGATGCAATGAATCCTACCTAATCTATGTGAATTGAAATTAAAGAAATGAAGAATTGAGTAGAAAAAAGAACTCCAAGACTTTTATTTAAGGAGTCATAGACTAAGAAGTGAAGAGCTACTGATATTGTTGCTATTAAAGAGCCAAAAATCTTCTAAGTGGTTAGAAGGGTATCAAGGATGTGACATCAAGGTGAAGGAAGAGCATAAAGGCTCTACTTCTTTAAGTGGTCATGAAGAGATGATTGTAGTGGTCCATTAAGTATGAAGACTTAAGGGGACAAAGCTTGAAAGGAGGGCAAGCTGTCAAGAGTTGCAGAGATTGAAGGCCAAGCAAGGGTATGAGCTGAGAAGTGATCTAAAATCTACAAGATAAGTTGTATGTTTTATTTAGGTCAAGATTTTGTAATACTCTCTAGCAATTGTATTAGATCTAAAAATCTTATGGACTTAGGTTGGCCTAACAACCATTTGTAAATCCTTTAACAGGGTGGCATTCCAAGTGAATGTTCTAAAGCCCTTTAACCAAGTCCACTTCTAATAGGGTGGTTAAATCCTCTAACAAGGTCACATTTAACAGTGTGTTGTAAGCCTTTAACAAGGCAAGCCTTTCACAGGGCATCACTTCAGAAGAGTGAGAATTGAGTAGCATGTTATTGGTAGTTTTTTCCAAATTAGTTTTCATGTAAATCACTGTGTCATGTGTTGATTTCTTGTGTGCTATACTTGCATGTTGGTTTGCAATAACTTGTTGATTAGATAAGTTAAAGCATGGATGAATGCATGGTCGAATGAGTTCACTATACTTAGTGAAAAGTTTGAATAGGACATTTGGACCTTGAATAAATGATTCACCCCCCTCCCCTCTGAGTTATTGTAAAGCAATTCTAACACAATACTGTCACTTGGTATCTAAATGACTTGGCATGCACTACCTGCTTGACACTTGAATCACTCAACACATACATTCTACTCAGTACTTGAATGGCCCAACACATGAGCGACTCGAGTCTCACTATTTACTTGGCATGCTATAACTTTTATGTTGTGCTTGGCATTTGTTACTTGTTCGGCATGAACTAAGTGAATGACTTAAGTGTATAGACACTCACTTGTCAAAAACAATCTGAGATTAACAATCTCTCCCTTTTTCATGAGTGTCAAAAACACTTGGTCATACATTAATAATCTTATTCCTATGAGCATAACATAGATATTTGTTCAACTTATATACAAAATTTCAAAATATCAAAACTTTGCAACATGACTTATACCTCAAAATTTCATAACTCCCCTTGAGTTGTTGATTTAGTTTTGTATTATACTCTGTATCAAAATCATTCTAGTTTTGAGTAGATTTGCATCAATTGATACTCTTTCTCTGTTTCTTGCTTAATTAATTTTTGTATTTTGTTATTTTCTTACTCTTATCTCTATTTCTTGCTCCCCCTTGGGTATACATATCTCTTTTCTTTGCTTGCTTGCTTGCTCATTTTCTCTCTCCCATTTCTCTTACTCCCCCTTTTTGACACTAATGTCAATGGGTTATACACTTATAGTATATTTGTCCAAAAAATATTTATGGATGTCAAGTATAATCTTAAGAGCTACATCCCAATTATCACAAGCTACCTCCAAAGACTTAATTTGGATGGCTAGCTCGACAGAAAGGTGTACTAATCCATCTAATGTGGAAAGACTAGGGTCTTTCTTCATAAGTGTTTCTACATAGCCTAGCTCCTTGTATAAAATCTCCATGTGAGGAGTCAATGTAGATTGGATGTTGATCAGTTTGGCCCTAATGTTGGCTTCATCTATTTGTAATGTTGCTAACTAACTTTGGGATTGCAAGAGGGTCCTAAAATGTTTCTCACTTTGAGTTGGAGACATGGGAGATTTTGCACTTGATGATTGCATTTGGCTCCCCAAGCTTAGGATGTGATTCCTAATCTGTTGTGTGAAAAGTGTAGGATAACATAGTTTGGTGTACAAAGAGAAAATGTTCTCTAGTACCTTCTTCACACTCTCTATCTTGGTTGCTAGCTCAACTTGTGTCAGTGCAATACCACTGGATATCTTCTCATTTACTTTTTCTTGGAACTCCCTTTCAGACCATTCTAATAGTTTGACACTAGTATCCAGGTCTGTGTCACTAATCCTTTCCACTATATTGGTCAATTGTTCAATTATGGGCTTTTTTTTTTATCAGGAGTACGTAGACTAAATCCATCCAAGAAAATTTCTTTCATGTCAATCAAAGCTTGCTTCTTCCTATGCTCACTTTTGAGCATTTCTTGATATTCCTTCTTTGCTAGGGCCTCTTGTAGTATACCCATATGCTCAATTGCAATTGATGCATAATCAAATTTAGGTAATATGATCTCTTCATCTAGGCTAACATTTCCATAGGTAATTACCTCTTCTACCTTAGATGAGCTAGGAATCAACACTAAGTATTGCAATTGTGTAGCATCTATGCTTGGCCGCTAAAGAGTTTGAATGGAAGGAGTACTATATTTTGGTAATGTCACTAGTGCTTGAATTTCTAGTAGCTCCTTAGGATTGGGTGTCAAAATAATCTCTTTAGGCTTGCCCTTTTCTATCTTTGTGGTTATAGTTGCACCTTAATCTTGTACTGGAGGTGTAGGTACATCTACCTAACCTATTTTGCCTTGAGTCCCATCATTACCTAGTGTTTCAACCTTGTCTGCTCCAACTGTCTCAACCTTGTCTTTTTCAGCTTCTTGTGCATTTTTTGAAACTAGAGTGTCTTGCCTTAGTGTATTGATAGTGAAACTTGCTATCTCCTTTCTTTCATAAACAACTATAGGTTGTGAAGGTTTTATACTTGTGACTTGAGGAGTGATTATAGATGTTTCTTGTGTTTTCACCTCCTCCCTTATAGTTATAGATTCTATCTTCTGTATTTCATCAACACTTACCAATATAGGGTTATTACATAATTTTTCCTAGAGAGTGGACTAGACAGCTATCATTTTCAAATCTTCCTCTATAAAGGGATTGGTGTTCTGAGTAGTGTAATAAAAAACATCCTTCACTTTGATAGTTTTAGTGTTAACACTTGTCACCTGTGGAGGGCTGACACTCGATATTAGTGTATCTTGTACACTTTGTTTTGATTGCTTCTCTTCCTTTGCTGGTGCATGATTATCAATATTTATATTAGTGCCTCCCTCTACTGTGCCTTGTTCATTATCATATTCTTCATCCTCTCCTACCTCAATAGGTAGTTGGTTAACTTATTTTTCTATTGAAAATCCATATGTGATCTTCCACATTTGTTTGGATTTTTTAACAACATCCTCTATGTTGTTTTGTAATATTCTAAATGGACTATAATTTGGCACAATTCTTACAAAATATTTCTTTATGGCTTTAGACATTTCTACTTTGTTAAGTTCTAGCATAACTTGAGCAAGGGCTATCTCCCTAAATTGCTTCTCAATGTCTAAACAATAGTGCCATTTCTACTCAATTCCATCATATAAGCTTTTAGGAATGGATTTGGCAAGCTCTAGAGGAGTCTTTTTAAATATAGCCATCATGGAATATATTGCCTCTTCTACTTGATTCTTCTCAATCTTTCCAAGATTATCAAACTCAATGTGAGACAAACTTGATAAATCAACATTGTTTCTATTGTTCTCATATAAATTTTCTAGGTCTGAGGAGGGATTGTGACTCACCATTTGGAATTGACTATTGTCATCAAATTCAGTCTTCTCCTCATTAGATTCAACCTAAGTAACATACTTTCTTCTTGGTCTCTTTAGTTCTCCACCTTCCTATTCTTTAGGCTTGGCTACCACTTTAGCCTTATGTGCAATGACTCTTGTGCTAGCCCTTGTGGCAGGTGCTATTGTTATGGGTTGATTAGGTTTTGCAACCTTCTTTGGTTTTTTCACTGCTTGTGTCTTTGCCTTTGTTTTCTTCTTCTTAGTAGTTATAGGTACTTCCTTGACTTCTTCTTCCTTGGCACCTTTTGCAGTTTCTACTTCCACCTCTTGCCGATCCTCTCCCTGACCTTGTGTTAGTGCCAATTGTGCTTGAGCCTATGTGTCCTATTCTTCTTCATCATATTCCTCTTCTTCTTCTTCCTTAGCTCCACCAAATTTTTCTTTCAATTTCTTCACTAATTTGTTCTTCTTCCTAATCATAGAAGCAGTCTTCAGTTCCATAGTGGTCTTTGATTTTTCCAAGTCATAATTACCAAAAGCTTTGGCTTCTTTTTCCACTTCTTCTACAAGGAATGCGGTTATTGTTATAGAGTCCTCATCAACATTAATCTCATATCCTAATGGCCTTAGCTATCTTATCCTAGGAATTTTTGGTTGTACATACATGAAATTGGTATCAACTAGGAAGAAAACATCATCAAAGTGGTCCTCCACTAGTGAGACTAGTATCCTTAATCTCTTCTTTGTAGATTGCTTAAATCTTCAAAATAACTAGTCATCACTGACTCAAAGTTATCACCTAATTGTTCAATGAATTCTCCTATCTATACTTCTATTGATCTATTCACCTTCAATGAAACCTTACCAAATATAGGAAATATATTTTGCACATAGAAGAAATACATACCAGAATAGATCCAAATGTACATTGTGCACTCTTGGTTTTCTTTAGAGCTCCTAAATTCTCAATCAATTTTTGCAATTGCAAATTGGCAAGATCATAAGTATGATCCTTCTTTACAATTTTGTAGCCTATATCCACTACCATGCAAGGTACACTATTTAATCTAATAGACTGATAAAACTTGTGTGCTATTACCCTTACTACAAAAGCTATAAGGGGTTCTGTGATAGTATCAATGGTCATTCCCCTTTTGTTCCATACAATCTCTATGCTCTTTTCAATAATCTCCTTTGATTCACTTCTCATGTTCTTTGGCCAATCTAGGGTTGGATACCTTATTAACCTATGAACAATTTTGTTAGTAATTTTAACTGGCCCATTCTCTAACTATATTGAGATATCATGAATTTTGGTTAAGAAAATCTTAATCCACTCAGTTTTGAAGACATTGGAGAAATCTAGGGCATGAGTTAACCCTTTGTTCTCTACAATTTTGAATTCTTCCTTCAAAACTCCATTTTTGCATAGATTTTCATATAATTCTCTTATTTTCATGTCTCCTATGCTTCCTATCTTACATGTGTAACAATTCCTAACATCTTGAATCACCAAGACTTGTGGTGGTATCATAGCAATGCACTAGAGGGATCCTACTAATAAGCTATATCTGGAATTGCCTTGAAAATAAGTTTTTGATTTCATTGCTAATTAATTGAACATTCAAAACCTCTTTTCCCTCTACACCTTTTGCTTTTGAAGAACTAGATGCAATTACGTATATCTAGGGTTTGCAAAATTTGAAACTGCATAGATCAACACAAAGAAAATACCTTATAAATGCTATTGGAATGGTGTCAAAAAATCATTTAAATCTCCTACAAATGCTTCAAATCACCTTTATCTCTTCATGTTCTTCTTTGATTTCAAATGATGTTAAATGAACAAGAAATTGATCAAATAGCCCTTAAAACACTACATTTAATGCTAAGTGCTTACACAGCTATAAGCTTAGCATCAATTGAATTTATGGCTCACTCAACATCTACATGTATTTGCATATGCTCGACAACCACTACAAGCTCGATCATAACTAACAAATCTACTAGCTCGACATCCACTAACATTTCACTTGGCAACCATACAAAACTTTTCATGCTCAAAAACTTAAAGGTTTATTCTTGATTTCTAACACCACTTTGCATCTCTATTTATGCATATGTGATATTTTCAAACATAAATTTTTGGAATTGATGTATGTATATCCTTTAAATATCAGTCCCACATACCTCTTGATTGCCTAATTTGATGAGGTGTGATCACCTAACCCATTGGGCGAAGTGATCCCATCCACATTTGATGTGCTACAATCTTTCTTTCTCTTCTATGTCTTGTTCATCTCATCTCTGACATCTTCAATATCTACCTTTCCTTTTCCTTTGTTGAACTCACAACTTGGTGCCTTTGACCTTGTTGGACAATATCTGCCAATGTAACAAGTCTTCAAACAACTAAAACATGTAGTTTGAATCAACCACCTTTTGTAATCACTTCTAAAATGTGTCCTAATACAATTCTTAAGAATATGTCCATGCTCTTGATAGTAGTGACAATTATACCTTGTATTATAATCCAAGTTATAAGATTTTCCATTGTTCTTTTCCTTTTTCTACTTGTTTGATGACTAGTTAGATTTGAATCTGCACTCAAAAGCTCTATGTCCATACTTCTGACAGTTATAACAATATTCTTCAAATCTTTAAGTGTGCATGGTCTTGGTTCTACATTCATGTGCTTAATGACCTTGTTTGTTGCACTTGTGGTAGTGACCCATGTTCTTCTTCTTACCATTTAATTTATAGTCTTGCTCCTACACACATTAGTAGTATGTCCTAACTTACCACAATTATGACAAGTAGGTTTTGAGTTCTTGCCTTTGTCACTTCTTTATTGAACACTTCTGGATGATTCTCCTTCTTCAGTACTAGTGTATCCCAGTCTAGATGTATCATTGTTAGACCTAGGGGATCTCATCAATTGTTCAAAGTACTTGATGGATTCACTAGGTTTATTAAAAATTTCACTAAGCTCCTTTTCCCTTTTTAGATCATTTCTCAATTGTTCATTCTACAACTTTATTGTTGTGATCTTTATATCCTTTACATTCAATTCATGATTTGCAATCATCATTTGGTCCAAAGTTTCCAATTGCGTGTTAGAAATTCTAGTTACTTTTGATGATCTCTCTTCCAGTTTGTTGGTCAAAATTATTTTGTCATCTTCAATCATGACTTTGTCTTCAATAGCTTTCCTTTTCTATTTAGTCACATCACATAGTAATATGGCTTGTGATTCTTGCTCTATCTTAAGATTTATGGTCTCTTTAGCTAGGGTTCTATTCTTTTCCATTAGATCTATAATTGTTGCATAAAATTCATTTGAGTTTCTATCTACAAATAGTTTAGTAGTGTCCATCTCTTGGTATTATGTGTTATTCTCCTTAATAGAATTTTCTTTCCTTCTTCTCAATAATTACTTTAGATCTTCTCTTACTTCATTCAACTAATGTAGAATGAGTTGTATTTCAATCTCCTGGTTCTCAATAACTTTTCCTAACTTGTAGACTTCCATTTTCAAGATCTTTCCTCAAAGCTGCAAAACTTTAATTTTAGAGGACTTAGCTATGATACCAATTGTTGGAATTACAATAGAAAAGATAAAATTTGGCAGGGGGGGGGGGGGGGTGCGCTAGTAAATTAGTGCTTTAAACTTTAACTCATAAAACATTTACCACACATCCATCTCACAATTCAATAAGTAAACTAAAACACCATGTAAAACATATACGTCTAAAGTATGTAAACAAGTAAGCATTCACACATATATGAAACAAGATATGATTACCTTGAAGCCTTCCAATGAGAAGGGTGGGGATGACACCCAAAAATCTTTACTACTACAATAATAAAGTGTATCTAATGAAGGTTACAATGTTTGATCATGAAACATGATATACCTTGTGAAAGGTCTACCCTATTAAAAGCTTACAAAGACTATTAGTGTTGAAAATTTTCAAGACTAAGCTAAGTTACTAAGAGGGGACGGGTGAATCAGCAACCACTAAAACTCCAACAATTTCAACTCTTAATCTAATCATTCAATTAGCATATAATCCATCACATATAATCTGATCCAATTGGATGCATAAGAAACTTAAAATACAAAAGAATTCATAACATTGAGACACATATTTGGTGACCCAGAAACCTTCCAAATAGAAAGTAAAAATGGGGTGGGGATGATACCCACAACTTTAGTACTATAGGATAAAGTTAGCTTGTTAAAGCTTGCATTGATCATTTTTGATGATCTTCCATGTTAGGAGGAATAAGGATTGCTAGGTCCACCTTGTGAAAGGATTTACAAACATAAAATTAAGTATGTTCTTCGTAAAGAGATTTACAAAAGACTATTAGGTGTACCTTGTGAAAGGATTTGACTGATCCACTTGTTAGGATGAAATAGTAGATGATCTCTAATTTGCAACTTGGTTTGCTAAATGCAATTCCTTTGTGTACTGATCACCATTTTGTAATAGATATGTCTCTATTGCTCCTTATGTTGTTATGGCCTTCACAATTCACTCCTGCTTTTCTCTAATTTAATTTACATCACATCTTCATATTTTCACACACACACACACACACACACACACACACACACACACACACACACACACACACACACACAAACACACACACACACACACACACACACACACACACACACACACACATATATACATTCCTATCTTGGATATGATATAATTCATTACATATATCAATCCAATTATACAAATTACAAAGTCAACCATCTTACAAGTTTACACAAATATTACAAAGTCAACCCAAATGAAGACACTCAAATTCTGTGAGGTTTTGATACATGACATCGACTATCAATACTTGACATCATCATGCACTTTGTAGATGTAGAAGCTTTGTCCATACTGATCACTTCCAAGTAGTCTTGAACTCGGGTTGCACTGGTGACTTGGTAGACATTGTAAAACTTGTCATATAAATTGAGTCTCTTGATTTACATTGTATGACTTAGTAAACATTCTCACCTTGAGCTCAATATAAATTGAGTCACTTGGTTAACATTGGTAAGCTTGGTGAACATTGGACTCTCATCACATACATTGCGAACTTAGTAAACATTGTATGGCTCGGCTTGCACTAGTAAACTTGGCATACACTGAGATGCATGATTTGTAGTGCTAATCTTCATTGTAATTGAGACTGCTTAGTAACCATTGAGATTTGTCTAAAGGAATTGGTAGCAACTATAGAACTTGGTGACAATAAAATACATGTAAAACACTATTAGTTGTAAAATGAGCTCGGTAGCTATATCAAAACTGAATAAGTATGTATCACTAATAACAAACTTGACTAATATGTCAACAATTAGGTCTTATCCTGTTAAAGGATATTAACACCCTGTTAGAAGTGTGCTTGATTAAAGGACTTTAACTCACAATTAAGTAAGCATCTTGTTAGAAGATTTTAATATAGCCTACTAGGACTACTCTGTTAAGAGATTTGATTGATTCACATATTAAAATGTCTCACCAATGATCCTATGATTAGCACTTTGTTACTTGATGTTAGATCACCTCTATACTATTATATACTTGATCCTTCTTGATCAGATGTCTCCTTGCTATTCACTATTTCCTTCTTCTATTCTCCTTTAACTGATTCTACAATATATCTTAGATCATAATACCTTGGTCACCATGAATGTCTTGTTTGCACATACAAACTCTCCTTCTCACTCCTTGAACATTTAGGATTTTTTCCTCCTTAAGAAGACATGGGTGACTCAAGATTAGGTATGAACCAATGGATGTGATTCATCCATATTGCCACTTAAACCTTCCCTTTATCTAATTGGATGCATGAAACACATAGGGATTCACATATAAGATTTTTCCTTATCAAAAAAATATCGTAATTCAATCATTAAGTTGGCCCAAAAAATGTTTACATAGTAGTTTGTGCCAATTCAAACAACTATGTCAAAACTATGTTACTTGACATTTGAAGTCCCTATTGCTTGACACTAACTGTGACTTCAATATTGTCACTCAACATTTGAATGACTTGGCATGCATTGCCTACTTAGCACTTGAATCACTCGGCACATGCTATTTGCTTGGCACTTGAATGACTTGGCACATGAGTGACTCGACACTCACTATTTACTCAACATGTTCTAACTTTTGTGTTGTGCTCAAAATATGTTAGTTGTTTGACATGAGCTAAGTAAATGACTTAAGTGTATAAACACTCACTTGTCAAAACCAATCTAAGATTTATACTATTAAGTATGAGATTGTTAGAGGATTTAAATCACCTTGTTAGGAGTGGCCTAATTAGAGGTCTTAAAACACTTCAACCTTGAATTGTCACCTTATTAGAGGATTTACAATATGACTATTAAGCCAACTCTGTTAAGAGTTTTCTTCACTTCTACAATGGTTAGAAGGTAACAAGAATTTGACTTGATTTATGAAGCAACTATCTTTGCAAATTCAGATCTCTATTCTAGTTTGACTTCTGGATCCTTACTAATTAGATGTTACTTGCATATTATCTTCCATACTTTCTTGCTCTACCTTTTCCTTCACTCACATATTCATCTTATTCCACATTCCACTTGTATGATTTATCCTTATGAGTTGATCTTTCATATATATAATAATCTTTGATAAGTCAACTTGAATACCCTTTTAAATAATCCTTAAACATCTAGATAGTTGGCCTAAATCAATAAATTATTAGACAATTACATTTTGTTATCACTTAGTCAATACTAGGATTGGACATTCATTTAACATTAGAATTCCTTCAATGCATGACCACTCGACTAACACTGCAAGATGGATATTTTTCTTAAACTGACTACTCAGTTAATATTGAAATGTCTTCATTACCTAACTTCTTGATCAACACTAAAATGTGCATGGTTAACATTGTAAATAATCATTGCTCAGCTAATAATGACATTTGTGTAACATCAACGGTAACATATAATTGAATAATTATTTTCAAAAAACTCCCTCTTTAGCATTAATGCCAACACAGAATTTCAACACACAATGATAAGAGAATGAACAATAAGATAATATCCTTAGTTTCATTATGATTCTCATCCATACCAACTCCCTTTGAGATTCTGCCTAGATTTTTCTCTATTGCTTCTAAATTAATTCTCCATATTATATATTTCATCACTTTTTTGTGTTCTTTTCTTCCTCTTTGCTGTAGATTCCATCATCTGAATATTTTCCTTCTAAGATACAAAACTCTCTCTCTCTCTCTCTCTCTCTCTCTCTCTCTCTCTCTCTCTCTCTCTCTTTGACACTAAACTCTCCCTCACTCTTGTTAACACTAAACTTGACACTGAATTCTCCCTCTTTTACATCAAATTCCAAAGGATACAAAATTTGAAGTTACTATGTACCTTTTGTACTGATTCATATGCAATATGCTCTGAATTTCACTCTTGAAATAAGAAAATCTACATCAACTTAATGGATATTCAATGGAGCTTGGTTGATGCCCCATCATCTTTTGCTTTAGTGAGCATCAGATAGGGAAATAACCCTTACTTGCTCTCCAAACATAGACATTTCAAATTCTTTCCTCATTTATACAGCAAATTATTTGCATAACATCTCAAGTCCTCCAAATATGATATCATCTACAAATATTTCTGCAAGTAATATCTTATCCTGTGGTCTTTCCTTAATGATGATGGGCCACACCACCCGTACCAACTCACAACCAAAAAAAAATGCAACAAGATGGAGACAAAGAGATGACAAAAATGCTTCATAAAGCATCATCCATTAATACTTGAAATTCATTAGAAGAGATTACATTTGAAGAGCTTACAACTCAAGAACTTCTATTTCTCGAACTTCCTTTAGAAGAGCTTCCATTTCTTGAACTTGATTACAAATGATAATAAGCCTTGCTTAAATAGGCACTTCTAACCCAAGACATTACAAACACAACCAATGTGGGATAAAAGGTAAATACAACTACCTTTAAATAAATATTAAATTCCCACCCAAATACAACTAAGCACCCAACAAATATTAAATACATGATTTAAGGATCTTTCCACAAACTTCTAAAATGCCACCTACACACCTCGATTAATGGAATGACAACTATTTTTATTATTTTCTATTTACGCCACCTATGCACCTTGAAAATAGAAATTTCTCTTTTCTCCTTTTTTCCTATTTTTCTATTTTTTATTATTTTCCTTCCATTTTCGTCACTTTCTCTCTCCTCCACAATTTTTTTTTTTTTTCTTTTTTTTAATTTTAAAAATTTAATTTTCCCATGCAAGATGCTCCTGCATCAAACTCCCTTGGTAGATAGAAAAGTGTGTCCCACACTTTGATGTCAAAAGAAAGATATAGAACCATCTTCATCTTCACCACAAGCTTCCACCTCAATAGGGACAAGAAAACCAAAATACAAATCTTCCAAATTTTTTTTTGTTGATGCATGATGCTCCTGCATCCGACTCCCATGGTAGGAAAAATTTTGTGAATATGGATTCACAAAATGAAGTAGCCACTATTGACATTTTTTTTTCCCTCTTCCTCCAACACATAACTGGAACAAGTATCTGGTGCCGATATATTTCCTTCTTTCTTCTTTTCCAACACTTGGCTGAAACAAGTGTTTGCTGCTGAAATCTCTCTTCTGCAATGAACTCCATCCAAGTATAAATCTCATCCTCATTCAATCTTGTTGAATTAATCACACTTGTAATAAACCCAGCAACACCATACCAATCTTCCTTTGCATACAAAACATCACTAACAAGATCCTCATGCAACCCATTATCATCTTTCAAATTCATCTTAAAGAAAACATCCCATGATTCATAAGAATTTACCTCTTTGACATCTTCATCTTTGCTTGCCTCTTTCATGTTGTCAACAATGCATGTAACTACTCCACTTGCTTGATCTCCAACTAAGGCACTATATTTTTCCTCCATTGCTACAATCTTAAAATCATCTTCATCTGCTTCTGGCATACAAATCTGGTTATCTTCATGCTCTTCCTCTTCTCTTTCATCTTTGCAAATAATTTCCTCTGCATCCTCTTGCTCTTCTTTTATACCACATGTTTGATACTTCACTGGATCTTCTTTCTTTTCGGCATCCAAGGAATTATCAACATCCCTTTTCTAGTAATGTGCTCTTCATTTTTGCAACTCAGCTTCTAATTCATTCACTTGCTTCTACAAATCAATTAGCAATGACTGTTGATTTCTTGCTCTAAATTTCTCAAGTCGAGGAATTCTTAGAATCCATCCAATCACAAAAGTCTTCTTCTTTCTCTTCTCCATAATCAAGTCTTTAGAAGACAAATCTAGTACAACACAAGAACCTTGTGCAAACTGCCTCACAATCGGCGATCTATCTACACAATCAAGAACTTCTTGACAAACTTCACCCAACTCAAGGTCCTGGTGCAAACTGCCTCATGTTCGGCGATCTGTCCACACACTCAGGAACTCCCGCTCTGATACCACTTGATGAAGGGCCAACACCACTCTTACAAACTCACAATCAAGATCACAACAATATGGAGACAAAAGATGACAAAATGCTTCATAAAGCATCCATTAATACTTGAAATCCATTAGAAGAGATTACATTTGAAGAGCTTACAATGCAAGAACTTCTATTTCTCGAACTTCCTTACAAGAGATTACATACAAAGAGCTTCTACTTGAAGAGCTTCACTTGAAGAGCTTCTATTTCTCCAACTTGATTACAAATGATAATAAGCCTTGCTTAAATAGGAACTTCTAACCCAAGACATTACAAACACAACCAATGTGGGATAAAAGGTAAATACAACTACCTTTAAATAAATATTAAATTCCCACCCAAATACAACTAAGCACCCAAAAAATATTAAATGCATGATTTATGGGACTTTTCAAAAACTTCTAAATTGCCACCTACACACCTCGATTAATGGAATGACAACTATTTTTTATTATTTTTTATTTATGCCACCCATGCACCTTGAAAATAGAAATTCCTCTTTTCTCCATTTTTCCTATTTTCAATTTTTTATTTTATTTTCTTTCTATTTTCGTCACTTTCTCTCTCCTCTATAATTTTTTTTTCTCTTCTCTCTCTCTCTCTCTCTCTCTCTCTAATAATAAAGTTTTCCAAGATGCTCCTGCATCAGGCTCCCTTGGTAGATAAAAAAGTGACCCTGTCACTTTATGAATGGTAGAGGAAATCCCAAATGGTAAACCTTAGCTGTTGAAATCCAAGTTGAGTCCTCGATCGTTCATCCTTTCAATTTGACCAAATACTCTTCATATTGCTTGTTTCTAGTACTCCTACCCACACGATGATCTAGAATGTCTTCTATCTCCTCCTTCTTAGAAGCAAGAATCGGACATGGCTCTAACACCAGCTCCTCATCTGCACCATCACCATGATACTCTGTTAAATCTGCAATGTTGAAAATAGGAGAAATGTGAATACCATCTGGCAGCTCCACCTCATATGCATTTCCTGAGTCATGTTTCTTCAAAATTTTGTAGGGGCCAAATTTCTTCATTTTCAGCTTGTTGTAAGTACTGGCTAGAAATATTTCTTTTCATAAGTGCACCATGACTAGATCCCCTACTTGGAATTCCTTATGTCTTCTCCTTTGATCAGCCCTAGCTTTATACTCTTGATTCATCTTGGTAATGTGTGCCTGAACCTCCTCATGTAGATGCTTGATATGTTCAGCAAATTCTTTCGCTTCAGCACTTGTCCTCTCCCCTTGCTCTATCTTCCTCAATTCTAGTGCAGTCCTTGGGCTATTCCCATATACAATTTGGAATGGTGATTTTCCAGTACTCCTATTTATAGAGTTATTGTAAGCAAACTCTGCTTGTGGTAGAATCAAATCCCATCCCTTGGGCTTATCTCCAACTAAACATCTCAGCAAATTGCCTAGACTTCTATTTACCACTTCTGTTTGGCCATCAGTTTGTGGGTGATGCATGGAACTGAATTTCAAGTCTATTCTCAACTTTTTCCACAATGTCCTCCAAAAATACCCCACAAATTTAGTATCTCTTTCAGAAACTATACTCCTTAGAAGACCATGTAGTCTTACCACCTTTTTGAAAAACAAGTCTGCAACATGGACAACATCATGAGTTTTGTGGCATAGAATGAAATGTGCCATTTTGGAGAACCTATCAACCACCACGAATACTAAGTCATTAACCCTTTGTGTCCTTGGCAATCCAAGAACAAAATCCATACTTATGTCCTCCCATGGCCTTGATGGAATAGGAAATGGCTGATATAGGCCAGTATTGTGACTAAACCACTTGGCAACTTGACAAACCTAGCAACTCTGTACAAACTTCTTCACATCCTGTGAAATTTGAGGCCAAAAATAATGTTCTCTAAGAATGGAAATGGTCTTATCTCGACCAAAATGTCCTACCATCCCTCCACTATGTTTCTCCTTAATCAAATTTTTCGTCATGGAACTCCTTGGAATGCACAATTGACTACCCTTGAATAACATGCCATCCTGAATGCATCACTTAATATACAAGTTACTATTATCATTTATCTTTTCAAAATTATTTCTTACTAAATATCCATAGAACCTTTCATACCATGCTCTAGAAGCTTGCTTCAGTCCATATAGGGTTTTGTGAAATTTGCATACCATGTCTCTTTTTCTGGTAAGATTGTATTTAAGAAAGCTGATTTTACATCAATCTAATACACTTTGAATCCCTTTTGTGCTGCATATGCTAGAAGTATTTTGATTCCTTCAAGTCTTGCAACAAAAGAAAATGTTTCTCCATAGTCAATACCTTCTTCTTGAGCATAACCTTTAAATACTAGCCTTACCTTGTTCCTTGTTACTTTTCCTTTCTCATTTAACTTATTTATGAATATTCATTTTGTTCCAATCATATTTTAATCCTTATATCTAGGTAAAAGTGACCAAGTCTTATTCCTTCTATTTTCTCAATTTCTTCATTCATTGTCTCTATCCAACCTTCATTTTCTAAAGCATCTTTTACAGATCTAGGTTCAAATTCACTAAGAAAACATGTACCTTTTAATTTGTTCCTTTATAGTATGCCTTTTATCTCTCCTCCAATTATTTTTATAGATGCATGATGTCTTCTAACATATTTTGCAAGTCTCCAATATTTCTTTCTTGATTCTAAACTTGGTTCTCTACGATCTTCTACCTTTTTCATGGGCTCCTCTTTCTAATCTAACTATAATGTAGGTGCTTCTATTTATGACTCGGGCTGTACTACCAATGAATTGCTAGGTTCAATTTACTGTTGCTTGGCTTCAAATGATTGTGGTAAATTCTCAGGTTCCTCCTCATAGTAAAAAAAACTTTTTGCAACCTTTAGGCTCCTTGCTTCTCTTTTCTTCACTTCTTTCTATAAACTCATCAATCTTCACATGTGCACTTTCTATTAATTTGTGAGTAGAAAGATTAAAACATTTGTATGTCTTCCCTTTATTGGAGTAAACTAGGAATATAGCTTCATTATTTTTTGTATCAAGTTTTCCTTTCTTTACATTTTCAAGATATAATATTTGCTTCCAAATATTTTGAGATAACAAACATCAGGCTTGTACCCATACCATAATTCATAAGGTATTTTGTTTGTACCTTTATTTAGTTCAAATCAGTTAAGTATATGAACTATTGTGTTGATTGATTTCTTCTCTCTAGTATTTTGGTGCAACATTTTTATCAGCCATTAGTGTTCTTGCACATTCCATGATGGATATGTTCCTTCTTTCTTCTATACCATTTTTCTCTAGAGTTCTAGGTGTTGTTACCTATCTTTTGATTCCTCTTTCATTTCAAAATTCATTGAATCCATTTGAGATGAAATCATCTCCTCTATCTAATCTCAGGCATTTCAGATTCTTCCTTGTTTCTTTCTTAACTCTAGCCAAATACCATTTGAATGTTTGAAAATCATTATATTTATCTTTCAAAAACATTATAGTCATCATCCTAGAATAGTCATCAAAAAATAGGATGAAGTATGTGTCTCCATAGTAGATTTCTATACCTAGATGACCCACAAAGATCCGTGTGAACTAGTTCCAAAAATTCATCAAAATTGTAGGACTTACTTCTGCAACTTCTTTTACTCACCTTTCCAATTTGACAATTGTTTGCACATGCCCATCTCAGGTTTCTTCAGAAATGGTATTCCTCCTACTCTTGTTCTTTCTTATGATAACTAGGCCATCAAAGTTAACATGACATATCCTCTTGTGCCATAGCCAACTTTCCTCTATTTGAGCTAGTAAATGTGTACTTTCAGTGAGATCTAGGTAAAGTAAGTTACCTTTTGTCTGATTGCCAGTCCCAACTAAGTTTTCTTTTGCATCCAATAATTTATCTTTGCCATTCATGAATTCCACCTTATATCCTATATTGTTCAACTATGCTACATTGAGTAGATTATGTCTTAATCCTTCAGCTAAGTAGGAATTTTTACATTTGATTCCTTTAGTTAATGCTATGATTCCTTTTCCTTTTACATAACATGGTTCATTGTTTCCAAATCTAATACTTCCACCATCATAGTGTTCTAAATATTTAAACTTAGTATTATCACCAGTCATGTGATGAGAACAACCACTATCTATGATCCATGTATTGTTTTCCTTAGCATGAGAAATAAGTTCCATCTTTTCATTTTCCTCATATCATATTCATTCTTAACATCAATGGAAACTACTTTTTCTTCATTATCATCACTATTGAAATCTTTAACAATGTAACAAGATTTCTTACCTTTGTCTTTCTAGTCATTGTAGCTCTTGAAGTATTTATTGCCTTTGAACTTGCTATATCTTTTCTCATCTTTATCTTCTTTGTTTATAAATATTTCAAAAATATGACCAACCTCTTCACATGAGAAACAAATTAATGTAATTTTTCCTTTGAATTTTTCTTTCCCTTTTGACACTCTTTTTGCAAGTAGGGATTCAATGACTTTAAGGTCATCTAATTCATTTTCTTCTTCACTATCAACCCATTTGCCTTTTGAGTTTCCTCCTTTTCTACTAAGAGTTAGTTTGGCTTTGAATACATATTCAAAGTTGCTAGGATTAGGAGCATTGTTATCAATTTTTTCCAACTCAAAAGCATTTAATCTTCCAACAAGTGCATCCAAGGTTATATTATTTTTAGGATTGCATCTCGTCTCTTGAATTATTGAAACTCTAATTGCATAAATAGGAAGAATAATTCTTAGTACCTTGTTGACCACAATCTCATCAGTTATTATTCCCCATACAATTCTGATTGCACTCACACTTTCTTTGATTCTTTTATTGTATTTGACAATGTTCTCACCTTCTTTCACTTTCATTTGATCAAACTTCCCTTTAAAATTTTTTGCTTTGGTTCTTTGCACATTTTTATGACCTCCATAGAATTTTTGCAATTTAACCCTCATTTCAAATGCAGTAGGATAGCCTTTAACCTCATCAAATTCAGAATAGTTGACCGAGGAAGCTATATTAACCATCATTATATTATGATCCTTTTCCTCTTTCATTTGCTTCATAGTCATAAATTTAGGTGATGGAACATATATTTTTCCTAAGTAGAACATACCAATATCATTGATGCTTGATAGGTGCAACTTCATCAATTCCTACCATGCTGAAAAGTTGTCTTTGTTAAGCTTGAGAATCTCCCTTCTGTATGACATCTTGATCTTTAGCTTAGGTACTTGAAACCTTTCCTACAAGCACCAAACACTCTTATAATAATTATTAGAAATGAAGAGAGAAAATGAGAGGGCATAGGTGAATCAGTTACCACAAAAATAATTCCCTATCCCTAGATGTTAGATCAAACTTTTCACTGATAATGCAATACTATCCAGCTCAGTTATAACTAAGATCTTACCATATCTTAGTTAACAAAGAAATATTATGAATATTAATCTATTTAACCTTTAGTAACTTAGTTCTATAAAAATTAAGCATAAAGAAAATAACATGAACACAAATGACACCAATATTTAACATGGAAACCCAATTTGGAAAAACCACCATGCATCTAGTTACAATATTTTTTACTCTTCTAAAGTGAGGCCTATTAGGAGCTAACCCTGTTAAAGGTTACAAAAAATATAATTATTTATGATCTTGTTAGAGAATTTAGATCACTCTGGTTAGAGGTCTTAATACACTTCAATCTTGAAATGTCACCTTATTAGAGAATTTACGATATGACTATTAAGTCAACTCTATTAAGAGATTTGTTCACTGCTACAACGGTCAGAAGGTAACAACATCTTGACTTGATTTATGAAGTAAATATCTTTGCAAATTTAGATCTATGTTCTAGCTTGACTTCTAGATCCTTGTTTATAAAATATTCTTTGCAACTTATCTTCCATACTTTCTTTCTCTACCTTTGCCTTCTCTCACATATCCATCTTATTCCACATTCTACTTGTAGAAGTTATCCTCACTACTTGAAATTTTATATACATCATAAGATTTGATAAGTCATCTTGAATGCTCTTTCAAACATTCCTTAAACATCCAAATAGTTAGCCTCAATTAATTAATTATTAGACAATTGCATTTTTCTATCACTCAATCAATACTAGGATTGAACACTTAGGTGACAATGGAAGTCGTTCGATGCCTGACCACTCGATTAACACTACAAGTAGGATATCCTTCATTAAATAACTACTTAGTTAGCATAGAAATGTCTTCATTATCCAACTGCTCGACCAACATTGACATATGCATGGGTAATATTGTAAATCTTCATTTCTCAATTAATACTGATATTTGTGTAACATCAATGACAACATACAATTGAGAAATTATTTACAACAACTTGGTACATTATAAAGATATCAATATAAGTTTTGATGGATGAAGTAATTGATCAAGTTCCCATAGTGTTAATGTATTGTACTCATCCTTATATGAATTGCTAAGTGCTAGTGTAGGGATTGGAATCATCTCTATATGAATAGCTGAATTGGGATTAATGAATTCTCATAGTGCAAGTGTTGAAGTTTTGTATAACCTTCATATGAATAGATAATAGAGTGTGATGACCCCTAATAGGGTCCTACTTAATTTCTCTCAAAAATATCAATTAGGGTTTAGATTACATTTATTTCATTCTAAGAGAACTTCAACTCTTTACGATCATCATATATAGAAGAAATAATAATTAACTTATAATGAATACTTAAATCTTAATTCCTTACTCTTATCCTAAGCACTAACCCTAAGAAAAATGGTAGAATTTTCATGATTGAGGTGCAAAATTAGTCTCCAAGAGGCCCCCTCATAAAAAAGGCTTGTTTTGGGAATATTCTCTTCACTATGATCAAATTATTCTAGTGGACTCCTCTCATGAACTCCCTACCCACTTAGTTGTATTAGTAAGGGATTAAATAATTAAGTATTATTAAAACTATAATATATCTGATTACTAAATAATTTCTAGATTTAGATACTTACATTTATACTTATGTAGATATCTTATGACTAATTACATTTATTTATTTAATCATTCTTTATTACCATTATTTATGAATAATTCTATATTATAGATAATAAATTAATTGATCACTCATATTAAAATCTCTCATATGACCAAATTAATTCATAAATAAATATATAATTTTCTATTAATCATATTCATAAAAGTTTTATATTTAAAAATTATGAATAAAAAAAATCAACTTTACATACCTTTTAGGAAGGGAAATTTTTTAATGTGCTCATGTTTCCTAACTTTGCAATCTTTTTTGGACTTATAATAGGAAAGGTACTTGGGGGGGGGGGGGGGGGGGGGGGGTTGGGGTGTGAATCATGTTGATCTTAGATTGGTTTTGACAAGTGAGTGTTAAAACACTTAAACCATTTACTCAGTTCATGCCAAACTAGTAATACATGCCAAGCACAATATGTAAATATTAGACCATGCCGAGTTACAATGAGTGCCGAGTGACTCAAGTGATGAGAAGATAGAACATGCTGAGTGAATTCAAGTGCCAAGTAAATAGTGGATGTCAACCAATTTAGATGCCAAGTCAGAAGCATAAATACAATGAATGTCAAGCATCTGAGACTTCATATGTTGAGTGACACAGTTTGGACATATTTGTTTGTAAAGGAACAAACAACTATGTAAACCATTTTCAAGCCAACTTAAGGATAGATTTCAATATTTTAGAGATAAGGATGAATCTATATGTGGATTCCCTATGCAATTACATGCAACCAATTAGAAAATGCCAAGGTTTAAGTGATAAAATGGATGAATCTTAGTCATAGATTCATACCTAACCCTAAGCCACTAGAGTTTTCTTAAGGAGGATGAAGCACTAAAATAATAATGACGAGAATAGTGTACAAGGGGTGAATGATCAAAATGGAAGAGTAAACAAGATAGTTTACAGAGCATTCAAGGTGACTTGGCAGCAAAGAGTGAATTGCAGAATCAGTTAAGTGTAGAGTAGAGGATAGAGAATGATACAAAATTGATACATCAGATCATGAAGGATCAATCGAAGATTGTATAGAGGTGATATGTTATTAGACAAGCTAGTGCCAACCACAAGATCTATGTTGAGACATTTTAACACATGATTTCAATTAAATCTCTTAACAAAGTAGTCCTCATAGGTTGTATGAAATATTTTAATAGGGTGCTTACTTAATTGTAAGTTGAAGTCCTCTTACCAGGCACACTTCTAATAGGGTGTTGAAATACTCTAATAAGGTGGGACTTAATAGTCTTTGTAAGCCTTTAATAGGGCAGACCATTCATAGGGTAGATCATGATTCATGGTCAAATCATTGTAACCTTTATTGGATACACTTTATTGTTGCAGTAGTGAAGATTTGTGGGTGTCATCCCCACCCCAGTTTTACCTTCTCACTTGGAGGGTTTCTAGGTAATGATATATGATGTTATGTGTGTGTTTGATTACATGTTTACATGATTGATGGATATGCTTTACATGTTATTTTAGTATATTAATGCATGTGATATATGAATGGTGAAATTTTTATAGGTTCAAATTTTAACTCTTGATTCACCCCCCAGAGGTTTACTCTCTTCCCACTTGTAATTCCAATAATTGGTATTAGAGCCTAGTTCTCTAAAAGAGAAGCTTTGAAACTTAGAGGAAAGATCTTGAAATGGAAGTCTACAAGCTGGGAAAGACTATTGAGAACCAAGGAATTAAAATACATCTAAAACTACATCAATTAAATGAGGTAACAAAAGAACTAACAAAATCCACGAAGAGAATGAAAGAGATTGCTATTACAGAGAATGACACACAATACAAAGAGATAGACACCACCAAGCTATTAACAGATGGTAACTCTAGTGAATTTGATGTTGCAGTTGCAGATCTAATAGAAAAGAACTGAGTTCAAGATGAGGAAATTATAAATCTCAAGCTAGGGCAAGAATCACAAGCTATACTACTTTGTGAGGTGACTGAACAAAAGAAGAAAGCCATGGAAGACAAATTCATGATTGAAGAAGATAAAAGAATTCTAGAAAATAGATTGGAAGAAAAGTCAATAGAGTTAACCAAGATCTCCAACATGCAATTGGATACTCTAAGTCAAATGATGAATTCCAACTATGAACTAAATGTCAAGGACATTGAGATAACCACATTGAAGTTGTAGAATGACCTAAAAAGAGAAAAGGAATTTACTGAAAGTGTCAACAAGCCAAATGAAGCCATCAAATACTTTGAAAAATTACTGAGATCTCCTAGATCCAACAAAGACACATCAAGATTGGGCTACACAAGCACTAAAGAAGGAGAATCATCCAAAGTCACTGAAGAAATGAACATCAAAGGTAAGAACTCCAAATCTACTTTTCATAATTTTGGTAAGAAAGGACATACTAATAATGTCTATAGGATAAATAATACAAATCAAAATGTCAAGCCTAAGAACATGACTCATTGTCATAAGTGCAACAAGAAAGGTCATCAGGCACATGAATGCAGAACTAGGACCATGCAAAAACAAATATTTGAAGGATATTGCTACAACTGTCAAAAGTATGGACATAGAGCCTTTGAATGCAGATCCAAATCCATGTGGTCATAAAACAAGCCAACATAGGTAAGAAGCTATGGAAACCTTTATAATTGGGATTACAATACAAGATATAACTATCACTATTGTCAAGAATATGGACATGTTCCTGAGAATTGTATTAGAACACACTTCAGTGGTAACTACAAAAGATGGTTAAGCCAAACAACATGTTTTAGCTATTTGAAGATTGGCCACACTAGTAAGCATTGTCCACCTAGGTCAAAGGCACCATGTGGTGAATTTGATAAAGGAAAAGGAAAGGAAGATGTTGAACACATTAGAGATGCAATGAACAAGACATTGAAAAAGAAAGATGCTTGCAACACATCAAATGCAGAAAGGATCACTTCACCCAACGGGTCAAGTGATCACACCTCATCTAATTAGGAAAAAAAGAGGTATGTGGGATTGATACTCAAATGAAATATCATACATTAGTTCCAAGGGATGTAGTATGGAAAAGACTACATCAACATCAATAAAGATGCAAGATGTTGTTATAAATTCAAGTTTAAACTTCAAAGTTTTAATGTTGTTGGCGAGCATGAAATGTTTTCTGTGTATGCCAAGTGGAATGGTAGTTGATGATGAAATACTAGATTATCTAGTTGATGCCAAGTCTATCATAGCTACTAAGTGATGGTAATATCAATGGATGCTAAATGATTATAAAATTGAGTTGATGCTGAGTTTATAGTTGTACAAGCACTAAGCATCAAATGCAAATTTTTAGAAGGATATATGATCGATTTAACTCATTATTCATCATTTCAAATTCAAGTAAAGAGTGAGCAAAGTGAAAGGTGATTCAGAAGATTGTTTACAACATTTGCAAAGAATTTGACAACGATCTTGCACTAGTTCTTTAGATTTCACAAGGTATTTAACACAAGCCAATCTACATAGTTTTACTTTGCACAAACCCTAGTTTGACAAATGGCATCTAGCTCAAAGAATGTAGAAGGGAAAGAGGTTTTAAATTTTTAACTTGTTAGTAATGAAGTTCAAAAACCTATATTTAAGGCCATTCCTAACATAACATATAGACAAGATCCTTTTGATGCTTTATCCATGATATCGCCAAGTGTTATAATGGTGTAAGATGTAAGGAGATGCTATAATTGAAAAATTGGTAGCATTGGAGAATTAGAAATAAGAGAAGCATATGATAGGTTATGTGAAAATGGTATTCTAAAGGAGGAGTATAAAATTATTGAGAAGAAGGGTTTGACATATGCCCTAGATTTTTCCAGTGTATTCAAAACTGAATGGATTGGAATTGTTTTGAGTCGAATACATGATGGATCCTTATGGATAGAGGGTGGACCAATTAAGATCACCAAGAGAATAATTCACAAGGTTAATGGCTACCCAACCCTAGATTGGCCCAAGACTCTGAGGAGTGACTGTAAGGAAGTAATAGAGAAAAACACTAGAGCAAAATGAAACAAAAGAGGCATGACAATAGATACTGTTACTGATCCATTGTTGAACTTTTATATTAACTTAATTTCTCACAAATTCTATCAATTAAGTACATTAAATAGTGTACCTTGTATTGCTGTGGATGCTGGCTACAAGATTGTGAATAAAGATCATACTTATGAACTATCAAAGCTTCCACTACAACAATTGATGGAAAATCTTGGAGCAATTAGAAAGACCAAGAGTGCTCAATGTAAATTTGGTTCAATACTTGTCTATATTTTTTTTTATGTGTAGAATACATCTCCCTCCTTTGGTATAGTAAGTTGGAAAACAAACAGGTCAATAACAATGTAAATCAATGAATTTATTGAATAGATGGAAGAAAATTTTGAATCTTTAAAGAGAAGTTATTTTGAATACTTTAAGAAGAAAATTTTGAATCTTTAAAGAGAAGTTATTTTGAATACTTTAAGAAGTCAATGAAGAAAATAATGAGGATACCTATTTCATTGGTTGAGCAACATAACAATGATATATGTTTTCTTCTTGATGCTGATTACACCTATATATAGGCTGCCACACCAAGGGTCAGATGGTTAAGGCTACTTAGATATAAGATTAATGTTGATGAAACATCATCAACAATAACTGCACTCCTAGTAGAGGAAATTGAGAAGACTGCTAAAGTATTTGGGAATTATGATGTGATGAAATCAAAAATTGAAATGGAGTTGAAAACTGCCTCTACATTTAAGAAGAAATATAAGCTAGTAAAGAAGCAAAAGACAAAATTTGGTGAAGGTGTAGATGAGGAAGAAGAAGAAGGAGAGGAAGAGGATGAAGATGAAGAACAATATCAAACTCAAGAACCTCTTGTATTGACTCAAAGCATGGGAGAGGATAAGAAAGAGGAAGAAATAGAAGGTGCCAAGGAAGAAGAAGCTGAGGAAGCACCTACACAAGTTGAGCCAAAGAAGAGAAAGGCTAAGGCACAACCAGTGGCTAAGGCAAAGAAAACTATCAAACCAAGCCTAGTCAAGCCAACAACACCTACCACTAGAGCCAATAAATGACCACAACACAAAAGGCCAAGGAGAAATCCAAGAAAACAGAGCAAGGTGGCCAAGTGCAAAAGAAACAAAGAAGAAAATATGTTGCACAACTAGATTCAGATGAAGAAAGGACTGGATCATATGATATAAGCCAATTCAAAGTGGTACGTCACAAACCACTTTCTAATATTGAAAATTTGCGTAAAAATACCAAGAATAATGTAGATTTATATGGTTTTAGACATGTAAATTTTTTTTAATTGGGCAAAGAAGAGAAGAAGTTAGTGGAAGAAGCCCTATATGCAATGATGTCTAAATTTAAGACAACGCCATTAGAATTTGCCAACTTAATACCCAAGAAACTATATGACTTAGTTGAGCAAAAATGGCATTATTGTTTAAATTTGGAAAAAATAAATAAGAGAAACCACTTTAGCCCAAGTAATGCCAAAACTAACAAAAGGGTAGATTGCTAAGGCTACTAAGAAATATGGAGTTAGGTTTATGCCTAAGTGTAGAGCCTTAAGCATACTTCAAAAAAATATTGAAGATGTGGCCAAGAAATCTACCCAAATATGGAAACTTATCTATGGGTTGACCATTGTTAAACAAGGAGAAGCTGACCCTTTTGAGGGTAAAGATGATGATAAGGATGGAGATGAAGAAGATGATGACAAAGAAAAATATTATAAGGAAGATGATACGGTGGGGAAGGAAAATAAAAAACAAATTGATGATAAGGCAATAGCTGAACAACAACAAGATGAGTAGAGCATGCAGGACACACAAGTGCCAAGCATTAGACCCCTATATGAAATAGTCAAGTCTTCTGAAACTATTATTGCTAAGGATGTCTTTGATCTTTTAGCTTAGAACATCAATCCCTTGACTACAAAAGACTTGAAGAAGATACTAGACCAATCTACACTATAAGCCAAGTTATATGATAATCCAGTTTTGGTCAATATAGATGAGCTCCAAAAGGCAACAACTGATGTCACAATGGACAAGGTGAATCCACAAGAACCACCTTCTACCATCCCTTTAGTACAACCTTTTACCCAAACAATAGTAGCTACATCTACTAAGGTTGATACATTTGTTAAAGTTGACACAGTTGAGTAGAGGTAGACTGCAGAAGAAGAAAAAAAACATTTCTATTGGATAGCAAGAAGTAGGATAGATAGATTCTTCTATACCTAAATCACAAGGACCAAGTTCCATTCATGTCATTGTGTTAGATAAGAAAAAATCTAAAGAGAGTAAGCAAACACCTAAGATAAAGGAGCAAGAATTCATCCAAGCATGGTAACTCTACCTACATCTGGCACTTCTCCTACAAAAGTTCTTCAGAAGTCAAGCATAGAAGCTATATCATTGCAAATATTAGTGCTAGGATCTAGCTCTTCAAAAGTTGATAAGGTAAGTCACTATGGAGATATCACTCTTGATGAAGAGATAGTTATTCCTATATTTAATTATGATATAATGAAACTTGATCAAATAAGCATTTTGCAACAAGCTTTAGAGAAGAAAAAGAATCAAAAAATGCTTAGGAGAGAACACAGGTAGAGGCAAGTGCTTCAAGACATTAAAAACATTTTTCTAGATGCATTTAGCCTGCCAACTCTTGAAGAGACCAAGACACTACTAGAACAACTATCATATATAGTGGAAAAGGTCAACAATGAAGACATTAAGACTAATGTTAAACTCTTAGAATGGTCTAAAAGGAAATTCCAAAGCAAGGTAAATGAAAATATATCTGGTGATATAGCACTCACTCAAGTTGCATTCGCAACAAAGGTTAAGGATGTGAAGAAGGTACTTCAAAATATATTCTCATTGTACACCAAATTGTGTGATCCTAAACTCTTCACCCAAGAGACCAGACATCATATTCTAAGCTTGGAGAGAAATCTTAACATATCAAGTACAAGGTTACCTCAAAACCCTGCTTAGAGTGAGAAGTATTTTCATACATTGCTTCAAACACAAAGTCAATTAGTTGTATTAAGAGAAGAAGAGGCTAGCCTAAGAGCCAAATTGACATGTATTTAGGCATCCCTCACCCCACACATGGAAATACTATAGAAGGAACTATGATATGTAGAAACTCTACTAAAGAAAGACCCCAATCTTTCTACTCTAGATGGTCTAGTACACCTTGCTTCAGAGAATGCTATCCAAATCAAGCCATTGGATGCTGCATGTGACAACTAGGATGCAACTCTCAAAATCATAATGGAGTTCCATAAATCATTTTTGAACAAACAAAAAATATGTGTATAACCCATTTGACATAAGTGTCAAAAAAGGGGGAGAGAATAAAGAAAGGGGGAGCAGAGAATAAAGAAAGGGGGAGCCAGAAATAGAGAAATGAAAGAAAGGAAGACAATAAAATAAAGTCATATCATTGGGGTGAAATACATTTTTGAGAAATTTTAAGATTCATTTTTAAGGAAAATAGTAAACATATAGTATCAAATTAGATGAAAGAGTATTAGATACAACACATTGAAGATAGAGAGAAGCACAACATATGGATGCAAAATAGACACATTAAATCTTGGGGAGTTATCAATTTTGAGGTATAAAGATTATTACAAAATTTTGAAATTTTGAAGTTTTTTATACAAGCCGAGTCGTGAATATGTTATGCTTGAGAAGTTAAGTGGAATATTATATATTTAAGTGTTTTTGAAACTCATGTCAAAGGGGGAGATTGTTGATCTTAGATTGGTTTTGACAAGTGAGTATCAACACACTTAAACCAATTACTCAGTTCATGTCAAACTAGTAATACATGCCAAGCACAACATGTAAATATTAGACCATGCCAAGTTACAATGAGTGTCGAGTCACTCATGTGTTGAGTCACTCAAGTTTCGAGAAGATAGACCATGCTAAGTGAATTCAAATGTTGAGTAAATAATGAATGTCAAGTAGTTCAAATGCCAAGTCAAAAGTAGAAATATAATGAATGTTGAGCATCAGAGACTTCATATGCTGAGTGACACAGTTTGGACATATTTGTTTGAAATGAAAAAAAAATGTGTAAACCATTTTCAAGATGACTTAAGGATAGATTTTGATCATTTAGAGATAAAGATGAATCTATATGTGGATTCTCTATGTAATTACATGCAACCAATCAAAAAATGGGGATGTTTAAGTGGCAAAATGGATGAATCTCAGTTGTAGAGTCATACCTAACCCTAAGCCACTAGAGTCTTCTTAAGGAGGATGAAGGCCTAAAATAATGATGATTATAATAGTGTACAAGGGGTGAATGATCAAATTGGAAGAGCAAACAAGACAGTTTGCAGAGCATTCAAGGTGACTTAGTAGTAAAGATTGAATTGCAGAATTAGTTAAGTGAAGAATAGAGGATAGAGAAGGATACAACATTGCTACATCAGATCATGAAGGATTAATAAAGATTGTATAGAGGTGATCTGTTATTAGGCAAGCTAGTGCCAACCACAAGATCTATGCTAAGACATTTTAACAGGTGATTTCAGTTAAATCTCTTAACAAAGTAGTCTTAATAGGTTGTATGAAATCCTCTAACAGGGTGCTCACTTAATTGTAAGTTGAAGTCCTCTTACTAGGCACACTTCAAATAGGGTGTTGAAATCCTCTAACAAGGTAGGACTTGACAAACTTTGTAAGCCTTTAATAGGGTAGATCATGATTCGTGGTCAAACCATTGTAACCTTCATTGGATACACTTCATTGCTACAGTAGTGAAGATTTGTGGGTGTCATCCCCACCCCAGTTTTACCTTCTCACTTGGAGGGTTTCTAGGTAATCATATCTAGTGTTATGTGTGTGTTTGATTACATGTTTACATGATTGATGCATATGCTTTATATGTTATTTTAGTAAATTAATGCATGTGATATATGAATGGTGAAAGTTGTATAGGTCCAAGTTTTAACTTTTGATTCACCCCGCTCTCAAAAATTTACTCTCTTCCCACTTATAATTCTAACAAATCAGTGCTTTAAACTTTGACCCATATAACATTCACCACAAATCCATCTCATACATTCAATAAGTAAACTAAAATACCAAGTGAAACATGTACATCTAAATCATGTAAACAAGTAAGCATTCACACATATATGACACCATATATGATTACCTAGAAACCCTCCAATGAGAAGGTAAAACTAGGGTGGGGATGACACCCACAAATCCTTACTACTGTAGTAATAAAGTGTATCCAATGAAGGTTACAATGTTTGATCATGAAACATGATCAACCCTATGAAAGGTCTACCCTATTAAAGGCTTACAAAGACTGTTAGTTCTTACCCCATTAAAGGATTTTGACACCCTATTAAAAGTGTCC
Source organism: Cupressus sempervirens (assembly GCA_028749045.1). Classification (NCBI taxonomy): domain Eukaryota; kingdom Viridiplantae; phylum Streptophyta; class Pinopsida; order Cupressales; family Cupressaceae; genus Cupressus; species Cupressus sempervirens. The sequence goes on from CM053790.1 coordinate 22,601,537, forward strand.
CTTGTTAAAGGACTTCAACTCACAATAAAGTAAGCATATTGTTAGAGGAATTCAATACAACTTGTTAAGACTACTCTATTAAGAGATTTAATTGATTCACCTATTAGAATGTCTCAACACTGATCCTTCAGTTAGGACTTTGTTTTTTGATGATAGATTACCTCTAAACTGATTTATTCTTGATCATATGTGTTTTTGTTGTTCACTATTTCCTTTCTTTGTTCTCATTTAACTAATTCTGCAATGTAATTTTAGATCATTATACCTTGGTCACCATGAATGTCCTGGTTTTCTCATGCAAAACTCTCCTTGATCATTCATTCATTCCCTTACACACTCATAAGAAGTTTAGGGTTTGTCCTTCTTAAGAAGACCTAGGTAACTTAGGGTTAGGTATGAATCAATGGATGTGATTCATCCATTTTGCTACTTAAGCCTTCCCTTTACTTGATTGGATGCATGTACTTCATAGGGATTCCAATTTAAGATTTTTCCTTATCATGAAAATATCATAATTCAATTTGTAAGTCGGCTAAAAAATGATTTAAATAGTAGTTTGTGCAATACAAACAACTTTGACAAAACTGTGTTACTTAGCATCTAAAGTCTCTGATGCTTGACATATACTAATTTCAATACTATGACTTAGCATCTAAATGACTTGACATACACTGCTTATTGAACTCTTTAATCACTTGGCATACACTATCTGCTCAGCACTTGAGTGACTCAGCACATGGGTGACTCGGTACTCATTGTTGACTTTGCATGCTCTATCTTATACATGTTGTACTTGGCATATACTACTTGTTTGACATGAACTAAGTAAAGGACTCAAGTGTATAAAAACTCGCTAGTCAAAACTAATCTAAGATAAAAAATCTCCCCCTTTGATATGAGTGTCAAAAACACTTGGTCATGCATTAATGCTCTTATTCTTATGAGCATAACATAACTCTTTTTCAACTTCTATACAAAATTTTGAAATATCAAAATTTTGTAACAAATTATACCTCAAAATATTATAATTCCCCCTAAGTTGTTAGATCTGATTTCATACTCAAAATGTTACTCCTACTGAGTAGATGTACCTCAACTAATACTCTTTTACTTTCTTGCTATGCTTGTTATTATTTTCTTGCCTCCCCATGCTCTTACTCTTTCTTAGCTTAGCTCTCTTTCTCCTTTTTGACACTGATGTCAATGGGTTATACACTAATAGTGTTTTTGTCCAAGAAAGATTTATGAACCTCAAGAATAATCTTAAGAGTGGCATCCTAATTGTCACAAACTACCTCCAAAGACTTAATTTGGATGGCTAGCTCGACAACAAGGTGAACTAGGCCATCTAATGTAGAAAGATTGGGGTGTTTCTTCATAAGAGTTTTTGCATAGCCTAACTCCTTGTGCAAAATCTCCATGTAAGGAGTCAATGTAGTTTGGATGCTTATTAGTTTGGCCCTTATGTTGGCTTCATCTATAGATAATGTTGCTAATTGACTCTACGTTTGCAATAAAATTTTGAAATGATTCTCACTTTGAGCTAGAGTCACGGGAAATTTTGCACTTGATGAATTTATTTAAATTTCCACACGTAGAATGTAACTCCTTCTCTCCTGTGTGAAGAGTGTAGGATTACACAGTTTTGTATATAGAGATAAAATGTGCTCAACTACCTTCTTCACACTTTCTATCTTAGTTGCCAATGCAACTTGTGTAAGTGTTATATCAATGGATATTTTCTCATTCATTTTACTTTGAAATTTCTTTTCAGATCATTCTTATAATTTTGCATTAGTATCAAGGTCTGCATCACTTACCTTTTCCACTATGTTTTTCAATTGTTCAATAAGTGGCTTTGTTTCATCTAGAGTAGGCAAACTGAATGCATCTAAGATGTCTTTAATATTAAGCAAATCTTGATTTTCCTATGCTCCCTTTTGAGTAGTTCTTGATGTTTCTTTCTAGCCAAGGCTTCTTGAAGTATACCCATCTGTTCTATTGTCATTGTGGCATAATCATATTTTGGAAGAACAATTTCTTCATCTAGGCTTACATCTTTGTATGTATTACATCTTTTTCCTTTGATGAGCTTGGACTCATCACTAAGAATTGAAAAGGTGTTGCACCTGTGCTTGGCCTCTAAAGAGCGTGACTGGAAGGAGTGCTAGATTTTGGTAAATTTACTAGTGCTTGAATTGCTACTAGCTCCTTTGGCTTGGGTGTCAACTCAGTCTCTTTAGGCTTGTCCTTTTCTATGAAATAACCTTGAATCACACCTTGAACTTGTGTTGGAGGCATAGATGAATCTATTTGACTTGTTTGACTCTATGTTTCAGTAGTGGCTTGAGTTTCCACTTTATCCTCTCCAATTGTATCAACATTTTCTAATGTAACTTTTGGTACTTTCTCTAAAGATTGTGCATTAATGACTTGAGGGGTAATTGTAGTTGGTTCTTATGTTTTCACCTCCTCCTTTATAGTGTTAGTCACTAATTTTTGAAGTTTATCTATACTCACCAATATAGGGTTGTCACACAATTTTGCCTCTAGTATAGATTGATCAAGTATCTTTTTGAAGTCTTTCTCTATTAAGGGATTGATGTTCTGAGCAGTGAGATTAGAAACATCCTTTACTATGTTAGTTTTAGTATTCACACTTATTATTTGTTGAGGGTTGACATTTGGCATTTGTGTATCTTGTACACTATGTTCTTGTTGCTACTCTTTCTCAACTATTTCCTAATCATCTACATTCATTTTAGTACCTCCCTCAACTATTCCTTCATTATTGTCATCATCTTCATCATCTTTAACCTCAATAGACTCTTGTTCTCCTGCCTGACTATAGCTAGCCCATATGTAGCTTTCCACATTTGTGTAGTATTCTTTACAACATCTTCTATATTATTTTGTAATATTTTGAATGCTCTATATTTAGGAATAAATTTAACAACATATTTCTTTATGGCTTTAGCAATTTGTGCCTTGCTAAGTTTAGGCATAGCTTGAGCAAGGGAAATTTATCTAATTTTCCTTTCAATATCTAAACAATAGTGTCATTTTTGCTTAACTCTTTCATATAGGATTTTAGGTATGGAGTTGGCAATCTCTAGAGGAGCTTTCCTAAAAGTCACCACCATGGCATATATTGCTTCCTACACTCGATTCTTTTCAACTTTTCCAAGATTTTCAAAATTAAGTTGAGAAAATATAGATAAATGTGCATTATTTCTAACATTATCACATAAGTTGTCTAGATCTGAAGATGGATTAGGACTCACCATTTGGAATTGGTTGTTGTCATCAGATTCAGTTCTTTCCTTATTAGAGTAAGCTTGAGCAATGTATTTTCTCCTTGTTTTTTTATGTGCTTCTCCTTCCTGCTCTATAGGTTTGGCTTTCTCTTTAGCCTTTTGTGTAGTGACATGTGCACTAGCCCTTGTGGTAGGTGTTGTAGGTTTGGGCTAGCATAGTTTAGTAACCTTCTTGGGTCTTGACACTATTTGTGCCTTAGCCTTTCTCTTCTTCTGATCAGTAGGGATAGGTGCTTCCTCAAATTCTTCTGTAGTTTTTGTTTCTTCCTCTTGCTGATCTTCACCCTTTCCTTGTGTCAATGCAAGTGGTGTTTGAATCTAAGTGTCTTCTTCCTCTTCATCCTCTTCCTCTTCATTCTCTTCCTGCTCAACACCTTCACTAAATTTTGTTTTCAATTTCTTTACTAATTTCTCCTTCTTTTTTATGATAGAAGTAGTCTTTAACTCCATAGTAATCTTAGACTTGGCCATCTCATAGTTACCAAATACTTTGCCATCTTTGTCTATTTCTTCTGCAAGTAATGCTATTATTTTTGTAGAGGCCTCATCTACATTAATTTCATAGCCTAATGGCCTCAGTAATCTTACTCTTGGAGTTGTTACTTGAATAAATGTACAATCAACATCAACTAGGAAACAAAAATCATCACAATGTTTTTCCACTAATGACACTAGAATCCTTAATCTTTTCTTCATGGATTTCTTGAAGTCCTCAAAATAAATGGTCATTATTGACTCAAAATCTTCACCTAATTGTTCAATGAACTCTCTTATTTGAACTACAATAGACCTATTTGTCTTCCATGCCATAGTGCCAAATGTAGGAAATGTTTTCTAAACATAAAAGAAGATACACATCAAAATAGATCCAAATTTACATTGAGCACTCTTTGGTTTCCTTATTGCTCCTAGATTCTTAATCAATTGTTGTAGCTGTAGCTCAGCAAGATCATATGTATGATCCTTGTTCATAATCTTGTAACCCATATCCACTGCAATATAGGGTACACTATTCAATCTTCTTGATTGATAAAACTTATTTGCAATTACCCTTACAACAAAATCTATTTGAGGACCTGCGATGGTGTTTATAGTCATTCCCCTCTTATTCCACACAACCACTGTGTTCTTTTCAATAACTTCTTTGGACTCATTTCTCATAGTCTTTGGCCAATATAGGGTTGGATACCCTATTACCCTATGGATTATTCTCTTTGATATTTTTATTGGCCCATTATCTAACCACCATGAACTATCATGAATTTTACTCAAAAAATCTTGATCCATTCAGTTTTAATAATGTTAGGGAAATCTAGAGCACGAGTTAACCCTTTCTTTTCTACAATCTTAAATTCTTCCCTTAACACACCATTTTCACATAGTTTATCATACGCTTCTCTAATTTCCTTATCACCAATACTACCAATCTTAAAATTATAACATTTTTTGACATCCTGAATCATTAAAACTTGCAGTGGTATCATAGATAATGCACTAGAGGGATCTTGTTTGTATGCTATGTCTGGTATGGCTTTGAAAATAGGTTGTTTTACCTCATTGCTAACCAACCAAACATTTAGAACCTCTTTTACCTCTACACCTTTTTCCTTTGAAGAACTAGACACTATTTTACAAAACTAGGGTTTACAAAATTAGAAACAACGTACCTTGGCACACAATAAATACCTTGCAAAATATGATAAAATGATGTTGAATAGCTATTCACATCTTTGAAAACACTTTGGATGAAATTTCCTGATTGCCTTTATCTCTCCTTGCTCTCTCTTGATTTTGAATGATGTTAAATGAGCAAAAATTGATCAAATACCCCTTTAAAATGCTACAATTAATGCCAAGTGGTTATACAACTATAAGCTCAACATCAACTAATTTTTGGCTCACTCGACATCCATTAGTCTTTTCATTTGTTTGGCAACCATTATGAGCTCAACTAACTAGTCTATTAGCTCAACATCATCTAGCATTTCACTTGGCAATTATAGGAAACTTTTCATCCTCGATAGTAACATGAAAAACTTAAAGAATTTTCTTTGATTCCTAATAACACCTTGCATCTTTATTCATTCTTTTATAATCTTTTTGAACAAAATCCTTTTAAACTGATGTATGATATAGCTTTTGAATATTAGTCCCAAATACCTCTTGATTTCTTAGTTTGATGAGGTGTGATCACCTGACCCATTTGGTGAAGTGATCCCTTCTCCACTTGATCTGCTATAATCCTCCTTTTTCTTCCATGTCTTGTTCATTTCATTTTTGATATTTTCAATATTTTCCTTGCCTTTTAATTTGTTGAACTCACAACTTGGTGCCTTTGACCTTATTGGACAATATCAACTGATGTGACCAATCTTCAAACAACTAAAACATGTGGTTTGACTCAACCACCTTTTCTAGTCACTTTTGAATTATGTTCTAATACAATTCTTAGGAACATGTCCATACTCTTGACACTAATGACAACTATACCTTGTATTATAATCCCAGTTATAAGAGTTTCCATTGCTCTTTACCTTTATTTGTCTATTTGATGACCACATGGGTTTGGATTTGAACTCAAAAGCTCTATGTCCATACTTCTAATAGTTATAACAATATCCTTCAAATCTTTGAGTGTGCATGGTCTTGGTTCTGCGTTCGTGTTCTTGATGACCTTGTTTTTTGCTATTGGTGTAAAGAAGTATTTACTATTTACACTTAAGTTTATTTAGGTTAATGCATTAGCATATTATTTTTCATGTAGACACCTAGGGGTTTGTAGATACATATAATTTTTCATGTTAACAACATAGTAATTTTCACTCCAATTAAGCACATGTTGTCTACTACATCTCTTTATGAGATACACCTTTGCATTTTTATCCTCTCATTGTTGCACATGCATTCATGCACAATGGAGGATAAGCCACTCTTGGTGGACATGTGCATAGTCATTATGCTTATCTCTTTGTTGACTCCTAATCATATCAATTGCCTTTATATACAAGGCACTTCTATGATGCATTCATCCATTTATCAAATATCCAATGGTCTAATATCTATTGTTATTTTGATCATTATTGAGATTCTCATTTGATCATCATTTATCTCTCTTGTGCTATCTATTAAGCTTCTTGATCTTGGCATTTAATTGTTGACTTAGGAAAATTTTTACATGGTATTAGAGCTATACCAAATTCTTACATGGTATTATATCCATAAGAGTTTTATTACATAATCATTGGAGAGATTTTTTTTTGCAGGTCAAGATTGGAGCTTGCTAGTGCAAATCAAATATTGGTATCACTTTTAGAAGGTCAAAAAACCCCCAAATTGACTTTTATTTCATCAAAATCGAACATCTAAGGTGAAGTCTAGAGTCATTTGATTTTTGGAGGTGCGACAATGGTGATTTAGGAAAAATAATTACAAAGGTGATTTTCAAACAACGATATCTCGCTCATATGGACTCCTTTTTTCGAGCAATTTTTTTTGTGTTGGGATAGAATTTCATGATCTACACATTGGTGTAGTTGTTTATGATCTCTATCATTGAAGTTTTCTGAAAATAGCCAATCTCAATTTTTATAACTTTAGAGGCTTTGTTTAGGCTCATATGGACACATATTTAGGTACTATTTTTTTTCAAAGTGCATGATTTTTTGTCTACTTTCTAGATCTG